>WBMV01004231.1:546341-1081793 GCA_013396655.1 Campylorhamphus procurvoides | reverse complement strand
TTCCATTGTTATATTTGCTCTTTAAATAATTTAGTTGCAAAAAAAATCTGAAGCCTGTTTTAGCAGTAATTAATTATTCATTAATGACATGCTAATTGCATGGTACCTTTGAATATTTAACAAAATGCAAAAACAAGCACTGTAGTTATGTTTTTAACGTAGGGAGAAATTTTTTTACTATATTACCTCTTTTGTGGAAAAAAATAGACCTCTTTTTCGATGGACTAGGGAAAGTCATAGTAGTGGCCTACTTTCTATTCACTATCTTCAGTCACTCTTTGTACAGTGGAATATAATGTCCTTATCTAGACTTAACAATTGACAGGGTGGC
Source organism: Campylorhamphus procurvoides (assembly GCA_013396655.1). Lineage (NCBI taxonomy): Eukaryota > Metazoa > Chordata > Aves > Passeriformes > Dendrocolaptidae > Campylorhamphus > Campylorhamphus procurvoides. The sequence goes on along the minus strand of WBMV01004231.1, from coordinate 1,081,462 downwards.
AATCCCTTGACTTTTGTCCAAATGATTTCTCAACAAAAATGGGTTAATTATCGCTCTCCATGGCTTTTTGAATAACAAAAGGCCACGGTTCCTTTTCTTCTTTTCTTTCCTATTTACTGTATGGAAGCCTTTGAAATGCGATAGTTTAATCGGTGACACCTTCTAACCGGGGATTTCTGAGTGCTGGAGCTCTCTGCAATGAGCTCATATTGCTGTGTGTGAACATTACCATGATTAGGAGATATGACCTTTATTATGCCAAAGCCACCCTGGACTTTAAGGATGAAAATAAAACCTCTCCAAACCTCTCCATGCACTGAAGTAGGTTTGGATTGTTTCACCTCATAAAAGCCAAGCAGTGTGCTAACAATGCCCTTTTAATACTCAGACTCACTGAGCTACACTCTCTTGACCAGCTTGTTAAAAATATTAATTGTTAACTACACCTTGCAACAGTTCTCTACTGAGTGTGTTTAAGTGAGACAGATTAGAACTTCTCAAATATTTCTCTGTTTGAGAACTAACCCGGACATTTTTGTGATTGTGCAATAGACTTTAATAACCTGGTTAGCTATTTCCCTTCTAGTATTTTGTTTTGTTGTGGATTCTTGGGTGCAAAATGTAAGGTAAATAGTCAACAGAATTTAGAGTCACTCTCCTTGATTTTACTCTACTCTGTGATTCCTCAGTGGGAAGATAAGTAACACAGCCACTACTCTAATTTGCATCCTATAGCCTAGATTTTGTTCTCCTTTCTAATTAGTTGGTAACTCCCATTAACGTTAATAGTACTTACAAATATGCATCAGTGAGAGAATGGATCCCAGTAAATCTGAGCATTATTAGGGCGATACAAAATTAGCATGTAGTATACTTCAAGCTCATGCTGAATTTTATAGCTTGGCTGGCTATAAAGGAGTAGAAATGCATTCAGTGACAAGATGAGGGAAAAGCAGAAGTACTTAACTAGAAGAAATAGGAATGCTCATGCGTCCCACATGTGATTGTCTTCCCAAATACTCCTTCAATTGAGGTAATGTAATTGCTTCAGAACTGGTTCAGGTCTCTCTCCCTCTTTGTTCTGCTGCTTGGAGAATTCTTCTGGCATCTGTAGCAAAACTCATAACTGCAGACGGATTGGGCTTAGTTTGTGTAGATCTGACTCTGAACTGCTTTCTGTACTCCTACTATGGTGAAGAAGAGGCCAGTCAGACTCTTCTCTTCTTAGATATTCTTTTTGCATTTATGAGATTGCATTCAATGGCAGAGAATGCCAAAATAATATAATTACTTGGGTATTCTTTATTCAGTCTTCTGGGTGAAGCATTTGCCCTGTGCATGCCTAAAATCATTTGGATTAAAAATCGGGAAATAAATGGCAACAAGATGGGAAGGAAAGTTTGGTTGTGCTTGGGAATTTTGACAGGTACTGTCGGTACCACCTGCAGCATCTGCTCTCCAGTTGGGATGATCCAATGAAATATTAATCTGAGTTCTAAATATTGCAAGATGCCTTAGTGATGCCACAGCTACTGATGACTGGTGTGAAGGACTGGTGCCCTTGCATGACACGAGGCATTCATGGAGTAAGAAGTACAATCAGGCTTCTGGGTTCCCCACCTGGGATGGGACATAGGTCCACTTGAAAGGACAGATGTGTTCTGGGGAGTGGTTTCCTGTTCTTTATTTTTCAATTAGAGATGCCTAATTTTGGCTGCAGAAAACCAGCTCCTATGTTACATTTCTTCACCCTGTGGTTCGTGGTCAAAATGTTAGCCTAATGCATACAAAACATGTGGAAATTTATGCAGATGAATTAAGGTCATGGTAGAGAGAGCAATGATGCATTATCCCAGACAAAGTATTCCCAGTCTGCCCTATTGTTATTATTTATTATTTGACATCACCAAAGATACAATTTTTATGCTGCTTGGGCACTTCACAATGCAGATAAAAAGATATCATCCCTGCTTGAGATGGAGGAGAACGAATTAATTTCAGAAATAATAAAGCAAGGAGAAAGGTGCAAGAGGGGGAGAGAAACAAGGGTTGGAGGTGATCTGAAGCCTGTGCATAGCATGGAGGAGCACTGTTGTTTTTTTTTAAGCAAGGAGAGTTGCACGGAGTAGAAGTGAGTCTTGCTGGGGACAGCATCAAGGGTAGCAGTGATTTTAAGACAGACAGGGAGGATGGTCCATGTTAATGATATGCTGCGGCAGAAGGAACAGAGAGGGACTAATGGCATGTGCTGGTTAGTGTCATTGGTATAATGCACTCTAGAGTTCACCAGAACCGAACCCAGGCTCTGTGGGAGTGCACAGTCCCTGCGCTCTGCCCTGATGCTGAGTCAGGCCTTGTGCTGATGGAACGTCAGAGTTATTTTGGACCCAACTGGAGGTGGTACCTGTTTTTGCAAGGACTGTGTGCCACGCCACTGAGCACCGCTCTGAATTGCCCTCATGTTGCACTCACACCGTGTGTCAGCCCAGTGCAAAGTGAGCTGTTCTGGTGCTTCCACCCACTTGCTTCTGGTTTCTGAATGAATTACACCCAGTGTGTAATCTGCAATGACGTGCTGGTTACAGAGCTGCTCGGGTCACTCAGTTGCACATTTCCACCACTGGCTCGAAGGTTTAAGGCCAAGGGGTGTTCTGGTTGCATACGAGCAAAGAAAAAGGGAACTTGGTCACTTGTTGCAAATGTGACTTCTAATGCCAAATGGCAATTAAATGTCAGGTTTGGGTTTCTGACTGCAATTAGTGTTTGGAATAGAAATTCATATTCGAGAGACTTCTTGGCATTAAATATACTAAATTAAGTGAGGGGAAGGATCAGAAATGAGGGGGGAAAAAGGTCCTGTTGAAACATAGTCAGACATGACATTTCCTTATGTCGATAACCATCAAGGGCTTTGCTTCTCCATCCATAAAGACAAGAATGCCACCTGTCAATCAAAGGGAGAGTCACAATAAAAGATCAAGAAAGAATAAAACAAAAAAAGTCATCTTCCTTTGAAAAAGCATTGGCTCCCATTTTTTTTTTTTTTGGTGCTGATAATATTTAAAATGCCCACATGAAAGCACAAGGTATATATGAGTGGTGTGTAGTTTATATTATAATGCTTCATTTCCTTTTAAAATTGTATTCACCCAGTGGGAGAAATTATACAAATAAGGCATTTCAAGCTACTGAAGCACAACCCGTATTTGTAAGAGGTATTTTAAAATGCTGGGTTCTTACTCTTGTCAGTATTGAATGTTCCATTTAAAGTAAAATCTACTTTTTGTTAAACCACAGTGAAGGTGTTTGGTGGCAGTGTTGCCAATCCTTATTTATAAAAGAGAGTTTCTAGTTCTTAGAGTTCAGGGAAAAAAAATGGGAAATTGTTATTTAACAAGTCTTCTGCAAGCTTTCCCTGATTTTTTAAAACCTTCTCGTTATGTAAAAGTGCTGTTTCCAGAGCATATCTGGAGCCTGAGGTGTGGGGATTAGTTACAAAGCTGCATTAAGTAGATAATCAATAGAACATATTAATATGTTTTTTCCTTTGGGTTACATATAGTAAGGTTAATGTGAGTGAAAATTGTGGAAGTGGAGCATAGTTACAGTGTAAATGCAACACAGTTCTTAAAGTTTGAAAAAAATAAAGATGAAATGTGTATACTGAATACATAACACATGTTTCATATTTGAAAACTTTTCCCATCTAGAGTATTTTGAATTTCTTCATTTTGCCATCCTTTCATAGTCTGATAAAATTCTATATTTCTAGCCTATGGACTAGCTTTTCCTGCACGGAAACCAAATGCAAGAGAGGGCCAAGCAGCATCTTGTGTAATGAACTTGGACTTTGGATGTCAACCCAGGGGTGGTACCATCAAAATAATGTCCAACGATGTAACTTTTACAGTTCAGTAAACAGCTCCTTGTAGTTTGTGAATGCAAATGGCATCCTGTCTTTTGCAAGCTGAGAACAGATGACAGGAAGTTGAGAGAAAATAAAATGTGAAAATGAAGAACAGGAAATCAAGACACGAAGCCCTTAGATGGGAGCCAGCCATGCATTCTCTGGCCTGGGACTAGATTGTGGCATTCTCTTGCTGGGTGGGTCTCACCATCCATGCCTGGTCTTTTAAAAGCAGTGTATTTTTGAGCATGTGCCTGATACTGTAGGCTTCGGGGAGTAGGGTCATAAGAGTTTAAACAGGAATTGAGAAACTGTTGGTTCCAGAGATTCTTGGAAACCTGAACCCAGCTGGGCAAGTTCAGTAGGGCTGACTGAAAAACAAGAATTCCAATCTGCAAGAAATGTGAAGCTTTCCCATTTCATTTTCTAGTCTTTGCAGTATGTAAGGTCAAGGATTTAAGTCCAGTTTTAAATATTTTGGACTGGAGTCCTCAAACCAGTAGTTCTTTTAGGCAGAGTCCTCTTTTTGCTTTAAAGTTCTACTTTGTGTCCAAGGTGCACGAAAATTTTGTAGAAATATTTGTAAGAAGTGACACCACAGAGAAACTTTCAATTGTCAGTGTAAAATGTGCTGCTGAAAACCTGTCACTGGAGACTCTGTCCCTGACCTGCATTTTGAATATCTGAAACATGTTGCCAGTCACCTGACTTTAGCAGGTCTGTGACTATACTGTGAGGCAACTCTGCGACCTGCCTGGGTCTCTGGGTCCATAGTACAAATATATTCTCTGTGCACATCAGAATAAAACCTCAACACTCATTGATTACCTGTGGGTGAGCAGAATGTACGTACAGGTCTTTAATCTCGAGGACTGGGGAACAAAGACTGTAAACTACATCTTCCCACAGCTGGGATGTAGCCAATGTCCATCCTGAGCAGGCTGCAGGATGTGTCACCTCTGCAGTGCTGCATAACCACTGAACTGCAGTGAGAGGTGATAAGGATAAACATACTGCAGTCTTTCCCTGAGAACTTGTCTTTGCAGCTCCACCATTGCCTAAGAGTTCATATATTGATTCCGCCATTCTCATGAAACTGCTGCTTTTATGGTTGTTTTATTTTTTTTAATTGTAAAAGAAGACTACAAATTCAATTGGTATAACCAGAAAATAGATGTGCCTATGAGTCTGCAGCTTATCTGGTACTTTATTTTATCTATTTTCCCCTTGAATGTAATTGAAAATTTTGGTCACTTTTCTCTTATCTTCCTCTAATTTGCCAGTATTTCTTGTCTAATCTTGCTGTTCTAAAAACACGATGCTGTAGGTGCATACCCACTAGCACCATTTGATCATCACCACCCTTGTACATCTGGCTCAAACTCACTGATCATTTCGTAGCCATTTCACGTGTTTGATTTGCTGTCCACCAGTAGGACAGTGATCTTATGGCATCTCAAAAGTTCCTCTGGAAGTCATCACGTTGACAGTCATTCTGGGTGCACACGTGCATTGGCTGCCCTTCAGAAAATGTCATGATACTTCACATATGGCATGTATTTACTGGTTGTCATAGAAAGCCTCTAGTTACTGGTATCGTGATCTGAAGTAGTGATTCTCTTTGTGGTAATTACTTTTCCACATCCACCTCAGTGTTGCCATTTGGAGTTGTTGCTAATGCAAATCAGGGACTTTTCAGGAGGGTACAGAGATGGATTGGCATGGAATGAGCATTGAGAATTTGTAGCAAGCCTCTTTCCAGGGCTGTCATTGTCTGTTGTGTTACAGCACATGGATGTGCTTGCATTTGAGCAAGTCAAGTATAAGCTAAGGAAAGAACAGAACCAGAACTGATCATCCTTGCCTGATTTTTGCCACAGAGGTGGATCCACTCACATGAGCACAGTGATATGCTAGAAGTCAGCTACAAATGACTCAATTTCTGCCTCTTTGAAGATGTGGTTTGGACACCCCAGTGACGCTGCTTCTAGTGGTGCTTTCCTCCCTGCAGTGACTAGACAGAGTGTCATTTTTCTCAGAGAATCTGAATGTGCCTATATTCACATGGGAAAAAAAAAACCCATAGGGCATTTTCTTGGTTAACATCTCGTGTTTGCATTGAGGCTGAAATCCTGCCTCCTCCATGACCCATGGTTACTCTGTGTGTGGGCGAAGAGCGAACCATGGTGAAGGCACCTCTGTGCCACGCAGGCTGCACAGCAGTTCTTCTCTCCTTTCTCAGTGGGGCAGAGGCAGGGCTGGATGGGAGCCAGAAGATGGCTAGGAGGAACCTAGCCTTTCCAAGGCAGTGAAACTCTCTTGAGTGTTCATGGATGTCAACTGTACCTTTGCTCCACCAGGTTTTGGGCCATGTGAGAGAGGGATCCCTTCCTGGGAGTTTACCAGAGAGGTTGAGCACGTGACTTTAATACACCAAGCAAGGGTTTACAATAAGTATATGTTGGTGTCACAGGGTTTTCAGTGACTTGGAGACATCCTTGAAATGTACCTGTGAATAACACTGTTTTTGGTGCTTTTTATCAGCAGCATCCTGAAGAGCAGCTGAGCACTGGTTATGAGAAAGGGCATGGTTTAGGCTGAGCAGGCACCAAAGGATTTACCTGAACTATTCCATCTTGTCCTCTATTCAAGAGTCTGACAAAGGCTCTTTACCTTGAAGCCTGTGCTCATCAACAATGTGTATGTGCAGGGAGGCCGCACATATTTGATGTGGAGGTAGAGGAAGGTTGCTAAAAGCCATTGAGGTGAGGATTGGTGACTTGAGAGATTCCTCCTCAAAATCCTGCTTTGCTAGGACACTTTCTTTTACAAAGCTTCTTTGGTCCTTATTTCTTATTAGTAAAGTGGCAAGAATAGCTCTTTATTCCCCCTTTTGGTCTATCAAAATTGGCCATGGCACTGAAGATAAGCAGGGCTAGTACAAAAATTTTAAGCATCATGGGAAGAGCAGCTGAGTACAACCTTCAGCTTTCCACAAAAATTTGTCAGAGCTCGGATATAAAGGTACTTTGTCTCATAAGGATAACTTCAGTCTGCAGAGGACAGATGAGCATGGGATGAATGTCCTCTCCCACTGACACCAGGATGAGCCTGTTAAGAAAACTAGGACAGTGCAGCTCCAGGCTTTGGCCACAGACTAGGAGGTAGCATTTTGTGAAGCTGGTAGAAACCTTCTGGAGATACAAACTGTTAGCTTCTACATGCAGCTACTCCCCAGCCTTAGTACTAGGTAGAATAAAGCTTTGTGTCACTTTTTATATTTTTAGAGAAGTTGAGCTTTTGGATGAGAAGGTGTGTGTGATTTCAGACAAAATATAGATCCTGAAGTGGCTAATCTGCAGAAGGAAACTAATGCCTGCCTTAAAACCCTACAATTTAGGCAACCCAACCTATTGACCTTCTAACTTTGGACTGCCAAGACTGCTTGCTCAGTACATCTGTTTTTCTATGATTTTGCCTGTAATTATGTTGTCCTCTGCAGTTACGATAGTGGTTTGTCCTGCTTTGGAAATGTTATGTTTTGAGGTTAACTTTCCCAGGGGGTATGTTTCTTTCTTTTTTCACCTTTCTTCTTTTTGTCAAAGCAAACAAAACACAAAATCCCACTCGGGATACAGAAGCCAGGAAGAAACCTATTAGAAAGAGTTAAAGCACCTTGTGCTGAGGGGACGCGTCTGTCAAAGGGAAGTACTGTATAATGGGGTTACTTGAAAATGGCAAATAGTCCTGCATCTTATTGAATGAAAAAGGACAAATGTCACAGAGCCTGATGGAAAAATAAAGATAAGGTTAGGGGTCATGTGACCCAGACGTGTCCCCTGCTGTCCACATGAAGGGCAGCTCTCCCTGAATCTTGCTGCGATTCCTGCTTTTTGCTCTGTNTGCTCCTGACTGTAAAGTAGAAATTCTTTTCATGTCTTATCCAGCCATCACAGCTTGTTGTGCCACTGTAACTATTATTTGTAAAAATCACTTCAGGAACTGTTTATTCCTCATTAGAGGAACAGTCCTGCCCCATTTGAATCAATAGGACTTTTGCTACTGACTTCAAGGAGGAAGGATGAGACTCTTTTAAATCCAATATATTCTGATGTGTCACATTGCAGCATTAGCAACTACAAGGGGTGATAACCGTGGGAAGTGAGTGGTTTTGCACTGTAAGAGACAATTCATGTTCCCAGGATGAAGCATCTCCTTGCAATATGATGTCAGGGAACACTGTGCTCTGGATTCTCCAGTGGCTGGACCTACAGATCCAAATGGCCCTGGCTGTCTTTGTCACCCTGCAGGGAAGGGCCAAAGGACAAGGTGAATTTTGGTGGCTTTGCCCAGGTTAGGTTTGAGAGCATTGTCCCTCCAGCCACTTGGAAGGTCATGCAGTATGGGCCAGGTGTTTAAAACGGGATCTGACTGAGACCAAAGCTTTGAATGGCAGCTCTGAATTTGAACTGTAAGTAAAGATTTCCAGTATTAAACCTGCATATGCAATATTGTATTTCACTTAGCAATTTAGCAGTGTCCGAATGCTATTTATTAGAAAAACTGGACTTTTGCCACTGAAAAATAGTTGTGGTGCTTTGGCATTCTGAATAGCTTGACGTTTTTTTGGTTTTGCCTCATTTGACTTTTAAAAAAATTTATTTGGAAGCAAACTGAATTTTTAAAAATTAATTTGATGTAATCTGAAACAAATTATTGCCTTCGTTCTTCAGGCAAAAAAAAAGGGAGATGTTCCTCTTAGAGCTTATTTCTCTAGATTTTTAGTTTCATGTTATTCCAAATAAGGAAAACTTCTTAATTTTAGAATAGTAGTAGTTTATAAAGAATATGTTACATGAAAATGTGATCTGTATTTTACTCATCTTAGTATTAACATGTACCTAGTTCTTTATTTTTTAGCATACAAGAGAAGGAAAGTAACATTTTGACATTGTTAATCATATGAGTGAAATTTTGGGGTTGAAGTGGGTTGCCAGGGAGTACAATGGGCTCTATTACAATCTCAGTTAAGCTGAATGTTCGTGTCTTTAACCTATTGCAAGGTGTCAGGAGAGCTGAAGCCCATTTAAGTCTGCTTATTGCTCCATTACTACGTTGAGATTAGTACTTCAGAGTCAGATGCTGTTTTGAACACAGTTCTGAGAGTTGAATTTAAGATTACATTTCAGAATCAAAAAAATACATATTATTTGTCAAGGAATAAAACAATTTGAGGATTGATGAGACTAAATACTACATGAATATGAACATTGTCTCTCCCGCAAGGCCTATCCCCACCTAAGGAATTCTTTGTGAATTTTACCTCCTGCTCATGCCAGATTCTCTAGACATGAGTATATCTTTTCATTACCTCTGCTTGCAGAATTACTGTTTTGTGTGTGTGCATTTGTAGGAGCTGTATCTTACAAAACATCTCTAAGTTTTTTCCCTGTGCAAATGTGGGGCCAAATGAAGGATATTTCTATGTGGCAAATCTCCAGAGTGGAAGAGAGCAGCAGAGACTTGTAACTACTCCTGGTTCAGACTTGAAGGATGTGTTTCTTCCATCTGGTTCAGTTGGTCTGATAGATGTCAATCTCTCCTTACAAAACATGTCTTGCCTTACAGTATCCTCAGCCTGTCATTCATGATCACAGCCCTGTAACTACTCTTTGACTTGCAAAATCATAGTATTCTTTGTATCACTAGTTTACAGTTATTTTGCAGGCTGGAAATGATTCATTCAAATTTTTTGATTAGGACTTGCAAAATAGGATACAATCATGAGAATTTCGAGATGCACTTGTGAATGGGTTGGCAGCTCTAAAAGCAGGACTATAATCATCATATCCAAGCAGGTTACTCAAAGCTAGCTATTTCTAAACAAAACCCCCTTTAGAACTACAGCTCATGCTACATTTCCTTTATAAGGGATAGTTTTAGATGCAAATTCACTTACAGAGGTAGATGAGATGAAATGTGCAGCAGACACACCTGACTAACTCGCATTTTGTATCTCTAACACTCAAAAGTACAATGCTTATGGTAATGAATTTTATCTATTACAAGGGAAAACAATCACCTTTGATGACATTATAGAATAAACACATTTAACAGCATGCTGAATTGCTGAAGTATCATTTTCAACGACCTCATTAGTGTCACTTAATTAAAACTTCCTGCTCTTGACTTTGATGCTGGTGCAGGCAAAAACACAGAGGGAATTGAACAAACAACAAAAAACGGAGGGGTATCTTCTAGTGATAAATAGCAGTAGTTGCTAATGAAACCAAATTATGTACCTTTTTCCTGCAACTCCGATAAAATAATATGAAACACACAGCAACTTTGCATCAAACAAATTAATCAGCCGTCAGCAGATTCACCTGATAATAATCTGCCCTTATTGATAATTTAAGGAAAAAAAGTTGTTTTTTTCTGTACACAATCATTAAGTTGGTGATAATTAAAGCTTCAGCTTCAGAAATGCCATAATAACCATTAATTAGCAGGATGCTATTTTCAACATAATTTGCTAATTAGGGAGGGAGCTTATATAGTGTACGTTCCTAATTATGAAAGGGTCTTGCGCTGTAAACTCATGTGACTGGAGTGTAAATGACACCATTATGGGGGTCCTGGCAAATTTTAATTATTTATTTTAAAAGTATATTTTATTCAGAAATATTTAGCCAATTTAAGCATGCAGAGTTGCTGCTTTCCCTCCAAATCCCATTCCCTGCACTGGCACATTTTGCCCATCAAATGCAAGGTGCCAAATATTTTGTTGGATAAACTCCACTAATTCCAATAAAATTAAGCTGGCAGAAAATTTAGCTTGATATATTTCCTTCATGTAGTTAGAGGACAGAGGCCAAATATTGCACTGATTGCTGTGTTTGGATGTTCTAATTTCAGGGCAGAAAATTGGGTACCTGCTGCTTGAGTAGGGTAAATTTCTGTTGCCTTCAGACTCAGTTTTTAGTACATGATAAGAGCAATGCCCACCTTTTCTACTCCCATTTAGCTAAGGTGCTTGAAGGTCAGGTATAACTCTTTTTTATTTTATTTTTTTTAATAAGACTCAGTATATTTTCTGAACTAGAACTTGGTTAAATATATAATTTAAAGAGACAGAATTACTAGTAGGTGAAAAAAAGGTGGTAAGATAATAGGCATATATAGCCTTAAAACTAAGTCAATGTTTAGTTTTGGGATCGAGGCTCATAAATGTCTTAGATTCACTTGATCTCTACCTACATTTGTAATTTTATATATATATTTTCCTAAATGTATATACATATATATACCTAAAAGCAGACATGCACATAAACCATATATATTTGCATTATAAGTGTACATATACTTTTTTAATTAGACCAATATAAAAGCAAGATGCCACTGTCACCTACTGATACATATTCTTGCTTCCTAAATTGTAATAGTTGATTTCTTTGAACTGTTTTACCTTGTTTCAAATAAAACTATATTTCTCTTCCCCTTTAAAAGAAATGAAAACTTAATTCAATAATAAATGAGCTCCAGCTCAGCATAAGAGTCACTTAACTTAAATCTTTTTGTAGAGGTTCCCACTTAAGCAGCTTGAAAGACAGTAAATCACGCTGGGGAACGGACATCCCAGCTTCATTGCCACGCTGTGGAGTGCTGAATTAATGGCCACCTCTTTAGAATGTATGGATGTGCCTCCCAGCTGCTGGGCCTGACAGTGTTATAGCTCAATTAATGTGATTTTGATGTAATTGCAGATAGGGAACATAGCGCCTAAAAATTATATTTTGCTATAAGAATTATATTTTATCATCCACATGTGGGGATGAATATGTGAAGTAATGGGGTTTCTATCTATTTTTATTTTCCAGTAAGTTGTTTAGCAAAGAATTATATGGTTTAGTTGCTGTGAGTTGCAACTGTTCAAAGGTCTTCATGGGAGGCAAAACATTGTTGTGGTTGCTTGGCCTGCTTGTGGCAAGTGTGTCAGCTGATTTTCTTGTCTTAGGTTTTGTGCTCATGAGATGCTGTAGGAATGTCTCCTGTTCTTAGGTATGTCTTGAGGGTGGTTTTGTCCTCCATGCAAGGATTAGCTACTGGGATTCTGCAGGATTCACTTGGTGACCACGAAAAGTCTTTGCTTCCCTTTGGATCGCTTGAAGGAAAGACAGGGAAGCACTTCGGATTAATTTTTGAAGAATGCATGGCAAAGAGATGGGCAAGGAAGAGGCAGAAAGGGTTACTGCAGTGAGGTTATATGGGATAAAGCTTTTTAGACTGTGAGCCTTTTGGGGCAGAGGTTATCTTTTCTGTGCCCAGACAGGAAGGTTACAGGAAGTTACAGGGATAAGTGATAGTTGATTCCTGGATCACCCTATTGCTCTGGAGGTAGAGAAAAGGTAAAGTGAAATCTGGTGGGGTTTTTTTTGTGGGGTTTGTTTGTTTGTTTTTGCCTTTTTAAAAAAATATTATTAGCAAAACATTTACTTATTAAAAATAATTCCAAACAAACCAACACATAAACACATTCATTTGCAGTAAGAAGATAGAACAGAGCACATACAGAATAAACATAGGAAAAGGTAAAAGCCGTACCAAACTGAATGGCAGGCATTATAAGAGATTTACAAAAGCAAATGATAATAAAATTCAGTCTTTAGCCTTCAGGTGAGTTCTGAGCTGATCAGCAGAGCTCCTGCTGCTTGGTTATGAAGGCTGTTCGAGATGCACGTCACCCTCTCTGACCTCAGTAAAATAACTACAAATATCTCCTTTATCCTTTTATTACAAAGTGAAATAACATGGACTGGGACAGGTATGAAAAATAATGGAAGCTGACCTGTTGGGTGCTTACCCCTTTTCAGTAGTTTCTCTGCTGTTTGGTTTATTTGCTGTAATTTCAGACAGTGTCATTAACGTTGTACTTCAGGGCAGCCCTGGCACTTTATCAGCCACGGTTTGCACGTCAGCGTGCGGGGATTTGCAGAGCACCTACAATTTGTTGTCAGTAACTGTTGTGACTGTAAATCCCCACGCTCTGATCAGCCACTCTGGTGCCTCAGCTCCTATAGGCGCCAGGACTTTGATTTCTTGTGATGTCTACAGCAAATATCTTGAAAGGCTTGGCTTCTCATCCACCTCAGCAAAGACAAATCCCCTGATATACCCTTGAAACACGATTTTCAAGGTACTTAACCACCTAGTACTTTCAGAAGGTTTCATTTTAGATGGGTTCTCTGTTTAATACAAGTAGAGACTTAGAGTGTGTCTGATATTCATGGGATATGGACCAAGGCTTCACTTTTCCCCGTTTCCTGCTTTTAGATGCCATAGTGGAAGCAAAGTTAAAAACCAGATTTTTGGGGGGAGGAAAAAAAAAAAGGTTGTTTTGGTTTGGCTCTATTTTTGGGGGGNGCTTTTAGATGCCATAGTGGAAGCAAAGTTAAAAACCAGATTTTTCGGGGGAGGAAAAAAAAAAGGTTGTTTTGGTTTGGCTTTATTTTTGGGGGGGGGAGGGAGGGAAAGCACATAAGAGGAACATGATTGTGAAACCTCAACAGCTGGCAAGGAGTCAAACTGTAAATCCCAAAGCCTCCTTTCATACATGTACTTTTAAGCTGACTGGATTGCAACTCAGCTAGACCCTTTTCCTTTCTGAATTGCCCAGGGTAAATTACACGGAGAAACCCTGTGCGCTCATAGCCCGACCCCTGGGCAGCTATTAATGGATGGTGCCCAGTCTCCAATGCATTTATTAAGAGATTAACAATAACGTGGTGATATTTTACCTCATTAATGCCACTACCTCATGTTATCAGCCTTTGGCGCCTCGCATGGCCAGGCGCCCTGAGGCTTCGGGGATGAGGAAAGGTGCGAGGGAGGGCAGTGTTTGTGGTGTTTTTTTGGGGAAAGGGATAAAAACGAGGGGTGTTTTTGGGGATGCTCGGGAGGGCGCAGTGCGCGGCGGCGGCCGCCAGGTGGCAGTACGGAGCCCCCTTGGCGCCATGTCTGTGTGTGCCAAGCCCTGGGCTCTGCCTTGGGGTTCTGTCCCTTTATCCCCCGCCTTGGTGCTCTTTAATCCCCTGAAACAAAACAGGGACACCCAGCAGAGCCCGCAGCCCCCACACACAAAGGGCAGGGGTGACAGGAGGCGTCTGGCACGGAGCAGAGGGCAGGGCAGGCAGCCAGTGCGGTGACACCTGCCTTGGAAGGATGGGCTCAAAAAGTTAATTCATAAAAATTCATCAGCTGGGCGAGCGGGGATGATGCAGGTGGGAGGTATCAGGTATAAACCACAGTGACAGGGTGCTGGTGTCGCTGAGTTTCAGGAGCTGGCTGGATTGTTCAGAAATAAATAAGTCCTGGGAGGTTGCATAGGTTGTCCTTGGGTGCTGCGGACTGTCCTGCCAAGTGAGAATGGGCAACCAGGTAGAAATGTACCTGCCAAGGTGCTGCTGTCACCTGAGAATTCCCAGCGGGCCAGATCCATGGATTTTTTGGACGTTTTTGTTGGCTGAGCACATGAAGTTGCCATGTTGGCGCTGCAAGTTGGATCCAGCACGAGCTCTTTCGCTGAGACTTTTCCTCCCTATTGCACTCCCAGAACAGGAGAGAGATTTCAAGTTGTGCTAACGCTTTGAGTAAAGAAATTGATACTGGTGGAGTTTAGTAGTGTGAGCCATGACCATAAATCAAAACAGAGCTCGTGACTTCAGATTTGATACCCTGGCAGACCATGTTGTCCTTTTGCCCTCCTATTTTTTTAAGTGTAAAAAAGGTAGTGTAGGGATTTTCAGGATTTCGCTTAGATTAGATTAGACCACAGAGGAAAGCAGTGTATGAAGACTAAACTGTTACTGAGTGTAAATTTGAGGATTAATTTGTGCAGTCATTTCTGTGGCAACAGCAACAAAAAATGATTGTTTAATTACCATTCTTTTTGTCACACTCTTTTTAAAATTCTAGGTTTGCTCAGATTTTCTTCAACCAGTTCTTTGGACTAAGAAAAAAGCATGACGTATTTTAACCCAAGGCTGTTTTGGGACAGCTGTAACTCACTGAAAACCCAGTTTTGTATGAGAACTATTTAAGCCTAGATTACACATGGTGCTTCCAGTCACATTGTGGGCTCTGCCAGATGAAATATTTAATATGACAAAAGCCAGAAATGGCCATTTCAAAAGTTTTCATTTCCTAGCTATTAGCAATTTACATAGGATGACAGGAAAAAAAAATGATACCTATCATGAAAACAAAACTAGATCGTCTCCAGAGACTTTGATACGTTTCATGATTTACTCAGCTGCAGGTTTTCACTTTTTCTCCACCACTTTCTGTAGGCAGATGCCACCAACTTCACATTTCTCATCCTTTTGCTCTGATTGGTTATTGTGCCTAGTGCAATGTATGTATGCAAATCTTTTTAGAACTTTAGTAATTTTCATAGCTTCTTCAATCCCTTGATTTTTCAAGTGCAGTATTTTAGCCTGAGCCTTTTGTTAAGGGGCATTGAAGCTCCTATTTGTTATTGTTTGACAATATTGGTCATTATTATAACACTTGTGTGGGATAATATTTAGAAGGCCAAACTGTGTACTCTGTATATGTTTCCCTAATAACTTAAGAGGTGATCCATTTTCTGTAAAAGTGGTTTGAAGTGTTTTTTGACAGGGAGCTGGATTAAAACTTGTTTTTTTGGGGGAATTCCAACAAAGAGTTGATCGTGACCTCTGATGCTCTGTAGTGTCAAGGACAGATGGGAAGATGGTATGAATCAATATATGTCAACTGCACAGATGGTACAGTCATGCCGTGTCCATATCCTGATCTCCTATCCCTTTGAAACAGAAATTAATAATCCCTTCATTATAGGCAATAGCTGCCAACCAGCTGAAAGATCAGACTGTGACTTGGGGTGAAATTCTCTGCAAGGTTTCCTTGCAACAAGGAAGCTGGACTGAATGTTGATTTTTAAAAAGTGGGCTTGGGTTTGGTATTGACCTGTCTTTGGATATAGAGGGACCCTCAGTGTAGAGAGGCTGCAGTTCAGGCTGCTGTGAGGAATGGGGGGAAGAGCACCAGCCGTGGAACAGCAGTGCAGGGGGAGATTTGGGGCATGGAAGTGTGTGGGGAGACAGAGAAGTCCCACTTCTACCCCTGGAGGGAGTCTCAGGCCTGAGGAGAATGGCTCTGCCCTGTGCAGATCTACAAGACGATAGCAACAGATTGCTTTTGGAAATAAAAACTGAGAAACTTGGGACATTTGTCTGATAACCATATCCTCTTTGAAAGATATTAAGAGCTGCTCTTGCAATTTTATTTTGCTTTTCTAAAAGGCCCTGCTTTTGTAGACATGCAGTCACTTGAGAATTGTAGTTAATTACTGCTTATGCCTGTCTGTTTTTCAAGCTTGTAATCCCCACAGCTATGGAGAAAACCAACCAACCAGTTAACTAAAAAAGATTTAAATAAATCAGAACTCCTCTTTAGGCTCAAACGAGCAGAGGACAACTAAGACAGCCCAGTTTCTGAAGTTTTCATGTCTTCTTACTTGAGTCCAGTCCAGCAACAGTGTCAGTTGTGGGTGTACTGGATGATGGTATCTGGGATGTAGAAGCCAAATGACTGGGCTGAAGTGGCCTCTTGCACACTTGGAGACTTCTTGGCATGTGAGTTTTCTTCCTTGCACTACTCAGTTGTGAGTGTGTTGGTTTGTCCTTGCCTTTGCTTTTAGCAAAGAAGGCCTGATATTAAAGGCCACAATTTGAAGGAGAATATGTAATATAATCAGCTACTGCAACCCACCAAAACGAGTATTGGCACGCCTGCACAGGCTTCACTGGTAATGATGAATTCAGTATTCACCACATGGACTAATTAATGCACTATAACATCTCCCAGTGCAATTTGCAAGTCACAGATTGCATTAGGTGATACAAATGACTCATTTGTGAACCTGAAGGATGACCTTTGGCAGGACTAACTTCTGACCTCAGAAATATTAAAGAAAGGTTATTTCACCTTGCCATTGTCTCCAAATGCCAAAATAGCCCAATTAAAAACCCTGACATGGAACCATAGGAGCAGATGCGAGTCCTAAAGGGCATTAATTATTTTCAGTGTCAGCTGGTTGTATAACTGAGGCCAAATGAGAGTTTGGAAAGCTATTAAGCCCCTGTCTTACATGGATTGGGTCTAAGGTTTGAATTGAAAATCATGTGTGGTTTGCATTTGGGTAAGAAACATTGCATAGAGGGGCAGGTTGTCCCAGTGAGAGATATGAGCTACCTTTACTTGCAATAACTGTTAGATAATCTTTAAAATGTACCCTTTTAGTAATAAGAATCCATCACAGCTTCAATATTTATGAAATAATCATTAGTCACCATGCTGCGAGGTCGAAATCCTGTGCATATGTTCAGCATTGTTTCCTTGTGTGCTGTTCTCACCCTCCCTCCCTGGCCACTGATCTTGTTGTGTGTGTGCTTTTTTTCCAAATGCGGTGACAGATGAAGATATTGCACCAAAACTAAGTTCCCATATGGCTAATTTCTACATTTGTTTTAACAACACACAGATTTAAAACAAATGAAAACACAAAGACTTGAGTAATCTTGGCGTTCTTTCCAGTGCTCTGTAATTTCTTCCTCCAGGTGGGCTTTTATTGACACATACTGAAATGCCTTGATGTGTCTTAAAAAAGAACCTAGTCAGACCATAATTCACTCAAAGATTTTCATTTGTTTGGGGCAAAGCCTTGTATAACACTCACCCTCTTCTAACCTTCCCTTCTCAACTTTAGCAGTTTGAAAATTATTCATTTTCTTAGATCAGCAAACAGTGACAAAAAAAGTGTGTATATATATATATTTGAGGAGCATGAATAAATAAGCTTGTTATTTACATCCATACCCAGAAGGGTTTATATCACTAAAATCTGCTTTGGAGTTTTTTTTTATTTTCTATTTCCTCTTGTTGTGGTCGTTTCAGCATTAGTCACCAAGAAGAGCAAATGGTAATGGTTCTTGGATGCCATGATAATAGGGATAAGATAAGAATAGATAGGTTCTATTTGATAGAATGGTTACTGATGTCACCCAAGGGAAGAACTTCCAAACTTTGGTTATTTTCCCGATAGATATTTTTACTCACCTGCTGGGGACTGCTCTTTGCCATCATAGTTCTGAAGCTCTACCAGGGGAATATAATATTTATGCTTCCTGTTCACATGACAGAGAATTAAATAGAGGCATTTTTTGGTCCAGCACATTGGTGTGTCCTTCAGCTGCGTCTCCAATGTTGTTGCTAATTGTTTAGTGGGTCATTCAGTCTTACCCCAGTATGGAACTGTTATGTGGAACTCTTCTGTGTTGTGTGAATGAGTGAAATAAGACATTTCACTAGGAACTTTTAGCTGTGCTAAAGTGTTTCCTCAATGATGTGAGGTTGTTATTGCTCTTATGAAATCCTAAACAACTCACCATGATTTGTAGTAACAGATACCACAAATTCAGAACAGGAGATTTCCCCAGTCATTTTCCTTAGGCTGGTATTTACTTGTTACACTGGTTCAACCTGCACGTATCCAAGTGGATAATGCTAGATTATTTCTTGCTTTTAGAATGGTAGTTTTCTAGGGGAAGGGGAAGTATGGTCTCATGGTCTAGTCACAGGACTTAACTTTGTTGTTTGCATTGTAGAATTAGTCTTGCTGTAGTCACATGGTGAATTACAAGCATCTTACTGCCACATTTATCCTGTTCCTAAATTGGGGTAATAATGCTTCCTTAGAGTTCCTAAAATGGTTGCTGGATTTTTAAAGGACATCTCTTAAGAACACTGGGGCAAATGTTTATGAAAGTTGAAAGATAGTGAGAAGGGGAATGACAGAGTTGTACATAATTTCCACATCACATTAAGGGGTGAAGCTGGTGACATAAATGTAACCTTTCATTGGTCACATGTGACTGGTAATTTAGTTTTTTCTTATGCAAGTCTGTTGGTGTGTTACTACTTGCAAAGGATGATTTTCCATAACCCCAGTGAAACCAACAAGAAAAAAATCCAGTAGTTGAAAAGGGCAGTGAAGGGCAGGGAGAAGCAGAGATCAAAAAAAAAAAAAGTATAGCTTTCTTGAAATAAGAGTTTCTTCCATGAGCAGTGAAACTAATGAAACTAAACTGTTTTTCCACAGATTTGTATTGTTTCCTGTGCTCCTTTATCACAATAACTCCATTCATCATGTCTGCTTGTCACCATAATGTTCTTTGATCACTGACATGATCTTTTTAGCCCTCACTTCAATATTCTCACTACTTTCCTATGAACCTGAGTTCCGCTGCAAACATCCAGTGCTCTCCTTCCTTCCTTTAGAGCTGTCCCTTAACTGTGCTCCTCGTATCCTGTGCTCCCTTCCAGCTGGGCTGCATGAGGATCACTTGCTGCTTGTCTCGTTGAGTTGTACCTGTCTTTCCTTTCATGGCAGAACTTGTTTCTTTTCCTGTCAAGGCATTTTCATAAAAATACCAAAACTTTACTTTTTCTGAGACGTATGTAGAGAATGGACAAAGGGTTAAAACTATTAGGGGGAGAGACTTGTGAGCAGACAATATGATCTCACAGGTCCTGGTTTCCTTAGGAAATGAGACTACAAAAAAAGGCCTGATTGCCTCAGGGGAAGAAGACAGGAAACTGGCCCACTTGCCAATTATGGCATTGTTTTCTTTGTAATGTGGTTTATTTGCCATACTGGTGAGCGCTGTACCAAGATCTGAGCTCAAAAGTGTTTGGGTATGTCTGATGCTGCTCAATATTTCAATAACTACATTTTCTTGTGGAAACAAGCTAGAACAGCTACATAGGAATATAGGTCAGTGTTAGTAAAGTGAACTCATTTCTGGCTTTGCAGATTCTAATAATGTCTACCTATAACAACACACCGGTGGTTTGGAGCATTTCAGTTCCAAAAAACCTTTTCCAGATGCTTGTACTTTTGACAAATATTGCCTCCTGTGTTGAAATGTTCTGCATTAGGCAAGATCTGAACATTATCATAATGTTTGATTTAAAAATGAGGTGTTGTTCTTGAGCTTGTGAATGCATACATTCTACTCAAAGTGGTGGCCTTCCTATAGGCAGTGCTGGTGGTTTGGTGATTAGAGTGCATGAACCTGAAATTCAGCAGAGATTTAGTTCCTAGGTCGCAGAAGTGTCTTTCAGTGATTTGTTGAAAATCTGTTTTGAGTTCTCAGTGCTGTAATGGTTTAAAAACGTACCTTGCTCATGCACCCTGGCTTTTGTTATATAATAGCAGGCTTTTCCAAATGATCTCCCAGAATCCCCTGGCACTGTGCCTGTGCTCAGCCGAAGGGTAGGCTCATTCCGCATGCGATTTTACCATTTTCAGCTTGTTGTTTGCAAAATTTAAAAGGCCGGATTGCATTGGATTCCATTTATACTGTGTGGGTGTATCCAGGATGTGCTTTATCAGGATGTTTGGAAAGAGGTCTCACTCTGAAGTTGCGTTCAGAATTGTTCTGTTGGCTGTGTGATGGCAATATGGAAAAATTGCACACACTAAATGCCACATGCAGTGTATAAAATATGATAGAGTTTCATAAGACACGTGAATGATGTGTATGGAGTCAAGCACGGTTTTAGAAGAGTGTAAGAAGACAAACCGAGGGCAAAAGAAAAAAATATCCTTCTAATTTCACCATATTCCATTTTGTGGCAGGATATCATACCCGGCTTTTCATTCAAAAACTAAACTGATTTGGGAAACTTAATATCCTCAGATATTGCCACAGATTTGATATTTTTACTAAGGTTCACCTATATTCCTCACATTTGGGCTCATTAGGTAGGTTATCTGACTTGCAGCCTGTGTGTGCTGATGGCTGTACTGATTTAAAATGCCATTATGGGCAACTTTTGCATTGGATTACATCCTCCCTGACCCCTGAAGTTAATGGAATTACAGAGGGAGTGGTGTATTAGCCCAGAGGTTTGGCCTACAGTCATCATTCCCATTTGTGGCAAAATGGCATTGTCAGGGAACACATGGTTGAGGGAAATGATGACCTCAGAGTTGGGGTTTTTCTTGGGTGTGTAGTAGCTGGTTTTTTAAAATTGCCTTTTTATAAGACTGAAACTGATACATTAACATTCTCCTGTTTTGAATTAGCAAAAGCCCATTTTTAAAAATTATTGCTGGTCAATTGCATAGTAGATGATAGGAAGGAAAAGTATGGAAAACCAGATGTAATGAGTGCCAGTTTTTAACCAATGGAAAGACAACATAAAATAGTGGCTGTGGTACGTTATATAAACTGTGTTCCACCTGGCTTGCATTGTCCCTTTCTTACATTTATGGTGTGAACATTTTTTCCCTCTCTGGAAGCAGCTGGGAAGTGTAAATTTCAGATTTAAGTAGGTGTGTGTTGTTGCCTGTGGATCTTTTTTTTTTTTTTCTTTTTCTCCTGTGAGAGTGGGTAATGGCATGACTGCATTTTGGAGAAGGCTATCATGACCAAACCAGTCCTTACCACCCCACTGCACTGTCCCTTTAAATAAAGCATGCAGAGTTCACTTTCTGAAGTTCATTAGCTTGTGTTATCAATAATTTAGGATAATATTCCAGTGGTGCCTAAGTGCCTGGACCACCTTATTTTCCCTGTCAGCTTTCTCATACCCTAGCAGTCCAGTGAACTTGATAAGTGTCCCATCATCCTGTTAATCAAATTACTTATGAACCAAAATTGACAGTTTTCATTAATTATAAAGGATTATTCTAATTGCAATTCAAATTTATTCATTTAGAACAGACGGCATTCAGTAATATTTCAGGAAATTTGCATATTAAATGGAGAGGGTCGTCCATTAAGTATGGTAATGTATGCATATTTCCTTATTTTTAACTTCTGGGCCATATGCACTGCTGCTACTTCAGCAGGTGAAAAACCAGAACGTGCTTAATTTGTTCAACAAACACAGGGGCCATCGCACATCTTTTGGCACTAACCACCATTGTCCTTCTTCCTTTTTATTCCTCCCTCTCTCACTCCCAAAATAACTTGTATCCCTCGAAGAAACTTTTGATAAGCCTGTTTTTAGATAAATGTCATTTTTTAATTTATATTTTTTAAATGGTAGGCACAGCTGGTTGGGGTTGATTGAAATGTTTTGCCATCGAAGCTGTGTTCATTAATTTCTTCAAGATGCTGAAGCAGGCATTAAGGATGCCTGCTGGAGTCCTTCCCAGTGTCATGTGGAACAGCAAGGGGGCTAATCGTCAGCCTTGTAACATCAACTGGTTACCCCCCTCGTGCGATATGAACCTTTCCCCTCCAGTGAAAAATGAACCTGTCTGAGACAAAAGCACAAACTATGCATGCAATGAGACAATGTCATTATTCAAACCTATATAAGGCTCTGCTCTCAGATCATTAAGAATCATATCTTCATGATATTAATAAGCACCTACCTTAAATCTATTGCTAAAGTTACATGCAGGTATATTTATATCTGTCCCTTTGTTGATGGTGTTCTAGATTGGGAATCTGAAGGCATAGGATACACGTGATTGACTTTAAAACTGTTAAACTGCTTCTGCACCTAATGTGAAACCTGTGTTGTCATGCATCACATGATCCAGCCAGCAATGGGTTAGTTAACATACCCAGAAATTATTGCCATCTTGTCTTAATGGTTTTAGTAAAACATCTGCCAACTCATTCATCTTAAAAAAAACCCAAAAAACTAAAAAAAAAGGATACTTTTCTTGGTAAAATACATTACTCATTTTGCTTGGATTTAAGCAGGTTTCTCTAATTTTCTAGAGTGATATGAAACTGTCTGGTGTTTCTATTTGCAAATATTTTTAGTTTTTTGGTTGGATTCATTAGTTTCAGGGTGTTTACTTATCAGGTTAAGTAACTTTTGAAACTGTCATATTGATTGAAAGTTATTCAGAATAGCACTATGGAAATTACAAGTGTGTTTTTTGAGCAGAAAGTGAAATTCAAATGAATGAAACTTGTACTGCACATGATAATTATCCTGTGTTACTCTTCTTCTGCACTTCTTCCTGGAGTCAGGAAAATCACCAGGTAGCAGTGCGTTTCATCATGAGCATTTCTAGAACAAAGTTTAAAGCACATGCTTAAATACTTTGCTGCACTGGGATCATGGGCAGGAAATGAAAATAGTGTTGAAAAACTA
The DNA here is from genome assembly GCA_013396655.1 of Campylorhamphus procurvoides. Lineage (NCBI taxonomy): Eukaryota > Metazoa > Chordata > Aves > Passeriformes > Dendrocolaptidae > Campylorhamphus > Campylorhamphus procurvoides. Next base: position 1,058,325 of record WBMV01004231.1, on the reverse strand, counting down.
TTAACTTTGATTTTCTACATGAACTCTCAAACTCACAAGGGGGTGTATTGTCTTTGTAGGAGTTCTTTATTAGTGGTGAGATATCTGACAGAAGTGTTTTGAGGGGTGAAGGGGTGGTTCTGGATGAAGAGAGACATGTAAAAAGTCCTGCAAACCATCTGAGACTGCAAACAGCTTTTAGGTTGTGAAAACAGTACATGGACTTGACTCCTTGATTTTGGAGACTTTTGGCCATCCTGTGAAGTATCTTCAGGGCTGGCCAGTGGCCCTGTATCAGACTTGGGTTTCTTTAAACAAATCTCAGATTTTTTTGCTATTTCTGCTGTGTCCTGAATTTTCTCTAGCAGGGGAGGAGACACTTCAGCTTTGGGGTGAGAATTTCCAGGAGAGGGAGTGCTCTGACACCAGGCATCTTGAACTCAGGGGTAGAAGTTGTTTATAGCGTATACAAGGGCAGGTACCTCACCATACGCAAAATCCATACGCTCCATTCATTTTTTCTCACTTTTATGTGGCTATTGTGCACTCCTTGGTAGAGGCCACTGGTTCCCTGCATTCAGTCTACCTGTGTGTGGCAAGTTCAGCACAGTAGGGTCACAGTTTGCACACAGGGCAACTTCATTGCAGGATAAGCAATTTCAGAGAATTGGTCCTGGTGAACTTAGACCTGTCCATGTGCTGTTTGTCTGTCCCACAGTCTCTGATTGCAACATTTACAGTCTTGGCCTTATCCACAGTTCCCTATGCCAAGTGCTCTTTCTGATCAGTTCATGTCAGACCTTATTTGCCTTTCCTAAATGCACAAAGGCATCAGCATTGTGCAACTATCATCTCTGCTTGACTTTTGTGCTTGCTGAATCCTTCTCGGGGGTTAAGTCCAGTTTCCTGACTGTGTGTCTAGAAATACCCAGAAAAAAAATCAAAACTTTAGACTGGCATGACAAATTCCCATCAGTCAAAGGACCTTAAAAATGTAGTAGATTTCTCCAAAGTTCTCAATTTATTTGATCTAAAAATCACTGAAACCCCCTTGATTATCATTTGTAAACTTCAGCTGAGTCATTGTTGACAGTTGACTAAGTTTTGCAAATAACAGATCTGTTGAAAATATTCCCTTCCTTTCTGTTTGTAGTCTGATTTCACTCTTTGATATTTGCTAATGTATTCACAATTACTAGAACTTAATTTAATTGAAAGTCTGCAGGCTTGGGAAGCACACGATCCTAGCACTTGTCCTCTGGCTGCCAGCTTTTTCTCTGCATGTATGAGACATTTGTAAATTGTCCCTGGTTTTTACACTTTCCAGCTCAGAGATAGATTTCCATATTCACTCAGGAAACATAAAAATAAAAAAGTCACAGCTTAAGTATGCAGTTACCTCAAGGCAATATGGACTTCTTGTGTTAGTTATATGCATTCTTCTCTTCATACCCTGCATCCCTATATGTATATGCTCTATTTTATTTGCATAAAACTTCTCAAAGTAGCAGGAGGTAGATATCCTACTACAAGTAGAGCAGAAAAGGTGGGATAAGCCAGGAAAATTTGGTATCTGTGTTGTTTCATTTTCTCAGAAAGTGAAAGTCTTGTATGCCACACACCTCTGTTTATGGGTCAAACTTTTTGATAATTTTTTTAACGTTATGTCATTTTTGGAAAACCCAGGAGAATATGTAAAATTTGATTTTGATAAAAAGGGTTTTTCCAATTAGCTGTATTTAGGCAACCACAATTTGAACCCCAGAACTTCCAGGATTTACATGCTATACCACAAGCTGGCTTAGACTTGTCATTACAAGAGCAGATTTTTATTGAAAGAAATATGTAAGCCTTTGCTGATATATACCTTTTCCAGAAGCCAGATTTTTGGCCTTGCAACCAAGATAATATCTTATTCTGTACACCTTATAAAAACCAGAAATACTCTTGATACTCCACTTTTGATGCAATAGACTTCTGCATTATGTATGTCCCTGTGTGCATCTCGTGAGCAGACCCTTCAGAAGAAGAGGGGCTGTGGCCATGCCTAGTGGTGCATATAAGCTGCAGTATTAGCAGTGTGTCAGGAGAGGTATAAATTATGATTGGGCTCCACAACTGTTCTGGCATGTTGGAATTTTTAGAAGAGCTCAGTAAGGTACAAAAGCAGTACATGAAGCAGGTGCCAATACCTGCTTCTGCCTCATTTTGCCGTAAGAATTAGAGTATCTCCTATTAGCGTCTAAAAAGGCCTCCTCTGTGTTCAGCTTTTGGTTTTCTGTATATCATAAAAGAGGCATAAAATGAACAGTCCTGAAAAAGCAAATTTGGACTTTTAAATGAAGACCAGGGCCTTGTTCACACTGATACCTATGCACGTGTCACATGTGAAGACCCAAGACCATTTGTTCTAAGAAATATTTAAAGATATGAGAAAATTACCAGGTATTGCTGAGATTAGTCAGAAAGTACATATTAATACATTTTTTATTATGAAAAGGAAATCATATTTAAATAAAATATATCATTTTAAAAAAGTCATATCTGTCTCAGTGATTAAACATATATGTCTTTACTCATCTACTTTCATCAAGGTAGTTCAAGCTCACATGACTTTTTGAGACTGGTGCTAGGAAGCACAGACAGCAAGTTTCTCTTACTGCCTTTGCTTTTCCCTCTCTTCCAGTTCTCTTCCTACTCCTTCCTCTTTTCTTCTTTTTCTCTTTTCATTTCTCTTTTATTTCAATTTTTTTTGTTTATTATTGAAAAACACACATCTGAGCAAAATGTGTGTGGATAATATTTTGAATCTTTAATTACTACATTTATGATATAGCAAATTCTGTGTTCCTAATTCAGACCTTGAATCTATGCAGTCTTACATATTACTGACATCAGTGTGTATGAAAGTGGAGAAGAGAGTACAGAAATCACATATATGAGTATGTGTTTCTTTCAGATATTCCACCAAGCCAAAGCTCTGTCCATGGGATTTGGGCAGGAAAAGCCTTGCTTTACCTGTGTGGAAATCTGATTATTCCCTGAAGCTTAGGCTGTTTGTGCCTGTTTTTAGCATGAAGCATCACAACTGATTTTATGAGTCATTAAAATTAGCCAGCCCTTCCAAAATCTCGGTCTAGAGTTTTGTGCTGTTCCATGGGCAATGCCTGATACACAGGCATTTGTTGATGAAATGATTTTGCCTGCTCTGTAAGCACAGAGAATTTCGGTGAAGAAGAGTCATGTGGTGTAAGGTTACTAGAGGGAGTCTCAGGAGAATCCCTTGCTCAGGCATAAATTTCTAATGCACTTTTGAAGAAGCCATTTGCATCTTTGAGTTCTGATTCCTAATGCCCAACATGTAGGTTATTTATCTCTCCACCATCCATTGTGACCATCTACCTGTTAAGTTCTTTTGGGCAAAAATTGTCTGTATTTGTGGTTTTGCATGACACTGTGAGGTTTTATTGTTGTATGCAGTGTCTATAGGTTCTCCTGTATCACCCTTAGCAGCAGCAACCCCTCTTGAGGCACAACAGCTGAGATTTGGACCTCTGGTTGTTGCCTTGGTGCAGCATAGCAGGTGACACATTAGAGGGCACAACTTTTTGGGTATGTTTAACTGCTCAGTGTCATGTATGACAAGAAGCATCATGTTTCACTCTGTCGTTTGGTTTGCTGCTACTGATGAGTTTTCTTTCCTAATGTGGCATAATATTAATGTTTCTGCCTGACAACTTCCAAGCCTGAGGGTCAGAGCTCATGTTTCACCACACGAGACACCCAGCTATAAATCTTTTTAAATAATACAGAAGGCAAGATGGGGTCACTGCAGAAAAAGCCAGCCAGTCTGAACGAAGTGGCATTGATGCATGGAAGAAAGTGTGTGGATTTGGTTGGCATTACATAGGCACCATTCTGAAGTTTTTCTAAGGGAAGGATGAAATGACTGTTTCTCTGCTGAGAAATTTCTAGTCTTAATTCTGGTCAGTTGCAAGTTTATTAAATCAGCTTGACTGTGTCCCTTTGTTATATTTTTTTTCTGTGTTCAGAATACTGCAAGCATGGTATAGGATATTCATGCACATATAATGGCCACTGTATGTATCTGCTGTGAGCTGATAGCAAGAGATTGATTCCTGGCAGCTGAAAATAAATGCATGAAATAACTGCATATTCTGTTTTTAAGAGAAAAATCTAAAGGGAAAAATCTGCATCTGTTGCCTTAGTAAATATGGTAGAAGCTAATCCCATACAGTGTCTGAAGATGCAGAACTGTCACAGGGCGGATCTTCTGTTTGTGCAGCAGTTTCAGGATTTGAACTGTGGACTGATATTAGATCTGTATTTTCTCCCTTCATACTATTTGTGTTTGTGCTGTTTCTTATCTTTGTAACGTGGATGTAATATGTGCCTGTCCCTAATGTCATCTGAGCAGCACATGGCAGGTTTTGCTACATTCAACATTTCTTAGGATCCACACAAGACCACGGGGACCAAGCAAGGCATAAACCCACCAATACACTTAATTATTTTTATTTTTTTCAGAAAGTGGCTTTATGAATCTATGTTCCTCCTGCAGTTGTAATAACAATAAAAGTAACCATATTTTCAGAGCATGATTGCCATTGTTTCATGGCATATTCCACATGTAAGGAACATGATGATGAAAAAAACAGAACCACTTTCTTTAGTAGAAGCCACTGTATTGGATTTTGAGGGTGTCATGGAGGTTATCTGGTGTTTGTCCTCCTTTGTTAAGGAAAGCTGTAATACTTAAAACTAATGGCTGAGTTATGGGAGTTTTTTAGACAAATGGCAATTAAAACTTCCTAGGATGAAGCTGCCTGTTAGGCTCCCGTATGCACACACATCATTGAATGTAATGCCCTTTTCTTGTACGTGTTTTTGTCTCCTGTAATTTTCTGCAAGTGACTGGGGGCATGAGTCAATCTTTCAGGTTCTCCCCAGCAATGCTCCATCTTCCCAGACAATATTCCAGGGGAAACATGTTGCAGTATCCATTGTTTTTTGTCTAGATGACCATCAGCCAGCCTGTACCTTTTCCTGATGAGTATAACAAACCTCAGGTAGACAGAACCTGTGAAAAATCTTTGTTGAAGAAAAATTCATTGACAGGGCAACAGGGCAACACAGGAAACTCATGAGGCAGCTCACTGACAAGAGTATAGTGGCTTGAAGGACAATGGTTGTTTTGAAAAAGGGAAATGGGGAAATAGGATGGAGGACAAAGATGAGAAATACAGTTAGACTGATAGCTAAAAGCTTTAGTTAATTGTTACTGTAATGTGTTTTGGCTGGTGGGTAAGGAGAGGTGCTATTCTATCATCTTGAAGTGTGGCTAAGGAAAATGTGACATATTAATTTTAGAACAAATGAAGCAAGAAAAAAGGGCTGTCAAGCTGAAGTACAGGAGGGGAAAATGGTACACAGGACTTGGTAATTCTTGCTCTGCTGTCCTGGAATCCAAAAGCTATATCATTCAGGAAGCTGCATAAAGTAGGTGCTGTGGATAAAAGGAAATCAAACCCATATCTTCCTTCTAAAACTCTAAAGTGCTTAGCTTTATTTTAGTGTCTTTTTCCCCATAATTTCTTGCCTCTTTCATGGGAGGTGACTGCCTCATCAGGAGCAGGCCCTCAGCTTGCTTGTTGGTAGTTCGGGTCTTAACCCTGTAATCTTCTCCTGTGTGGAATGCTGTATGTCCCAGCAGCATTCCAGAGCAAACCAGATGGTGACTCCTAAGTTGGTACATAAATGCAGTTTGGATAAGGAGGGGACACAGAGCTCTGGTCTTTGCTTTGGTTTTTGGTCTCCTTCTGGTTTATCTCTTACTTAGAATATAAATCACAATAGTTCAGCATGTAAAGTAAGTATTTGCATAATCCTTCTCATGGAAAACAACCCTTAAACCCTAGGTATTTATTATTATGATCAGCTCTTGGTCTAACATATTTCTGAGGATAAAATGGGAAACTTTCATAAAAGCAGTTCCTTTTCCCCCTTACCCCATTTGTTCAAATTAATTAACATTATGACAATGCTGTTTTCTGCATACACACTTAATAACCTCTAGAGAATAGATTAGTCTAATATTATTTGCTTACAAAGATCAGTTTTGATAGAATTTTAAGTGCAAACACTCTTGCTTGTAATCAACAATTCCTGCTACTCCGAATTTTTGCATCTTCAACTAAAACATCTATTACACAGGCCACCTGTGGTGATAAGTGAATCTTGTCTGTGAAATTATTTTAAACACTCTCAATTCACTAAAAATGTGTATTTATTCTCTACATTTGTAAGCTGCACACATCATTCCTCCCTCCCCCATACTTGGTTGCTTTGTAATATCAAATTACTCTTAAACCATTTGTGTATAAGATGTCTGCTTTAGAAAAAGAGGTACATAACTGGAGGTGGCCTCTTTGTTTTTCCTCTTCCCCATCTCTCTTTTCCCTTATTCCTTTACAGCACTTCTGTGTATTTCATAGTGCAGGTGATGATAAACACCAGGCAGGTGTAGAGCTCCTAAGATGTATGTTTTAGATGGGTTAGTCAAGATCTTAGGACTTGGTCTGAAATGAAGCATGAAAGTCCTCTTGATGGGTGGGAGTGGTCATTAGAGATGTGACTGAAAAGTGAAACACCAGATTGTGCAATGATATTGGGCAAATCTGGATGCTATGGGTGTTAAACAATGCATTTCTGCTGGTGGGGGAGTCAGTTTTTGCCAGTTAATAGTGCTCCTGGGTTTTGCTGTGTTGGTGCTCTGGGAGTGTGTGGTATGGCTCAGTTTGCTGTTGTCCCCAAATTGCCTCTCTGAAATGAACAGGCTCTGTGCTCACCCCGTCCTGCCCTTCTGGAGCCAGATCTTGTTAGCTGGGCCAACAAGACAACCACTTTGCAGCAAGAGCTGTTGCCTGACCAAAGTACTTTGGGTGGGAAAAGCTGATTGTTGTGGGAATAAAGAAGAGAGCTTAACAGAGAGTTTCTTTTTGCCTTCCTTGAGGACTTGCCTCACTGTGATTCCCCAGCTGCTGGAAGGGCTTGATCCATCCACCCCTTCTGGTCTTGCAGTCCTGTCTGTGTTCATGTGATGGTGGTGGGTGTGTGCTGAAAGATGACAATTCCTGTGTGCAGGCAGCCCTCCAGAAGGCCAATGTGTGTGTGGCAGTGGCCTGGTCTATTTCGGTACCAAGTAAAAAAAATGGTTTTATAGTTGTTTAATAAAGCAGGAGACAAATGTTGCCCCTGTGCAGAGAGGCTGAATTACGTACTTCATGAACCAAATTAGTATCACAATGCTTTGCTTTGTTCAAGGGGTGATATGCATTTACGGGCCCATTTTTCAGGAAGATAAATATGACACACGCCAAGACTTCCCTGAAGTAAATAGTGTAAATAATAAAAGACTCTGCCAAGGAGAGCTGAGAAATGACTTAATCCTCACCCATTTATACTGTAATGCCAAAATGCCACTGACCGAATTGTAGAACAAACTGCCCATTTAATCAGTTCTCTCTAATGTTACAGAGCACGTAGTTTTCATTTCTAATGATTCCCTGTATTCTTTCATTTGGTTATTAAGCCTTTGAATTTAGGCGTGTATCCAGGCTGGACTGTTTGACACTGTTGGAGTACTGCTTTATTTGTAGATGTTTTTTGACTATTAGCTTTTTTGGGGGGTTAAAATGTCAATTATTTTACCCTTTAAAAGTAACAACCTTTTATTAAAGGAGGTGTTGTACCTTAAATATTTTTTCCTCTTATTTTTATTTCTACTTTGTTAAAGCCTTTTCTTCTTTCTCTGGCACCCAGGGCCTGCCAGCCTGGACAGAAATGATTAAAAGACTGTGTAAACATGTAGGATGGGATTTTCAAAAGTGTTCAATATTGCCCTAACTGGGGAGCATTACCATTGAACAGTTGTGTGAATGCTGAGTGCTTTTGAAAATCCCACTCTTAAAGTATCAGTGTTTTAACAGAGAACCTCCTTTGACACGGTTGCTCATCACAGGGCACACTCTGCATGTGTGACATCTTTAGTTACTGACAGTCAAGCCTGTAACAATGAGACATGGTCTTTGTTGGAACCCCACTGTGGTTTGCTTTTAAAATAGTCTAATAAGGGGATTGGAAAGCTGAATGTGGGGAACTTTAGATGGCAATTTGGGATTTAATCGGGAGAAGGGTGATTGCCTTTGGTTTCCAGACACTAACTTTAGTGGCTTGAATTAGGCCTTTAGAGGTTGAGGAAAGACAGCCAACAGAAGGCAGCCAGCTCTTTTTAGGATTGGAGCATGAGCTCTGACCAGAATAGGAATAATTTGCTTCCCAGGAAGAGCTGTAATTTAAACTATGTCCAGAAAATCAGGAATACCTCGGAAAACTGCTCATATGCAGTGGAAATGTTCTTATTGGTAAAAAATTTGCCTGATTGAAGAGTTGGGGAATTAAATTTATAATCATATCAAAGTGTTAATATAACCCATATTTCTCAACTAATCAATTCTTTTCTCAGTGATGTGAAAACATCACATCATGCACTCACACAGCCTTGGAGAGACCTGGTGCCAGCTGACACAGACAGCTCAGTTCAGGAAGGGTGATTTAGTCACAGTGACCCCCAGTCTGTGTGTGTGCCAGTGAGGACCACACACGTGAGCAAGAAAAACATGTGCTTGCTCATAATATCATTTGGTGTAAATGAGCAGAAATGATAGGAGGTCAGGGGTGCTATGATGGTATAAATTAGGGTAAGAACAGAAATGGTCCTAGTCGTATATCAGATCAAGTAAAAAACAAACCGGTCCTTCAGTACTCATAAGTGTAAAATAGACCCCAAGCTAACCTGAATTTGGGGATGTGTTGTCTTCAGTGGGTTCTATTTCTGGCTATCGGAAAGGAAGGAAAGGGCATTTGCAATATCAACCTGTGCTGAACTGAAGGGTCAATACTTCTGTGAGGAGAATGGTGTTCTCAGCTTGACAAGAGTGGTTTATTTATTTGATTTCTTTTTCTAAATTGATTTGTTTTTTTCTGGAGACCAAAGTAAATGAAAAGAAAAACTTACGATATACCAGCAGAACAAGCAGTTTAAATAGATGCTTATGGTATGGAAATTTCCCTCTGAATCTTCTTATCTTTTGTTTGTAAACAAGGATGAACATGGTTCTGTGCAAGCTTTCACAGTAGGTGCCCTCTGACAACTTAGCAATTTTCCTAAACTGATGAATAAATGACTGTTCCACCTGGTATAATTCAAGCATGTAAGTTTTGTTTGTTATTGTAGATAACAGGCTTGTGCTGGGGAAAACACGATTAAATGTAGTCCTGGAAAGCTTTTAACTTAGTTCTGTGTTCCTGTGTTGGGTTCCTTATGCTGATGCCGAAGTTTTCCAGTTTAAATGCAGTATCACACTGACAGCTCAGGGTACAGGACCTGCAAGGCAAGGCCAGGTGGAGGGTCCTGTGCCTGAAGGAGGTGATCTAGGAAAAGGGGAGCAATCTGCTATTCCCTCTCTCCCATTTCAGAAGCCCTGCTTTGTGTTACAAAAATATGGATGAGGGATGCTCCATGCAGTAATATTTCTGGAAAAAGGGCAAACTGTATGTGTTTGAATTTGTACCTTCAGTGTTCTGGATAACAACATCATGTCAATCAGTTCTAGTAGTTGCTATTGGATTTTCATCATTGGTGAAGTATCTGTAGCACTAAGGGTGGTGGGTTCTGTGTTGGCTCTGGATTGAGAAGTAGGAGAAATCCTGTAAATGCTACAGAGATGCAGACACAGGTGCTTTTATCTGCAGTACAGGAATTAGAACTTCATTGTTAACAACAAAATTCCAGTGAATTTTCTACTGGTAGCATTTGCACAAGTGAACCTGTTAGATATTTCTTGGATGTTGAGAATTTGTGTTAAAATTGTTCTCTGGTGCAGAGTGTCTGCTTGTGTTGCTGGAAATAAACCCTACTTGGTGCATTGACAACCAAATCCATAGGCTCTGGTTTGTGTTGTCTCAGAGAGCATCAGTTGGGTGAGCTGGCTGATGCAAATCAGGACACCTGGCTGGCATCTCCTGGAGTGCTGTGAGGTGAGCAAGTCTCTGTCCCTTGCTGCCACCCCAGGGATGTGACCTCAGATCTTTGTAGAGGGCTGGCTGTGGGGAGGTGTGTGAGGCAGAGCTGGTCTCCTAAATCAGAAGGTTGAGGTGCAGAATGTGTACTGTGCCTGCAGTAGCTTTGTTCTGTGGATACAGAAATTACCATGATTTTAGAGGACTTGGATTTGCCAGAATTTCTGTGTAATCAGCTAGAACCCAGGGTATATATATTTTTTTTTCTGAGATCTTTCCTCAAAAAGGAAAGGGCTCTTTCACTTGCAATAATGAAAAAATATTTTTTTATTGCACACACAAATGTACAGACATGCTCATTCATACATGGATTTTTAGGAATACAGGCTAAGATAACTTTTCTGCATCATCTTGCTTCTTTCTTTCTCATTGTGCCTCTTAGGGAATTTGTAGCATTGTTTTGTTCCACCACAAAACCCAATAAATTAAACAAGCCCCCCTGAAAGGACAGAAATAATATAAAACATCTGTGCATTAGTTCTCTGGAAATCCAAATGTGATCATCAATATAAAATGTTAATAAGTTTCATAGCCATATTTTGGTCATTTTCCTAATTCTACATCCAGATATCCTTGAGTCTATTTATAATGAACATCTTTTCTTGTACTTTTTTTTGGTAGTGACACATGCCTCCAATCACAGGAGATGTGTTAGCAGAACTCTGAAGGACACACAATGTCTGTAACATTTCTCAGATAATATTGTCATATCCTTGGAGCAGCAGGCCCATTTTGAAACAGTAATTTGGTCCCTAAAGAGCTCTTTAGCCTCTGCCTTGCCTGCCCACCCTGGCCAAGCTGTCGAAGAGAGCAGCCCAAGATAGATGGTCTGGATTTGTGTAGAGTAATTTAAAGCATCCTGCTTTTTTTCCTGCTTCGTTTTCTTTCCTGGTGGAGAATTTACTTGGGAGTATACTTTATCTGCTGTATTGCTTGCTTATGCAGGCATATACAGCTCCTTGATTTTTTTGTTTTGTCTTACTCTTCTTACTAAAACCTTTATTAGAATGCAGATGAACTCTGACCTCAGCTGAGGATTAAGTGAACAGATTCTTTAAGTAATAAATCTAAAGGCATATTACAAGCAAGAAAAAGGGATTTCCCTTGTGTTTTTGGATTTATAAGTGCCAGAGGCTAAACAACTTACAAGGGCTCTAAGATTGCTCCTTTTTTCTAACCTGGGACATGTTCTAATATTTTGACATAGCAAAGAATTAAGCTGGCTTACTAAGTAGAAAACATGTAGAGTAATTGAAAATGCATCATACAGACAGGAATGCTCAATGCAACAATGTCCTGTTACAAAGATTACACTGATTTATAGGGGATGTCTTAACTCCTAATCCCAGGGACACAAGATCGCATCGACCATGTATTCTTCCATAAGCAGCAAAATAAAAAAGGTGGTTAATAATATATATGCTAGAGATTGAAAATGAGGGAGGGAGGGCTGGGGCAGCTTTGACTTTCACATTGGAAGAATTTAACTGTGCCAAAATTTTCATTAGGTTTTTGTGTTTGTCTCATTAGGGAAGTGCGGCTATTTTGTGTTTTGTAGCTGAGAGAAGTAACCAAATGGAACAAGAATGAATTAGGGCTAAATATTGTTTGGTATAAGCGGTTCTGAAGAGCTCAGAGAGGAAATGGCTGGGGGTGGGGGAGGGAGAAAAGGTCACATGGACCATAGATGGAAAGCAGGGTGTGGAAACAGCTGGAGCCGAATCACCGTGTCTTGAAATTAAAAGAGAAGATGGTGAAAACAGTTATTTTCTTCTGACTGTCAAAGGGAAGACTTGAGGGAGAACAATGGTGCTGCTTTGCAGAGCTAACGTCACCAATAGTGACCTCACCCCACACAAGTTCAAGGACCTCTTCTCCCCCATTAACCATGTGCAAAGTAATCACACACGCTCTTTCCTCATCCATTCATTTTCTCCCAGCTGTTGGTTCCTGCTCTGGGTCTCTGATCACTCTTTTGTCTTCTCATTTGGTAATACCTCTTCAAAGATCTGCTGGAAACTGGAAGAACTGTTTCTCTTTGGAGTCATCCTCTTTCCTTCCTGCTTCTGAATCTCCACTGTAGTTTGGAGTCGCTGCATTTTCTCCTGGTACAGATACTTTCTTCCTTGTGCCAAAACCCTTGACTTATGAGGAATGGAAAATTTATGGAGAGCATGAAATACATGGAACTTCAATGGCAAAAACCTTTTGTGTTATGAGTATAAAAATTCTGGCGATGATTTAAATTTTATCTGAGATTTTTGGGGGTATTTTTTGTTGTTTTGTTTGGTGGTTTTTTGTTGGTGCAGATTCCCCTGACACTTTCCTATTTTGTTACATCACACTAAATCCCCGTGTGAGAGAAAATTAGAGATATTAATTTATGAATGTTGACATTATGCAAAGGAGTTATTTTGGACTGAAGGATATTTGGATAGTTGTGTTGTCTGATGACTGAATAGAGTGGCCATAATGCAATGTTGAACATTTATAAATTTGGGGGTAAATTATAATCATTAAAGATTCATAGTAGGGAGACACTTGAGTAATAGGAGTTGTTACACAAGTTTGGTGCCTTCAAAAATGTATGGCCCATTCAGGGAGGGTCCTGTGGGTTTTGTCCCCATCTTGTGGCTGTCCAGATACGGCATTTGTAAGCCTTAATCTTTTGAGTCAAGCTGTGCAAAGTCTGCTGTCAGCCAAAGAGGAATTAGTTGTGCTCCCATGTAATCGATACACTAAGCATAAAAAAAGGCTATAGAAATAAGCAAGAGAATTAAAAAAATGAGTCCGGAAACCTGAAGGCTGCGAAGTGGCAGCTGAGGCTGCAGAATGAACTGGAGGGAAGTTTTGAAATTGTTTAAGCACAACTGGTGAAGGAACTTTCTGTATAGGAAAGCCCCTAGAGCCCCCACAATCAGAAATATTTCACATCCAAAAGAAGAAACTTTAAGGGGCAAGCAGAATCCTCTGATAGATGACAAGGATTTTCTTGACAGAAGACCAAGAGGTTGCTGCAAAGTATTCAAAGATTCCTTTGCCTCTTGCATTTGGAGAGATGCCATTGACTGATATGTTTCCACTATACATACAATAACAGAAATAGAGAGGACTTTTACAAGCCATGGAAAGAGAAGGTGAAGCTTTGGACAAGTCAGATTGTGTCCCTGAGGTCTGAAACGTGAAAATGCTGTGAAGTTGCTCATTTATCACAATCCAGAAGGATCTCCGGGTGACTGTGCCCTGGAAGCTCTGAAATCTGCAGCAAGGAAATGCTCACAATGGTCTTCATGGGAAAAGAATGAAAACTAAGTTGGAGTCTGGAGAAACAAGCAGAGGGACACATTAGGAGACAGCTATGAATCTCACTACAAGGCTCTGGTAGCTCAAAGCCAGTACTTGGGTGCTCCAGACAAGATGATATCAATCCTACCACATTTTAAGAAAGTATTTTATTCTCCTGATTCTTAAAAATGAGATCTAACAGGAACAAATCAAAAATAAGTAATAAAAAGAGTTGTGTGAACAAAACATTTACTAATGTGATTCCTCCATCTTCTGCTTTTTCACTTCCCAGCATCTTAATCAGAGGAATACAAACAAGTGAAGGAAGTAGATATCTTAAGGGATAGGGGATAGGAGGTGGGAAGAGGAATACGGAGGATTATGGAATGATGTATGAGAGGAGATTGTAAAGACTAAGAACATTTGGGATGAAAAAGAAATGAGTGAAAGAAGATATGATCAAGACTATGAAATTATCAAAGGGAATATGAAATGAATATTCACAATTCCCAATACAAGGAGTAAAAATTTCCCTGCTAAATGATCAGATTGCAGGTTTAACACAAACAGAGGAAGTACTTTTTCACACAATGCATAATTAAATTGTGGAACCCATTGCAACAGGATGTTGTGGAGGTCAAAACTGTAAATGAGTTCAAAGAGAGACAAGTTCAAGAAGGATAGATGTGACAAAGCCTATTAAATATGAGGGCTCAGATACAATCTCTGAGCTTGGAAAGCCCTGAAACTTTCATTGCTGGAAGAGTACAGTCGGATACACTTTCCGTGTTCCTATTTTCTCCTTTCCATAACTTGTATAGGCCATTACTGAGACAGATACTTGGCTCAGCGTCTGCCTTTATGGAAGACATTAAGTTCATAGGTATTGTACTTTGGAAGACTCCAAGAAAAGGGAGTCTTTGGAGGGAGTTTGTTCCAGATCTGAAACCCTTTTTGTCTCCTTGGGACCTTTTTTCTGTCAGTTTGGGAGTGTGACAACTCAAGGTGCTCCAGCACTAGTTCCTTCCAGAATAATGAGATGGAATAAAAAAATCAGAAGATTTTTAAATACAGAAGTACTATTTTCTCTATATTCAGAGTCTTATATGATGGTGAGTAAAGGGTTCTCTTTGTAGTTTACGTATTTTCTGTTTTTTCTAACACCATATGAAAGTCAGAAATCCACCTGCTTTTAAAATTAAAAATCCTCAGAAAAATCACATGGAAAGAGGTAAAAGAGCCATTATTGTGAGAATTTCAATAATGCTAGTGAGCACTAGAAGCACTACTGGATAGGTGTTGGAGACCAAATTGGAGCCAGGGTAGGCTCAGATCACTCTTCCTAAGCAAGCTAATGAAAATTGTTCAGAATTTAACTGTTCCTGCAAGGAGATGGATCCCAAAACACAGTGTGTGCCAGCTGGGATTGAATGGGGGAACATAAACAGATATATGGACAGGCATGTTGTTATTCCTTAGTTGTGAAGTAGCTTTAGCAAAAGTCGGGAGGCTAAACAACATTTTCTGTACACAGTAGAAACCAATCCCTGTTCTCAGACATCCTCGCTGTGCCTAAGTAGTCGAAGACAGGCAACAGTGGGGAAGAGGAGAACAGAGGGGCACAACCGGATAAAGTGATTAGTCCAAACTCACACAATGGATCAGTAGCAAAGCCAAAAAACAAGCCCAGGGTTTCTAGGGCACAGCTGACAGGATCATGTGCGGCACAAATCCATTACAGAGAGATGTAGTAGCTTTGTGGTCTGAGCTGTAAGTTCAATGTTCATCCACTCCAAAAATATAATGTATGGAGAGTTGAGTGTATTTTAAGAGTTGTTCTTTTATCCTTACAGCAACTAGAAAGGATGGCAGCCTGCCCTGAAATAGTAACTATCAATATATGATGCCTTTTGCAGCTTTCCTTCCTGATCAAATAAATAATTTGTAAGGTTTTGATGACAAAAGGATGTATCCTCTGCTCAGCTATCACCTGCCAGCACTACTCTGTGCAATCTGATTTAGAGATTTAAGCATAGAAATCATCCTTTCTGCTGTTTCCCCTGGAAACAGGGAGCCCAGCGGAGAGGTTAATCATTTGGGTTTGCAACTCATAGTCGGCAAAATCCAAAATAATTCCCCTTCTTCTGAGTTTTAAAACATGCTGCTAAACTTTAAACTTTAAAAGGCAGTGTTGTTGTTTGCTCCCTGATGTTGTTGAAAAGTAAGTGATTCTAGACAATGGTATAGATTCAGAAAGGTGTATGTTAAATATAGTGAAACTTCCATTGCTTTGCTGTGGTACAGTCACAAATGGGAAAGAGCAGGAATAATCCACACCTTCCCCATGACTTTGTAGCATGTTCTGTATAGAAATAGCTGTGCCTCAACATACCAACATCCCAGTATAGGGAATACATCCCTCTGTAAGTGAATGCATCGGAGGGGGAGTGAGCTGGAGACTCAGGTGTCTTGGAGCCCTGGAGGAGAGGAGCACTGACCAGCCCAGTGCCCCTGTGCTGGAGGCTTCTGCCAACCCTTGATTTGTAGTGTGGGCAGGTGTAGCACAATCTTCTCTGCAGGGACATGGGAAATCTGGACTGTGCAGTGTCCCTCTGTGCCCACCCAACTCAGTGCCGTGATCTGATCAGAAAAGGGAAGGAGATTGGAGGCTGGGGAGGAAACTGAAGTGGTGGATGGCAGAGGAGTAAATTCATTGGTTTCACAGAGTTAAGGGATCTCTGAGTGCTGGAGTATCTTCTAACCACATGAGCTACAGCTAAAGCTCAGTCTACAGGAGGTAGATTGCATGTTCTTCATTGAGAATAATCACCTCTGTCTTGCATGCCGTGCAAAGGGTATGTCCTTCAAGTCTAAGACTAGTAAATTTTCTTTATCTCTCCACTTTTCTCCCAACCTATTGCAACATCTGTTGTATGTGATATGTAAGGGCATGAACTTGCTATGTAGAGACATGAGGATGAAGTCACAGCTTTAGTTCAACCTCTGTATGCTTGGCTGTGTGTGATTAAGTAAAGCAAATCATGAAGTACTGGGTGCTGCTACATTTCCAGGTAGTTTTAAGAAAAAATTCTTAAAACAATATTTAAAATAATGATAAAACCAGAGGGTTAAGAGAAAAAAAGCCCATACCTTTCTCTTATGTCTTGACCATTGGGGTCAAAACCCAGTAGGTTGACCTGGAGACATTATTATTTCCATTATTAGGCATCTGAGGGAGCCATGACTATAAGCACATTTTCCTGGGCTTTCAGTAGTGTTCAAATATATTGTAATGTTTCCTGCAGGAAAATAGGGGTAATTGCTGTCACTGTACTCTGGGGGCTAACATTCTCCAAAGATATAACTAGTCGCTGCACAGGGGTTGTACCTGAAATGAATTTGACCCATAATATATTGCAAAAAATACTATATGCATCTTGGGATCTCGGCACTCTGCATGCTGTGGAGGTGGGTCAATTAAAAGGCTATAATTTAGGATCTTCATGAAAGTCTTTGGGAATTGGGAAGTCTGAATACTGTAATGAAAATCCATAAGGGTATTTTCACTGTGTATGTGTATTTGTATCTCTAGTCTATGTATAGATAAAAATGTATTGTCACATTTGTGTGAGATGTCTAGAAGTTAGATAAAAATATGCCCAGAAATTGTGTGTGCACAGATGTGTACTCGCACAGAGAATATCCATGTGCACACGTGCACACATGCACACCCCGCCCCCCACACCTCTGTGTTAATGAGCTTTTCCTCTGGAGAGGACAAGTCGAAAGGAGCCAGTCCTTCCAGCCAAAAAAATCAATTGCTTCTTCATGAATTATTGAGATGTTTGCCATCAGTTTCTTTGCAAAAAAAAAAAAAAAGTCATTGTTCAATGTTTCCTCCCCCAGCACACTCTTTGCTTTTACTTGTGATACCATGATATGAAGAGGCTGACTCTCAGATATAAAAGTTTTCATTCTTTTAATTACACAAATATTGCAGTATTTGAGTATTTTTTCTTCTCTCCAATTTTAGCTGTATTTGTGCACATACACACTTCTCACATAGAGCAACTGCCATGCTCATCTGAGCACTCAGCTAAGGAAGGGACCCTGCAAGTAAAAAAAATTCATTTCATAGCAGAAATACTAATATTTCCTCTGCTGCCAAGTGCAGTATTGATGTACTGAAGCTCAAACACAGAATCAGGGCTCTTCCATGGAACTGCAAGACACCACTAAACGACCACTTTTGCCTCTTGTGTAAATAGATAGATTAATGATGTTAAGTGAAAACCAGGCCTGCTGAAATGTTACCTTCCTTATGGTGCTTTGAATTTCCCTTATTTTTGATAAATGAACCAATCTGGCAATAAAATCCTTGCACTGTAGGTTAATAATGTCATAGCTGTACTGTGAAATAGTAATGTTTGTACTGTCTCTTTGCAAACAATAATCCTTTGAAGCCTGATGAATCTATTTTCAACCAACTTGTCTGATCGCGGGTACACAGAGCCTCCCCTTTGAAAATACAGCTTAGAAGATATTTAAAACCCAGGAGACAATAGGCTAAGGAAGGGGGACAGTAGTTTAAAAGGCAGAAATGGGGTGAATGCTTCTCTTTTGCACTTCACTTTCTTCTCTGTATCTCCTTCAATAGTTTTGTAAGCGTTTTAAGAAAGATTTCCTTGCTACATTTTCTAGCCCCATGTGTTTGCTGCAACATTCAGTTATCATTACAAAAGTGGCTTTTCCCCTCAATCACTTGTGAAGAGAGCTGGAAAAGCAGGGGCTGAATGTAATCAGAAACTTTGCTTGCTAAGTCAGGTTTGAAATTGAGCTGCCTTTGGAAGGCAACTTTCTCATGGTGACACTGGTTTTGTTCTTGTGCTCTGGGAGGAGCTCTTATTTGTATTTATATGGAATTTATCATATTTATTTATAAAGAAGAATATCGGGGGCACAGTGAACTAATTTCTCAGTAGGAGTTTTTGTTGTAGCTTTACAAGACACTTCAAATGTGGACATGTCTGAATATACTGGCTTTGTATAATTGGTAATAGGAAGATTTAGGAGGTAAAAAGAAACTGCAGAGGCTGTGAAGCAGTTCTCACACAGGTTAAGTAAAATGTGGAACGAGCTGTGCAGGCAGTGGATCCTCTGCCTGGAGAGTGCTTGTCACTGTTGATATTTAAAGTGAGGAGCTCTTGGCACTTCTCTCAGCAAACAGAAGTGTCACATCAGTCCTCAAAAGCTCTGTCACCTGACCTTGCAGAGGTCTGACACTCCTCATTGCACAGAAACACAGACCTGTGTTCCATAGTGGCCAGACTCTCACTGTCCATTTAAGAGAGAAAGTCTTTCAGCAGGGAGGGATCGTAGGCAAGAGACGTGCAGCAAGGTCTTGTGATCCTTTCTGCAACATCTTGGGCCTGTGTATCTTCTGCTTACAGACCTTCCTCCCATCCTCTCTGCTATCTCCTGAAAGATCACCCTCTTTAGGACTTGCATGAGTAAAGGTGGTGTTTGCCACACAAGGACTAGAAACTGCACCCTGCATCTTAGGGGATGAATTGCTTTGGCCAAAATCAGCACGGAACATTCACTGCCCCTCTCAGCAAACCACAGACCTCTAAAGGGGATCTGTTGACAAACAGCAAGACCAGCGTGATTGCAGCAAATAATTCTGTTGTTTCCAGTGCTTGTAAGTGCACCAGGATGTGAGCAGCAGTGGATTTGGTGCTGTAAGGGGCATAATGGACTTGCAGCAATTGGGAGAGGAAAGGAATCCTGCAAAACCAAAGTCTGCCATCAAATGGTTAGCAAAGAGCCAATTGTTCTATTTACAAGAGCTCTCCTGCCTGGAGGAGAGGCAAAAAAAAAAAAAGTATCAAGACAAGCATTTCCTCCCTGTAATGATAAGGAGCTGTTGCCTGCAGCATTCAGACTACACGGTTTCACAGATGTTTAAAAAAACCCCAGCCAACAGCCTCTCTCTACCTTAACTATAGCAGCAGCACAATTGTCTGTCAGTCTTTGTACAAAGCAGAGTGGAAATATTGCCCTCCTGTTTCTTTAAGTCCCAGGGACTTAGTAAAATTAACACTAAATGTTTTAAAAGAAACCCTATCAAAAATCACTGATGATTTCAAGTTATTATTGAGCATGGGTGTCTGAGTAGCTTGGGGCAGTGCACATAAACTTGACAAACAGGGTACTTTAGTGCTGCCTGCCCAGATCCACATAATAGGGCAATGAAGCTTTTATTCATTCAAAGAAAGGTTGAGTTTGATTGGCAGGTCAGCCTGCCTGAACACCACAGTCTCTTTTCCCTAACACTTCACTGCTATCAATTACAGTTTTGAATGTGAATTGTTTCTAATGTAAAATAATGCCAACCTCTGCCTCTAACCTCAGGCCAGAAAGCTCTCTTGTGTTTTTTATTCATATTCACTGACTGCCTGAGGAGTCTGTTTCTGCTTTGTGTTTTCTCAGTCTCTCACCAAAGTGCTGCCATCAGAAACTGAATTCATGCACAGCCCATTATTTTCATTGTATTAATTATATCACTGGTGAGCAAAATTAAATAGAGTGATATTACCCACCCTTCCCTTCAGTTGCCACAGTAGTGATGTTTGTTTTTGTAAACATGCAGGTTCAGAGACATAATTCATAATAAAGTTATAATCCATTACAAGCAAGCATGACTCTGAAATTGCTTGATTTTTATCTGGCAGTTGACTTAAATCTGTTTGCAAAACTTGCCGGATTGAAGCGAATGCAGATCTTATTTAAATCAGGTGATTTGGTTCAGCTGCCATCTGTTGGCCGGTTCATTATTATGATTCTGTGGTTACAGCAGTTACCTGCCTTCATTTATTTCAGTAAAACAGAAATTACATTTAGTAAATAGTGGGGGTGTTATGTAATGTCTCTTTACCCCAGGGAACTGGGTTTATGTGTATGCATGTATAAATTTAACACAAAATCTCCTTTCTATGCTGGATGACCATTTATGCTACAAGATGCATTTCCTGGTTTTTCTGACAATCCTCAAAAATGAGTTCCTCCAAAAATGACGTATAAAAACGCCACGTGTGTTGCATTGTGGTAGGTTAGAAAGGCCCTGCAGATGGCATTTTTTATGTGTTTGTTTTTGGGTTTTTTTATCCCCCAGAGTGGGATATGTGGGTTTAGGACCCTCTGAATGGTGGAGTCTCTTGTAGGGATTTGTTTTGTAGTATCAGATGCGGTTGTTCTTTTTTGTCTCCTCCTTCACGTGGTTCATGCTCCCTAATTGAGGATTTAGCTGTGCCCATTGATTTTCACAAAAGCTTCTGTTCCAACTGAATTTCCATCTTGCTATTGTTTACCTGATTTTCATCAGCATTTTCCCTCTCTTGTGTTTGTGGCTTGTCTTTCCTGCTCCATTATGGAATCCATATAGTGCTGCATGCACTCTGCCTCCAGTGACATCATTTCAGGCTTTCTCCCATCACATCCATTAATATCTTGATAGGGATATACAGGAAAGACCTACCTTTGCTCTTTCATCTCTCTTGAGACAGCCACTCTGCAGAGTAACCTAGAAACAAGCCATGCCTTTGGGATGAAATTGCTTACTAAAATACCAGTTTCAGGATGAGATGGTGCTTTAGATAACTGCTTTTTTATCAAACAGCTCCATACATAGTTTTAACATATCTAATTTTATGGTGTGATATTGTATTTGCAGTTTGTAGTGGAAAAGGATCTCTTACTTTAGAAAAATAAGTGGATGAAAATGTAACATGATACTTGATATGACATAGCTGGAAACACCTCCTGCTCCTGATGGTTTTATGTTTTCCTTGTGGGCTCTTTCCTGCTATCTGAGATTTCTCCATTAGCTCCAAGGATAGGGTGGGCTGAGAGTTTGAAACAGGAAAACCTGGTGTCTGACTCTTTTTTCCTGTTATCAAGTTTTAGTGGACCACGATATATGTTACAGTGGCCAGCAGAATGTCTGAGGAAATTACAGATTTCCCCCCATATTGTCTACTTCTGTCATTCTTTACATTAGGTGAATCCAGGTACGATTTCTAGTTTTTCATAGCATATTGTTAATTTATTTTGATTTCAGATGAAAACAAATTTCAAAATTTCAGGCTTCCAGGTCAGAAAAAAATTCTGAATTTTGACCATTTTGACATTCAGAAAAACTCATAACATAGCCTGTTAGCCTGTTCCTGGCAAATTTTATAGCGACTTTACCTTTTGGGCAGTGGAGGTAAAGTAGAACATGGTCTGATTTCTGTTACACTAGTTTCAGAGCACAGTAGCTCCATATTTTGCATAGGGAATTCCTGATTTACAAGCTCAGGCTAACAGACCACTTTCACAGCAAATATGTTATGTAGCTTTGGTGCAAATAAATGTGTGCCTTGCTCTGCTCCTCAGTAACTGCCTTGTGAGACTCAGACCTTTGGAGTCTGAATTCAGAGTGTGTGGAAAGGAAGCTGTGAGAGATGCCACCTACTCCAACTCATCCTCCACTTTCCAAACAAACATGGCACAAACACATTGTAAATAAAGATGACTTCAGACACAGCTCTTTTCATGGGTGAATGAGTTACACTGGGCGTTTTACTGGCAAGCGAAATGTTACTTGGATTCCACGTTTGAATACTTGATCTGTTAGCATTGCTGGATTCTTTGGTTCCTGTGTATTGATTTAAAGTCTCTACTGCAAACAAGCAGTCAGCTCACTGGAAGGCAGCGTTTGGGGGAGATGCTGATGCCCAGCTAGTGGCTGACAGAGCCTGAGTTTGCTCTGGTCAGGACTGCAGCAGCAGGGATATGTTCTCCATGGCTCCAGGATGGTTTATGTACCATCTCACTCTGCCCAACAGTCACCAGAAACCATTATTTCTGCTGCAGACCCTGGCAGTTTGGCAGTGCCTGTGCTCTTGGTGCTGTAATAAAGGACTGGCATTATCCAGCAGGATAAGGAGGATCATGTTTACCTTCACTGGACTATGAAGTGGTTAAGGCTGTAATTCAAGAAAGCAATCGAGCATTTAATGTAAATCCATCCTTGTTCTGCACATACTGAAGCATGTGTTAAACTTTGACTTTAATGGGACTTGACCAAGTGTTTGAAGGTCTATATGTACTTAAGATCTGCTGATACCGTGAAGACTGTTTAGCTGGACTTTATGCATGGTATGAATAAACACAGGTTTAATATCAGATGAAAGAAGTCCAAATAAGAAAGTTTTTTGGCAGATCAGTCTTTTGACTTTTGTTTTCTTGAAGTCTGTTACAATTCATAATGCATCCTTCTTTCATTTTGGAAGGAACACACAAAGAATTGAATAATTTAGCTTATAATTTTATGAGGCACAAATATTTTTGAATAGTCAGCAGAATCCTTTCTCAGTTGTTTGGAAGCTTAAGGGGTTTAGAAAGTTCTTCCTTAGAGATAAATAAGCTGTCAATTCATGATGAAGAAAATCAAACTTGTGCTGTTGATTTTGGCTGTGGTATTTGCAAAAGTATGAGAGAAATTTTTGCAGTTGTAGAGTGCTCCATGTGTTAGCGTTTAGCTTTCCAATGCCACATTGTGCCTCTGATAGCATTTCTAAAAGGTAAACAGAAATGTCAAAATAATGAAAATAAAAGATTAACCATTCTGAGTTTTGTGAGTTTGAAATCAAATCTATATTGCAAATTAATAGAAAGCCAGATCAAGTTTCAAAAGCTGCTTGTTACACCATTGCCTGGCTTTTTTTTTAAATCCCTTCTTCTGAAGGCCTTTTTCAGACTTCACCAGATTTAGATTGTGAAATGTCTAAACAGAGGTTCTAAACAGAAACCTGGGAGGTATAGAAAGTATGCCAAGAGCAAATTAGTTTACTTAGTTCATGACTTTAATACACCCTTGCAATTAGCAGAGTATTTCCTTTGGACTGTGGTCTCAAGGTATGTGTTTCTGTTCTTGATTTTTTTTTTTAATTTTCCCCCTTTAAATGAGAAAAACCAAACTCCACAGTTCTGCTTTGCTGGATCCATTTGTACCAGGAGTTTGATCATGTCTGAGTTACAGTTTGACTCACAGTTCAGCATCTCTAAATGCATGGGCAGGTGAGAGAAAAAATGCTCAGTTAGGAGGTGGTTGCAAACAAAGCAGAATTAGGCTGTAAAACCTCTCTTCTGATACACAGGTTTCTCATGGGTGTACACACTGAGGGATGTGCTGTTTTCCAGGTTCTTCTGCTGGAGAAAATGCATCTATTTGCCGTGTAAAATATTATACTTATGGTGATAAATGTTGCTGAGGGCACCGATCCCTTTAGAGCTGGATCTTCCCCTGCAGATATCCTAATACATTCCAGTTCCCAGGTGCTTTGTCTTTCTGCAATCTCCCCACTTCCTTCAACTAACTTCACTTTCTTCTCAATGCCAAACCTTCTAGAAACAGCTTCAGTTCAACCCAAACCTTCCAGAGCCGCCTGCCTGCTCATCTCTTCCCTCCCTGGAAAACAACTGCAACCCACCCAGTAGCTGCCAAATTGGCACCCACAATTGCAGTGTCTTGACCCAGCATGACACAACCCCTCTCCCTCAGATACTGACCCTGCCCACAAACCCCCCACAATGGCAGCTTGACCCTGGCTCACACAATTGCCCCTTGTGTTTGCCAAACCCACAAAATTATAGGGGTCATGCAGGAAAAGGCCGTGAGGTGGGTGAGTTCGTGCTCTCTGTGCTGTCTGTGACACTGTGACCCTATTCATGGGCACATCCTTGCAGCAGGACTGGGCAGCCTGTCTGCAATGCATCGCTTTAAATTGTAGCCTTAAAGATCCTTTTTTAGATGCAAATGAAAGACCCAATAAGAGTTTAAAAAATAAAAAAAAAGCAAAAATGTATTAAGATTAGTAAGAAACATCTGATGCTGCCTCCTTAGTCCTATCATTTTTCTGTTTTCAATCTTAATTTTTATTTCTCAAGCATGTGTATACACTGCCATGCACCCAAATCCAGTCTCATAATTTATATTCTTACATGAGAAATCTTCAAGCTATTGAAGATGTGTTTATATTTGGCATAGAAGAGCTATCTGATGGTCACTCAGGTTCCAGCCCAGTTTCTTTTAATAGCTGGTGGTGTTTCAACTGTGTATTCTAGTTCTACCACATGGAGAATGGGAGAAATTATACATCCTCATTTCAAAGAGGTGATCTGTGGACTAATCAGACAGTGTTTATAACACATATGTTCTAAAATATAAATTCATATAAATAAATCTCTGTATATTTATATATAATATAAATACATGTAGAGCATGTAAGGGTGCACATACATGTCTCTTAGTCTGTGTGCACAATATGCATGTAAGAGATTATATTTCTATTATTTTTTCCTAGTGTGTTATTAATTTACTCATGTGCTACTGAGTGCTCAGGCTTGGGAGCAGGATGTGGGGGTCTCTGCTCCCAGATGTGTTTTGCTGCAGGCCTGCTGGCTGTGTGCTGGGGCAGGATGCAGCAGTGCCATGCTCCTTACAGGGAGGTTTTCTCTGGGCTTGCTAATACAGGGAAATTTACTGGCATAATTATACCCGTATAATTATGCTGGAGTAGTTATACTGCTGCAACTCCCATGTGAATGCTCTTGTGCTGCAATAATAGTGCCCATATGGGGAGTTATACCAGTGTATCTCTACTGGAAAATATCTCCATGGAGGCAAGTCCTTCTTTAGGGGCAGGTTTTGCAGACCAATGTACTGCACAGCCCTTGCAGGCCCTCCTTTTGTACATCATGGTTGGCTTTTGGCAGCCACATTTTGTGCACAGGAAAAAGTTGTTTAGAATTCCTACTAGAATCTTTGAAAAGAAACAAACATTTTCCTTCACCAATATAACTTTTTTTTTCCTCAGTCACTTTATTTTTTTAATATCTTTTAATATATAAAAATAGAGATGTAACTCCTGACTTTTGGGTTCAGGAATTTTCTTTTTAGATGTACTGAGGATCAGATATAAGCCATGTCTGGAAGCAATACTTGGCCAACAGCTGAGTGTGTGTATGTGTGTGTGTTCATCTATCCATGATTCATTCTGAGGGCTGTTTTAGCCTTCATAAAATATTCATGCTGGTTGTGCATGGTTCTATAATTGCCATCTCAGGCCTTGAATTATTTATAGGTTGTACTGTTCACATAGTCTCATTTACTGATAGAACAGATAACACTATACAAGAGGATCCCAAACACTCTAATGCCTGTTACTTTGCATTAAGTAGTGGAATTATATTACTGTAGGTGTAAAATGCTGGCCTTTTTCTCCTCTCGCTTTAATATATCATTTTTGTATTTATAATATGCTAATTGTTGAGATGCTGTTAAGCCTCATAATTCCTGCCGAGTTTTGCAGAAATCAAGATGTGGTTGAAATGATTTAGCTCTTGATCCCAAAATGATTGTTCTAAATCCACCCCCCTCCTTCCCCCGGTTGTAACACCCAGGGTAATTTACTGAAGTGATGTATGAGTACACATGCATACCTGAGCTCCTTTGTTTTACACTATTGATCAGTTTGCGTATCTTAACTGCTACAAACATTCAGAAGTCCAGCTAATGCAGACATTCACCAAGTGTATTTTCAAGTTCATTGTACTTAATTAAGCACTGACTATGAATTCATCAGGAAAAGTGATCTTATTTCCATCAGATTTCCTATTCATCTCTTCTGTGATTAATTCTGTCAGCTTTTCTGACCTACTTTTGACTTTATTTTTTTACTGAACGTGTGGAATATCATGAGTTTAGCCTGGACATACAAAGCACTTGGAGTTTTCTTTGCCTGCTCAGTTTTTGGTTTGTTTACTTTCTGAAACAAGTGCTAATTATGTGCAGAAAATGCAGCTGAAGCAGATTTTATTTTAATTTTTTTAATCCTACTTTTCTAATTTATAATTTCAATTTGGTCACTAGCAGAGCCATGCACTGGAGCATCTTCTTTTCCCAAAAAACTCTTGCAAGTTTTTGTGAAGTCACTTAATACTGGCATTTCTTTAACCCGTTTGATGGTTAAGAGTATAAATTATAAGGAGTGTAAATAAAAGAGCATAAATTGTGTTCCCACTATAATAAAGATGTGCAACAGGGACACGTAGGAAAGGAAGGCTGTTGGTGGCACTGGAACAGCACAGGATCATGCAGAACACACCCAGCCAGGGTCTTTGTAGAGCTGTGCAGGCAGGTGGGAAGGAGACCTGGTTAAAGCCCTTCATTTCAGTGCAGCTGATTCCCTGCTCGCACAGGGATTAGGAAGGATGTTCTTCCAGCTGAGTTTCTGTTTGGCTGTTTCCCTCAGGGAGCCAGTTCCCAAACACCAGCACCAGCTCCTGCTCCAGCTGCCAGGCTGGGGCTGCTCCTGCCCTCCTGCGCCCCTGCCACGTTCCCCAGCATCGCTCCAGGGAGATCCTCACTGTGGGATTCTGGTGGCACTGGAATGGGTCTTTTATACTGGTACTGCTTTGCTCTGGTGCCTCTCCAGAGGTCTGAGGGATCTCTGATGGTTCGGAAGGGAGGAGCCAGACAGGTATGGTGCAAGAAGGAAAAGGTGTTAGGAGGATTAACAGTGGTTATGGATGCAGCATCCTTGCTCAGGGGAAGTCTGAGGGCCACAGCTAACAGAAGAGGTGAAGATTGAAAGTTTGCCCCTCTCAAAGCAAACTGTGCATGAAGGCAGATCTAGGATGAAGCCAAAAGGAACAGCCAGAAAAAAAAATAGAGCAAAAAGAAATGTTTCTGCAAAACAAACCATTTTGGTGAACAATAAATTCTTGAGAAAATATGTCTCTGCCTGAGCCCTTATTTTTCTTTATAATAAATCATTATAAAATAAACCTTGTGACATTCACCGTTCTGTACAATGGGCTGAATTGAAAAGAGCTGTGTTCTTTTCTGTATGATTTTGTGAGCCCTGAGGGTCCCTCAGAGAAAGAAACAATGTTATTGTCATGCAGATGTCTCTTCTTTTCTTCAAAATTTCAGAGATTCCATGAATCCCTTGCAACAGGATGAGTCTGCATTTTCTCCTTTTTAAGGCTTTCTCCAGCAGTGCCCATGTGGTGGCTTTATTGCAATCTTCACCTTTCTCATGGAGTTTAAGTTTTCAGGGCTAAATGTGGCTGCTATGGCATATACACAGTACCAAGCTTTCATGGTAGCACTCAGCTTGCTTTTTGCTTTTCCTGCCCATTTATGTATGTAAGGGAAAAAAAAAAGATGAAATTTGTTCTTATCTACTGTGTATTTTGTGGTAGTACCAGGTGGCCTCTGGTAGCTCAGATTTCTATACAAATAATATAGTGTTGCCCCACAAAATTTGTGACTGAAAAGTTTAAATATGGTAAATTAATGACAGGATAGTGAAGGGAGTGGGATTAAAAAACAAGTGATGTGGATGCCCTACAGCTGAACTGCTCAAATAATTTGGTTTTAGTCAGGTAGAGTGGTCTCAGCTTCTGCTTGTCTACGTGTTGTCACAGAGCTACTTGGAAGGAGCATTAGCACTGTGTAATTTCTGAGTTAGGTGCTAGAAATACAGTATTGCTCTTTGAGAAAATAACACATGTTGTATTAGACAATTAACAGATTTTCTTCAGTGAAACTGTTAAAATATTTAATATCTTGGAGGGCTGGCCTCAGTCTATACTTCAAAAGAGTTTCCTTCAGCACCAGGTAGTGCCCAGTTATGTAGAGAGCAGAAGCACCAATGCTCAAGCCTTTCAGTAGAATTTTACAATCTCTTTTAGTGTAAAGGTATGAAATGCCAGAAAAACTGGCACATGACCTAGAAAAACAAATTGGTAAGTGTGGTTCTTTCACTGATACTGCCTATACAGAATAATTTTCTGAGACATTTAAAGCCTGTGAAATCCTACATAGTTTCCCTCTTTATATATCAGAAGTCTTTAAAAAATATCTAAGATTTTTTTTTATGCCAACAATACATGAGAGAATCCTGGATATGTGTGACACCTTTTAGAAAGTGTCTTTGTCTTTATCTATCCTTACAGTACCTGTGTGCTAGGGAAGTGTCATGATCCCTGTTTTAAAGATGGGAAAAGGAGACACAGAGAGATTTAAAGGTAGATTTATAAAGGTGTTTTGACTTCTAAAGATGGAGTAAAATGTGCAGTAGGACTTTCAAGAGGGCTTAATTGCATCTTTAGCAGCTTAAAAGCAACTAAGCGGCTTACAAAGTATACCAAGCAGAATCTAGGTCTTCTGTGTCCTGGTACAGTACTTCAACCATTGGGTGGCCCTTCCAGGGTGGATTGATTTTGGTAAAAAAGTATGACTTTCTGCTTCACTGTTGTTCAGTATTGCTGCTTCAGTGGCCATGGAAGCATCGAGCTATGGTTGCTGGCAATAAACGAAGAGCTTTCATTTATGAACATGTTCAAGATGATGTTTTGACACACTGGAGGTTTTTCTCTAAGATTTTTTTTCATACTGGCAGACCCTCAGACATGATTCTTTCCCACAAATATTCCCCTTTTACAGACTGTCATTTCCCAACAGGGGCAGAAAATGTCCTCGGAAAAATAAGGCATGGTGTGATTCTTGGGGCTGTTCTGTGCAGGGCCAGGAGTTGGACTTTGATGACCTTTATGGATCTGTTCCAATTCAGAATATTCTATGATTCTATGATTCATTCAGATCTATCACTCCCAGGTCTGCTGTGGGCTCATCACCAACGCATTCACATCTCATTTAAACTTTTCAAATTTTTGTGTGTGTTCCAGTATGTTTTGTTTCATAAGGAATGTGTTGCTGTAACAGGATACGTTGATGTAAAAGAGACCATAAGGGCAAAACTGGCATTACTGTCAGGAGAGCTTTGTTACAAAGCCAAAACTGGGGTTTTGGTCTGTGCTTTGGTAAGTTCCAGCTTCCCAAGGGCTGAGGAGCTCAGCTCTCAGAGGTCCTTTCCTTCTCTGTCTTCTTCCTCTACTGCTGACAAACCAGTTGAGCTCTATAAAAGCTGCTTCCAGTGACAACTTCCCTCCTGGCCACAGTGTGCATTTGCAACATGCAGTTTTACTACTGCATATAGTACTTTAATGCAGCTGTATGTAGATCCAGATGTCTTTCATCAATCCTGAACCTGCTCCAGCTGTAACCAAAGTAACAAAAAAGACACCGAGATTTTCCCTGTTACTTTCCAGTGCTTGCACTTTATGCAGGAAAATAGGAAAAAGGATATTAAAAAGTACATGCATATCACATGTACATTTTTTGTTCATGTACTTTGTTCCTTTAAGTCATTAAGTTATGCATTATTTATACTCTTTAAAAAACCCCAATTTTGCTCAAGAAGTAGTAAAGAAACTACTGGTGCCCTGCCAGTCATGTGCAGTTTAGCATCACATTTTGCAATACAACTCTATGGTGTTTCATTTCTGTTTCAAGCTGTGGTTGGCTATAGAAGCACTAAGGATGGAAATATTACAGATGTTCAGACTAATTGTAAGTCAGACCAAAGATTTGGCCCCACTTGCATCTGTAAACTTGGTTGGCTTAGACTAGTGCAAGTGAAATTGTAGCATGATATATACAGTAGATGTGTTTTTGATAAACTTGGTAAAGATTTTGTATATATATACTATGCCTATATACATAATACTATGGGCTATCTAGTGTTCATATATATGCATGCCTGAATAGATATATGTTGATAAAACATAATGACTGGACTGAAAAATATTCTGCATTAAAATGCATGAAATATACCTGTACCAGCACATGCAGGTGCACATTGTCTATATTCCAGCCCCCTTCCACACACAGTGGGTGTGTACATGTGTGCACACACACGTGCCTGTGTGTGCACGTGTAGCTCTGTCTTGTGGTCCCCAGTGTGTAGTTTATAGTTTGGAGAGAAATCATCCTCCATCATTCGTCACTGCTGAGCTGCAGCAGACCAGGCCAGCACATCATTTGTTAACAGCGACAAAGCCGCACTCATAAACGCCGACATGTTACATTAATTTATAGGCACTGAGTGACTTATTAAATGTGACGTGTGAAATATAACAGGGCCCGGTATGGATGATTAGGTTTTGGGCTTTGAATTGTTGACAAGGCAGGGGTAATGAATTGCGGGACACAAGCTAGTATGTTTCCCCCTCATTAGTCAGTATTAGCTGCATTAATAGTAATAATTGGATATATTCATCATTTAAAATGTTTTAATAAATGTTTGGACAGCACCTGATCTAGGCTGTCAAATATTAGACTGGAAGGTTTGTGATGGGAAAAAAATTATGCTGTTCCTTCTGCAGAGATTTATACAGCCTAAGGGGTGCCATTTGCTAATGTCCTGTAAGAGGTAATGGGTGGAGATAGTTTGGGAAAAGAGTGCAACAAGAGAGAAAGCAGCCCTTCTCACATTTCAGGAAGACATTTACATTTTATTCTGAAGGCTTCTTGGTCCTGAGCTGAGGTCTCCAAGGCAAGGTCTAAACTGGTTATTTCTGGTCAGATGCCAGCCTCAGTTCAGAACTTCACAAAAGGTGTGCATGTTGCCATCTGAATTTCTGTTTCAGTCTTTCTCAGCTGCAGACTGAACATTGCCCAGAGCTCAGGAACTTTCCAATTTGGGGTTTTGGCTTGGAGTCATCATTACTTTGAGCTATTAACATATTTAAAATTCCAGGAAATTTTCTGCCTGGACATCTTAAAAACATGATTCTCTGAGATGAAGGCAAGGCATTTCTGTGGGTGTTCTGCCAGCTCCACCTCCATTCTTGGTTTTTGTATCTCAAATGCATTATTGCCTACAATTCAATACAAAGATTCCTCTGATAAGAGAAAATATTCCTTTTTTTTTTTCTCATTATTTTGTGATCTTTAGAGGTGGAATTTAAAATACAACCTAAAACTGTGACCAAGGAATACAGACTTTATTTGTCTCTGGCTTTAAAATTGACATGTAAGTGAATGTTCTAAATGACTGAATGGAGATCAAGAAGACCATGTCCAGTTGCCAAAAAAAAATATCAGTTCCAAACTTGTGAGACATCACTTTGCTGTAACCCATTATGTAATGAAACCCATTTTTTAAAAGCAACCTTCAGGATATATAAAAGCAACAACACATGAAGTTATTGGCACTGCATCACTAGACTGACAATTTTTTATTTTAAAAGAAGAGTCCTCTTAGGAAAAACCTCTCTAGTGTGGGAAGCAGTGTTTGGTGGCTCAGTAGGAGGTTTGCTTCCCTTTCAGATGCTGCTGAAGAGGTGTCACACTAGGGAGTGCTGCGTTGCTGGAGGTGCTGTCTTTCAGGAGAGACACAAAGTCAAGTGTCTGACCACCTCTAGTTCTAACAAGTCCCAAGACACTTACTGCAAGGATGAAAGTTTTCTCCTCAGTGTCCTTGCTAGTTCCAGGTAGCTGCTTGTACTGAGCGTTGGGAATCTTTAAGATGAAAAGATCTTCATGCTCTCCTAAGTACAGTGAGCCAAACCTCTTTGTATCCATAAACTTACTCTGTGCAAAAAGTTGGTCCAGGACTCAGATGGTGCCAAGGCTAAAGCTGGTTGTAGACAGGCAACACTGCAGCTCCAGGGTGGCAGAAAGGCTTCCCTGTAGGGGCAGAAACAGTGCAATCATGTTTTAATTGTTGCAGTTATTCTGTACAGTGTAAGAGATCTTTGCAGATAAAGATGTGGTCGTTCAGTTTTAATCAGATTGACTCATACTTCCCAACATGGCATAATTTTATTTCATTTAATAGACACTAAAGTCACATAGAACTTGTAGGTGATAATGTACATTTAACTATATTTTCCTCTTGATTTTTAATCAAGCCCTGACCATTATATTGTCAGGGTTGTCTGTTAGTCGGTGGTTATTGCTGACAAGTAGATGTGAGGGTATTTCAGCCTGTTGTCTAACACCTGTCTGCTCATACGTTTGTCACTGGCACTGCACAGTATTTCTTCAAACTCCCTTTTAATTTTTATTTGGAGATTAAGCAGGGATTTAAAACTTAGAATCATAGAATCATTAAGGCTGTAGTCACACTGGCCAACCTCCAGTTGTGTGGGACCTCCCTGGTTAGGCAGGAAGCAAAATAAATGATGGTTGAGTGGCTTGGCGAGCTCTTCCACAAGTTCCCTTAATGCCCTAACTTGATACTGTATGTTCAGCAAATGAGGTTCATCAAGCCTTTCGACACATGGCTGTGGGCTTATTTCCTGTACTAGTTAACTGGGCCTGCAGTCTAAACTCACTAGAAATGATGAAAATTCATGTTTTCTCTAAGTTTATATTATTCTTACTGAAATCAGACCCTGATCTTGTCATCACACTGTTTAGCCAGTCATCTGAAAGGCTTTCAGCCTTTTAATTCATGAAATGTATGTATTATAGAAATGATAACATTTTTCAACATTTAAGTTAACTATTATGCAATTACGTCCTTAGTGGAACTTTATCAGAGCTACAGACTTCAGTGAAAAGAGAATAATCAATATTCAGTACTCACATTGAGTTCTTGATGAGTTTAAGCTTCTGCCTAGTTAGAAAGAATTTGGGTGAAATTTGTAAGTTATGTTTC
The DNA here is from genome assembly GCA_013396655.1 of Campylorhamphus procurvoides. NCBI lineage: Eukaryota > Metazoa > Chordata > Aves > Passeriformes > Dendrocolaptidae > Campylorhamphus > Campylorhamphus procurvoides. The sequence continues at coordinate 1,025,278 of WBMV01004231.1, read as the reverse complement.
CATTACTGAGGATTTTTTTTTTCCAGGGAGATGATAGAGAAGGGGCAGCTGTAAGTTTTTTTGCGGATGTTCTTTACTCTCTGTCAGTTGCCAGCACATGCTTTCAAAAGAAGAACAATAGAACATAAAATAGAACTAAAGAATAAAAGGTTGTTAAGTTGCAAGTACTTCCTAGTCCATTGAATTGTAACTTTCATTGGTAAGATGTAGATGAAAAACAACTTTTATCTTTCTGCCCTGACTGCTTGGCAAGCTTCCTTAACTGCTCGTTGTAAACCTTTTCTCCATTGCTGGTGCTGTCCTCTGCAGTGATACAGAAAAGTAATAATTCTGTGGTGCTTACATAGTACTTTGTAGACGCTCATGCTCTGTGTTTTGTGGATGTAAACCCTACAGATCACAGGTATCATCTCTGCTTTCACACAGAAAGGCATCTTGGTGACATCACACACTCAGAAACACAGGAGAGATCCCAAGTCTTGACAATCTTTTAACACAGCTGCTCCCTCTTTCCCTGTGTAGGATATCTAATCTGTGCCTCTGTCCTTACAATGTCTTTCGTCTGTTGAACTCTGTGTTAAATATGCTCTTTCTCATAATTCCAGCCAACGAAGTACACAGTGACATGAGCATCATTTATTTTATTACAGGCAACTCATGTTCTTACCTTGTTTCAGTTCTAACTTGTCACCAGCATTCTGATCTGAATTCTACTCCAGTTTTGGGGTTTTGTCCTTCAGTTTGGATACTCTCTCAAGGGCAGAGAAAATATTCTTGTTAACTGGATCACCTCTCCTGACTGGTGCAAGAGACAACTTTGTAACTACAGGCTACAATGCCTTCTCCACGTGTCTCTGACACAGAAGAGGGCATCAGAAAGTCTTTTCCCTACATATTCAAGGCTCATTGCTGTAAGAAAAGCTCTGAAATACTTAATCCAGAACTTGTGATATAAGCAGATATGATTTGATTCTACATGCCTGCTGCAGAGGTCATTACTTCTAAGGTTAATTAAGCTCCTTCAGTGTCATGTTAAAGGTAGCAGACATATGCAATATTTATTGATGACACCTCCAGCATTACGTATAGTGTGATCCTCTTCACCAGCACATCAGAAACTCTCTTTCCGCCTTCCTCTTTCAGTCTTTCCCCTCTTGTGGTGAATCCCAGTGAATTTTACAGTGTCTGGGTTGCTTGCCCATACAACACAGAAAAATCTTCAGTATTTTGTACCTGAAGCCAGTTCAGAATCCCCTGCAAGTACCCTGGAATATCTTCTCTTGTTGAACCACTGCGCACACAACTCAAACAAAGTGCCTCCGCCTTTCCACAAAACAGCCTTTTGCTTCCTTCCAGCACTCAAAATAGCCACTATTCTCTGGATCCAGTGCTCATTGCCAGAGCTCCCTGCTGCAAAGGAAACGAAGGCTTTATTCTCTTAAATATCATGAAACAATGGGAACCCCTGGATGGAATGTCCAGCTTGTGGGCAGGAGCTGAAGGCAGCACTTGCCTTTCTTCCACATTTTTGCACTTGATATTTTCTTGTATAAATACAAATATGCATTTGCATAGTGGTGTTTTTTTTTTCCTCTGGGCAGCTAATTATAGACTCAGTCTACTAGTTTATTTAAAAGATTCCTTTAAATTGTTTGGATTTTTTCAAGAGAACCAAAAAGGGCTATTACAAAAAGTAAAATCCCGTCTCTCAGCAGCATCTGTCAGACTGTTCTTTGTCACTGACTCTGACCAGGTTCCCAGTTTAGTTTAGTTTTTAGTTTATTAAAAAGTTAGCTTTCAATAACTTTAAGTTATTGTGATTTTTTTTCTCCTCCACGTAAGGTTCTTCACTGCCGCTACTGTACTTGAAGCAAACACTTAATTTGTTCTTTGAACCATAAGTTATCTTAGGAGAGGATGCAATCAGTCTCTCACCATATTGACACTTCCCAAATGCTTCTCTGTAACCACCAAGATGGGTTAGGTGAGGCAAGTTCCACGCAGCTTCACAGCAGGACCGTGTGAACAAGAGATTTACAGTCATATTTCTAGTTGTCCATCGCTGCTGCAGTTCTCCTGAGGATTTAGTGGTGCAAAAACTGACTGTGGTGTCATTCCAGCAGTAAATCCCAGAGTCTTGCAATGTATATCTTGCTGGTGATGATCCCGAGGCAGTGGAGCAGCTGCAGCTGAGAGCCCCTGAGTTTGCCCAGAGTCAGCATCTCACAGCCACACTTGTGCATGTGGGCAAAGGTTCTGTTGCATTTCTCTGGGGCTTGAAACTCCCTGGATTGTGTATTTTTAATGTTTTCTTGAGACCTGAGTTAACTCAATAATCACTTTTTTCATTTCTTATGTTTTTCTGAGTCATTATTGGTGTACACTACAGGTTATTGTAAATAAGAGGTCTAACAACATCTTTCTTTGTTGTTTCTTACTCTTCTGGCCATCAGTTCTGCACATAAATCTGGTGAAAAATAATTTCCATGTCAGTCTAAGCACACCTCTTGGCTTTTTTTATATATAAATAATCTTCTACTTTAAAAAAAAAAAAAAGTCTTGAGAACAAACCTGAGCAGGTTCTGAGCCAGGTCTCAGGAGGGAGCATTTGTAACATCATGTCTACACCTGGTGTAAGTGTTCAGGAATGCATCTGTCTGGTGGGGTTTGAGTAGCATTTCATCTCTGCTTGTGCAGAAACTTTTCTCAGTGCTTTAGAGGCTCAGACTCTGGCCAGAGGGTATAATGCATATGATGCATGTGTCCTCTAAATAGCCTCACCCTCTGGGTTTTGCAGATTTGGGTGACAGCACTGGTGTGTCAATGTTATTTAAGGGTATTATTGGTGTCAGGTTGTTGGAGGAATCATTAATTATTGTATTTGTGAGGAGATTGCACCCAATTTTACCTGCAGATGATCCATGTCCCTGATCCAGGGAAAGGTGGGAAATTTGTTTCCCACACATGAAACATTTACCATGTGAATCTTTTTAACCTTCTCAGGAAGCTGACGAAAGAAACATGTCATCAGAACCCTCAGGTCAACGTGACACGTTTTAGGGTCCTATATTTGCTGTGAGAAAAGCAGCTTCAGGTGGCTGGATTAGCACTGCCCTCCAACACACCCCAACTTTGATACCACTTGCTGCTTTTTGGTGCCCGTGCTAAAGTTACCGGAGCTTACCTTGAGGTAGCAGGCAGCCAAACACTGATATCATGTTGCAATAACAGTAATGCTGTTATCTGTCATCACTTACACTGAACAGAGGTTCTTTTAGGAAAAGTATGACTCTGGCAGGGCTGCTAATTCAGTGGCATTGTGTGAACTATGACCAACCACAGAGCTGGTTTATAGTTTTTTCCAGTTACTGAAGTCTAATGTCTTAGAAAAAAAAAAATAATGAACCCACTTTTATACCCTAGTATTTGAGGGGTGGAACAGGAGTGAACTGGGGAAAGACTGAAGGGAGAAGTAGTTGAACTGAAAAAAATAGATCAAATATTGGGGATTTTGCTGAACAAATCAGGATAAATTCTGTCACTTGATAATAAATACTTTAATGCTAGAAAGTCTGTCACAATTTCAGCTAAAGCACTGGCCCATCAGCTCGTAAGGAACAGTCTGTGATTTGAAGCATGCAAAGAAAGGCAGAGCTGGGAGGTTCCTGTGCTGTGTGAGCTGCCAACTGAGCTGTGTGTGGGGCTTGGGTGCTCCACTGCTGATTTCACCACGCTGTTTGTGTCAGTGCAGTGTAAAGATGTGTGTATGTTCAGATATCTTGGCTCTAGCTGCCATAAACTGAGTGCACTGTGTATATTCTGCACACAGATGGTATAAACTCCTTCCAACTTATTTTTCTTTTTTTTTTTTGTGATAGGAAAGTAGCTGTAATTCAAACTTAATAAAAATTTTAGGTAATGGAGCTGGGCACAAGTAAGGAGATATAGGAAAATTCAGATGTTTACTACTTTAAGGAAAAAAAATATTAAAAAGTCAGACTAGGGGCAAAATTAAATTAGAGAAAACTGAGCACTCAGACCTGCCTTTGTACTATTCTTAATTCTGTTTTGTGATGTTGTTTTTTGGTGGTGTTCTTTCTTTCTTTTCTTATTAGAAGTCTGGGAAAATAAACCAAAACAGTCTCTCTGGGATTTTAACTCACTCATGGCAGAAACTGCCAAAGACACTTCCCCAAACTACTCTAAATTTCTCTGATGTATTATAACTCAGTATCAGAGAGCTGGAGAAGTCCAGAAGATGCAAGATGAAAAATTGATATGCTGTGCTTCGCTGTGCAGAACACACAGACCTGAGGAAAAGTGACTGGGAACACTTGCTGAAGCGAGCAATGAGTAATTTAAGGCTGGTTTGGGCAGTCCTGCCTCCTGATTTGGTGATTATGTGGGTGCCTCCTCAGCTCTTTGCTGTGCTGAGCTGAATATTTACTGTATTGATAACATCAAACCCTGGCAGTGCTGGAGCTCCAGGAGCCAGGCAAGTTCACAAAAGCAACGTAGACTCTTCTGTTTCTGTTATTATGGCATTGCCTGAAGAATCTCTGTCAACAGACTCCAAGTGCTTGAGGCTGATTCTCCATGTCATGTTGCCTTTTTTGGACCTTTTCTGCAGTTCTGGAGGAAGATATATATTTTCTAGTAAAACAAATAATTTTCCAAGCTTTTAGTGTAGGCTCCATGTTTGTTTGTTTGTTTTGCAAACCAGTGAATTGCTTAACATTCCATAAATGCAAAATGCATGTCTGGTTTTTCTTTCATTTTAAATCAGTGAGAACTCTGAATCCACAGAGGGCAGATTTAGGATTTTTTTTTTTCTTAATTAGGATGTTTGACAGCTCAAGAGGTTATGTTTAGAAGAGAGTTAGATGGCTGTATCTGGTGTTTAATTTCTCTTCTGCAGAATAAATTTCCTGTTGTAAAAATGCCACAAAAGGTAGCTACTGCTGTTTATTGACTAAAGAGCCAAGTAAAATCCAGCTGTGAACATGTGGGTAATAGGAGGTTTTTCCCCAAGCCTGTATTTGATTTCCATGTGCAGCCTCATGTTGATAAATATCAGTCTCAATTATTCTTTTCTGAATAGGGTACCTGACATGATCAGTGAGTTGTATATGAAAAGGTCTACAGGGGGAAAAAACCCTAAAAACCAAAGAAAACCCCACCCCAAAATAGAGGACTGCAGCAATAGACTTTTCAGTAATGTGAATCTTCATACCTTAAATGCTAAGGAATTTTCCCCACCCCTCCTTTTTCTGCACTTATTAGTGAGCTGGGTTAAGTTCAGGTGTAGGAAATTCCATTCTTTTGTCAATTTTTCTCTGGCAAAGTGGAATAAAAAAGTGCTTCTTCAAGTAAAGTTTTAAAATGTTGGGAAATTAAAGAAATCATTGTTCAAGAAAGAATAAATGTTTTATTTTAGCCTTTTTTAAAAAAATAGTTGGAAATTTTCCATTGTAAGATAGGAGTTTTGATTAGAAGGCTCAGCTTGAAAGGGAAAAAAAATAACTTTATCCTTCTGAAATATCTAAAGGGACATTTCATAGAATCATAGAATGATTTGGGTTGGAAGAAATTTTAAAGATAACCTTGTTCCAACCCCTCTGCCATGGGCAGGGACACCTTCCACTACCCCAGGTTGCTCCAAGCCCCATCCAACCTGACCTTGGACACTTCCAGGGATGGGGCAGCCACAGCTTCTCTGGGCAACCTGTGTCAGGGCCTGCCCATCCTCACAGGGAAGATTCTTTTTCCTAATATCTAATCATAACCTCCTCTTTCGGCCTTTTGATTATTTACTTTTCCAATTAAAATTGCATTAAGCAGCACATTTCCTCTATATTTTTATTTTAGTGGCAAATTATGAACTAGATCTAGTTACCAGGAGGTGCAATAGAAGTTACTGATTAAGAAAGAGAGAAGTGTGTGAAAAATGCAGAGAAAGCCCTGAAGAAGCAAACCAAACAGAGGCAGGACATGAAGGGCTTACTCCTGTGTGGGCTTTGGTACTTCTTGATATGCCCAGTTTCCCTCACAGCTACAATAGCAGTGAGATGTTGTTTGAGACAGATGTATCGCACAGGCTGACAGCAGAGCTGGGTCTGCGAGGTGCTGAAGTACGTGAGTGGTACCTTTGTCTCCATCAGTACTGCTTGTGTATTTAAATTTATGCACATATTTAGTACTCTGCTGAATTGGTGTGCCATACAGAATGGGCATGCAATCCTTTTATCTGATGGAAAGTTGCTAATTATTGCCGTTGCCCGTGTATTTTGGTTTTGCTAATTTTACAAACCCACATATACTTACTGCTGTGTTTCATCCAGGAGTCTAAAGTTGCCCTTTTTCTCTCAAATGTGTTTATACCTCAGAAAAGGTGTGTTTTGTCAATTTTGTTTGCCCCAGCCAGGTTTAAGTTGTATAACTAGCACTCACTCTCTGGATAGCCACTGGTCTGGCTGACCTTGGCAGCATGACAGCTGTCGTATTTTCACATGGAGGAATTGCTCTTGAACAACTTCTCCAATGTATCAGGAACAAACAAGCTTTTCTTCAGCATCAGGAATGCAGCAGGTCTTCTTTCCAACTATTTTTTTCTCCTTCCACAGACATATTTATTGTGGCAATGGCAAGAAAATCCTACTGCTAAACCTTCGTGTTTGAGTTCCTTTAAATTCAGGGGAGTGACAGAAGAGCAAACGTAGATCATGTCAGAGCTTGCTTTCTTTAATTTAACTCTTCAGTTATTTTTAATAAACATGGGTATTAATTTGTAGTGGCAAGAAAAGTAGGAGGGCAAAATCCTTTTACATCTTCATTGCTAGGATTTCCATTTCTGCTGTGTATTTAATTTAAATCCCTGTGGTAGTTAACAGTGGCAAAGAGCGGGATGATGCCAGGGAGGGTGTTGCAAAAACCCAAAAGGTTTGCAGTGTGATGGACAATATGGCCAGCAGTGAGTGGCAGGGAGGATTTTATGCAAGTGGAGTGACCTCCATCTGGTAGTGTGTTCAGTAGATTAGTCAGTGGAATGAGGGGAATCCAGGGACAGAATGAGCAGGAGCAAGGAGAGATGGTGTCAGGAGCTGGAAGTAGCAGCATGGAAAAGCAGGTGTGGCAACCAGGACTGGGGTAGAGTTCCTCCCTAGCTGAGAGGTAAAGGGGAGAGCAGAGTCCTGCTGGCACCAAAATCTTTGGGGGATTGCAGCAGTTTTGTTAGGAAAAAAAACTTCATCTCCAAAATGAATTTTATATTGAATTGTGAGAGAAGGAGAGAACACTCCAGGAACAGCCAATCACCCATTTGTTAGAGCCTGTCAGAGAGAAGTTCCTGCTAATTTGGGGAGTGATGCAGACTAGGGGTTTGTATTTACCTGAAGATTGCCACATTGGGCCTTGCAGTTACTCAGAGATTTGTAGTAGCACAGTGCCATGGCACGGATTAACTGCTCAGCAACTTCACTCCTTGAGTAGTTTTTGCAGCCTGCACTGAGCTGCATCTTAGTACACCTAAATGTAATCTAAAATTAACTGCTTTTCTCCAAAACTTCACCCCCATACCGTCCAACCATGTCTCTGTGGGATAAGGGGTGAAGCACAGAGTCCTTTGGTTTAATACCAATATAGGACAGTAAATCCAAGCGCTTTGTAAAAGTTTGTGTGTTTCTGAACCTGAACTAACTCACATGCAGCTGGCTTGTGTTTCTATGCTCCATATGCACCAATGCTCTTCACACCAGGGATGTCAGTAGTCAGGAAAGTAGTCAGAAAATATGTTTTGGTTGATTCATGCAAAGAAAAACAAACCTTCAATGGTGGCAATAAGTATAATTGATGACTGAGTCTTGTGTGGCAGAAGAGCGGGTGTTCAGCAATCACATAAGTTTGTAGGGAGTTAGAGTTGAAGATTTTATTGACACTCCTGTGTTTTGCCAATTTTCTTCATCTTGGAAATGAATTTCAGACCCCAGTAGTTAGTATTAATGCTATATATCCTCTGTGGTTAGTATTAATGCTATACAGCCCTGCCAAATGTGGAGAAAGTTGGAATTGAAAAAAATAACCCACTGTGAAGAAGTTAGATGCAAACAAATGGGAATGAAGGTTTGTGCTTACAAAGAGCTCAGCTCTGTTGGCACCTCTCCTGGACTGGTCCTGTCAATCTAAATCTGAAATATTTGCAGAGTGAAGTGTTGCTAATGAGCAAGGCTGGCAGGACCAGGCTCGAGGTGATGGAGGCACCTGAACAAGTGGTTTAAAGCAGGAACCAAGAGACTGGACTGAACCCCATGAATCAAAACACTCTGCCCTACCTTTGTCTTAATCTGTTCTCATGAACTTTCCTGCCAAAGCAAGGGAAGACTGTCAGCCGGTGTGTGCTGTGCCAGCTCGGGAGCCGCTCGGCTCTTGCCTGGATGAGTGTGGGATGCCTTTGTGTAGCCGGGGGGACTCCAGCTCTGGTGTGTTCCAAAACAAAATGCAGCCTATAGTTTGTTTTGTCTTTCAGTGGAGTTAAAATACAGCACTTGGCAGACTGTGTTTTGTAAACTGGTGACTTTTTGCTTAAAATGCAGTGAGCGAACTTGGCTGTGTAAGCTTGGGCTTGCTCTGAAAACAGTTATTTTTTCAAGTTAATTTTTTTCTGGAGTTGGTTTAATTCAAAGGAAGTTTTGTTTGCTTGCTTGCCTGAGGTTTTTTGGTAGGTTTAAACAGATGAGCTTCATTTCTTCTGCAGTTTATTTTGGTGAAGCTTCTGTAGCCTTTGGGGGATATAGCACAGTGCAAATGGAGTTAGACTTCAAGACTTTGGATTAGAGTTTTGCAGACCCAAAAAACCAGATCTTGTATTTCATAGTGATTTTCCAATCCTTTGAGTTGGCATGAGCTCAGGCTTTGTAAGAGGAGGGAAGACCTAGTGTTTCTCCAGAGAGCTTCACAAAGAGCTTTCCATTTTTGGAGGGGAGCCCTTGAGTCAACCCAGCAACCCCCATTACCCATCACTCGTGTGCTGTGCAAAGACAAACCATGAAGGTGCTTCCCACATGTGCATGGCTGACGCTGTCTTTCAGCACAGATATTTTTAACTGGTGTGTGTCCCAGCTCCCCTCAGAGCCAAGGTGTCGCTCCAGGGCTGCAGCAGACGGGGGTGCAGCTGCTGGGCTCAGCTCTTGGCAAAGCTGCCAAAATCCCCCGGTAAACCCAGGGCAGCGCCAGCTTCTCCCCAAAGAGTGAGCAGCTCTGAGAGGTTTTGCCACATAAGGGCCTGTTTGAGGCCATAGGCACCAGCTGACAGGGATGTCTTTGCCTCCCAACAGATGGCCGGGCTTTTTATTTCAGCGAGCAATCTCGTGCAGAGGGGTGGTCTCTGGATCCTGCCAGCGTTTTACAAGACAGGGCCAGCTTAGGGCAAGAGGGATCTGATGTCCATGCCCTTCATAGCTCGTGAGCTAAATGACGAGCTGTTGACAGGAAAGCCATCATCTGAAGTGTAAGATCCTGAACTCTCCCCGCTTTTCGTTTTTCTTTGGCGGAATTAATGCCCTATTTGCTTGTCTCTCAAAATCCATTCTGGCACGAGTACAAACCCTCGCCTGGTGGCAAGCAGTTGTCTGGATTCGAGATGCCAAGATTTGTGCTGACAGCTCCTTCTACACAATCTGAGTCAGGCTGTCACAGCTGGCCATTAGAGGCTTAAGAAGACTCATACATGTACAACAAATAGCACCACCTTTGCGTTATTGAATATCAGAACCTTCTTGATGAGAAAAAGCAATGACTTACGCTGCTCTTTATTTTAGTGTAAACAAACACTGTCTCCAGTTTGGTGGCTGTTTATTTTGTGATGATTGCTTGCTCTTGTTTAGAAGCTCAGGTCTAGAAGGGACTTCCTGGGTCAGGAGATCCAGTCCTTGATAATCCCAAGCATCACATTTTATAATCCTGCTCAATTACCTTACATTTCTTCAATGAAAACAGTCCTTTGTAGTTTCAATTTGTCCCTGTAACCATTTGTCTAGTATGATTTTCTTGATGTGGAGGAGCAAGAACCAAAATTTGCCTTGTTGAGGGACAGCATCACAACTAGACCAGGGCAAAGAATGCTGTTCATCAAAAAGGGATTTTCTGAAGCTGTTTACCCTGCAGTGTTGCCTTTCTTGGTGGCAGCCTGTGCAAATTGTGCTGACCTGGTGTTCAGTTTGGGTGCTAAAGGAGGGGTGCTTTCAGATTTAAAGTAAATCAGGATCAAACTGTTCCCCACCCCACTCCTGTATATTGGAACAGGGCAGATTAACTTTTGCTTAGTCACTGGTGGTTATTGCACGTGTAATGCTGCCTTGTCTGGTTGCACTGGGTTTTAAACTTGCTGCAGGATTAAACTTTGCATGGTTGAGCTTTAGTAGACCTTAGTCTGTAGTTTATTTTGGACAAAAGGCTGATAAACTTTGGCTTTCAGGGAGGAAGCCTGGAATCTGAGACCCACTATTATTCATTGACTTGTCTTTATGAGTTTACAGTCCACTGATGCATAACACTGAAGGAAATATTTTCAGTGAAATGTTTGCTTTTTTCTTTGGCTTTGTAAAATGCAATGTCTTTTCTTAGAGATATATGTCAGGGTCATATAGCTACTTCAGTGAACTGTGTATGGTCAGGAAATAGACTGTATTAAAAATATTTCATTTTTCCATGAAGTCAGTCTTTTAACCAAGACTTCCCCCCTTCCCCTCTTAGGGGCTTGGGCTCCCACTAGCCACTATTAAGCATTAATTTTATGAACAAACAGGGTTTAATCATGGAAAGGAGACTTCAACTGTATGGAACATTTGCTGTATTTTTGTTTTCAATCAAAATTTGTGCATGACAGCGAAAATGTAAAACAAAACCCCATTTATACAGAAGGGAATTTTCATATCTGATATTTCTCTGTCCTCTTTTTGCTGTGCTGAAGTAGTCTCTCTCCCTTGCTGCTCTGGATGGCACAGCAAGGCTGGCCATTCAGCATGATTGAAGGAGTGGCTCTGCAAACTTTAATGACTCTGACACAACAGATCTATGAAATTAATGCTTAATAATGAATAATTAATAATAATAATTAATGTTTAGGGTGTGCTTACATGTTTTGCTAGATTGGGGCCCATGCAAGCTCCTCTCCTTTCGTTGGTCAGTGGGGTGATTTGTCTGAGTTGGGAATACTAATGTAAATAAGTCTTTGTTGGACCAAATGTGCAGATGTCACATAGTAATACTACACAGTGCTTATAAGACATTAATGTCCATTTCTCTTTATCCACAGGTTCTTCTTGAAATTTTTCCTCAAATGTAACCAAAATTGCCTAAAAAATGCAGGAAACCCTCGAGACATGCGTCGATTTCAGGTCAGTCGGACATGCTTCCTCCTTTAAAACTCAGCAGCTGTTAGGGACAGAAGTACTTTGACCCAAACTAACCTAGTAATTCTTTGGAAGATGGTAAAAACATAAGGTCACAAAATATTGCCTGAGGACTTCTTGTCACAGCAGAATTGGCAGGAAGTAGTTGAGTTTTCTTGCTCTGGACAAGAGAACTCTTGAAGATAATGTCATCTCCACCGGAAGGGAAGGCATGAAAAGGAAAAATCAAAATTACCTCACTGTTGGTTTTGGTTATGGGGCTCCTTTCTGCTTGGAGAACTATTTCCCTTCATGTAAACATTAAGTGAGCACCATGCTTATTGGAAGGGGCAGAGCAGGAAGGTAAGAGCAGTTAATAAAATCAGGCTCATGACTAAGTTTCAGCAGTTACTCTTCAGCAGCAGTAAAGACTCATAAATGTGTGTCAGTGGGATGAAGGTTCATCCCTGTAGTCACCACTTCTCAAAAAATACCTGGATATATGTTTCTTGGGATGTTTTGGGCTGTTGTAGATTGGGCACTGAAGCTTGGGGGCTGTAGAATCAACACAACTTCAGAAGGCCAAGGACACCTTTTGCAACCTTTTTATTGAAGACATGGTCCTTTAGCTGTGACAGTAGTGCTCTACCTGAGCATGTGCTGAATAAAAATATGGGGTAGAGGGTCAAAGAACCTTCTCTTTTGGTGGAAGGAGTGTATATAGCCCCGAGAGAAAACATGGTAGAGTCTGTCAGCGGGGCTTTGCCTCAGAATACTGAGGAAGACCCAAGAGATTTGTTCCATAGACCGCATGGGTCTCTAGAGTAAGACAGATCTAAAATACATTTGATTTCTATTGCGAGTCAGGACCCTGTTTGCTTATTTTCCAGCATTGTCACACTTCAATGAAAGTGTTAAATGTTATGTAAATGACAATATTATTTATATGTGGAATGTCTTTTGTTGGACTGCTTAATTGCAGCAACACTGGAAGGCAGGAGGGTGCTATTTGTCCCTGAGTACAGAAGTGCAGAAATGAGATGTGGCCACAGGGATTAAATTAGTCAGTATAAAAGCTCATGTTACACGGCAGAGCCCTCGGCTTCTCACCCCACACTCCTGCCTCGTCACGTTTCTCCTGGATTTGAGAGGGCATTATCACTGAGAGAGAAGGTGGAAAAAGGACTCTCAGCAGCACAGGGATTTAGTCCAAGCAGTCACCCCTGGGGCCTGTCAGAGCTTGCTTCACAACATGTACTCTCTGCTGGGTTTGTGCTCATCCAGGCTCGAGGCTGATTTTCATATGGTAATGCCTTTGCATGTTCTCTCAGAACAGCAATCAGGAGCCTGTGTCGGTGGGTAGGTAGGACATAGGAAAGGTTGTTGATCTCTTGACTTGTAAAGACATTCTGTCATACAAACCCAGCTTCACAGCAGTTGAGCTTTCCATGTGTAAACAGAGACTGCTTAATTACACAGGTCATGTCAATTAGCGTGACCTTAGCATTTTCAAGAAATTAATCACTTTCAGTCAAGTGAACCACTCCTACTATAATACAGGGTGGTATTGAAGCTCACAGCATTCTGTTCAGTGCCCAGGCTTATTGTTTTACAATAGCCGCTTTTGTTTCTTCCCTTTTTTTCCCCCCCCCTTCTTTAATTTTGATCTTGTTGCTCTTTTAGCAATAGACTTCTTAAAATAAAACAGCTGGACTCTACAGAGTCCAGGCTTCACTTAACGTTTCTTAGGGTAAAAAGGACTGAGTATACATACAGTATCTCAATGACATGATGCTCCTAAATTTTTTGAGGCAATGTTATGTAGGAAACAAGTGAAATCTGGGCCTCTGTGAAGTCAGAGGAGGGTTTGCTATCGGCTATCTTTGAAATGTGGCCAGTGACTTACAAGGTCTCTAATGGTGATGTCAAAATTCTAGTTAAAACCCATAAGGATAAGGTATTTCCAGATACTTTTTAAATTGCAGCATAATCATTTTACACGAAAAACAGACTTTCCTTTGTTCCCCTGTCTGTGCTGGACTTTGAAGCTGCCCAGAGATTTGTTCAATGTTTGGCCATGGTCTGTCACACATCAGTCCCCAAAAGCTGCTGGAAGTTCTTGGAACACATTATGGGTTTGGTGGGAGAAGCAATGAAGAGCCAGGGACATGAGTCTTGCGCTAAGGACCAGCCCTGCAGAAAATTTCCTTTTGGGTCAATTTTAGGGTTGTGTTTTGGTTTTTTGTGTTTGTTTTGTTTTTTGTTTTGTTTTGTTTCATTTTGTTGGGTTGTTTTGTTTGTTTTGTTTTGGGGGTTTTGTTGTTTTTGTTAGTTTTGGTTTGGTTTTTGTTTGTTTTGGTTTGTTTTTTTTGTTTGTTTTGTTTTTCTTTTCCTGCAGTGGGAAATTGTCTGATTTTCATCTGATATAATAGATGTTAAGAAAGTATAGGAAGGAGGCAGAATGTGTGTTGATTCAGGCAACCTGCGTGTGTGAAACTTCATTCAGACTCACAAACAAGAATGAATTAGGAAGTTTTATCCTGAACTTTGCATGCAAATGCAGGAGTGTGATAAGTCTAACATAAAACCTGTTGTGGGCCTGGAAGGAAATAAATTTCTCTGCATGTCTGAGATGTCCAGGCATGTGACAACTGGAGCAGTGTGGAGTGCCAGCAAAACTGCGTGCTGGAGCAGTGCTGGCCCTGGCTGTGTTAGTTGTGTCTCTATTAGCAGAAGGAGACATTCAGGGAGGAGAAGTCAAGTACTACACATGGACTCACAGAGCTGAGTTGAGTGTTCAGCTGTGCTACAGACTCCCTGCTTGTCCTTGAGAAAATAATTTACTCTCTGTGTTTCATCAACCCAATTGCACAAAACATTTGGTGTTATCACGTATTATCACCTTTGTCCAACCTTTCCTTTTTTATTCCAGAGACCCCACAGAGCAGATGCTCAGTCTGGTTTTGCATTCATCACAATAAGTTATCATTCTTGATAGGAGTGGTTATAGTGCCTCAATTAGTGGTAATAATAATAATACTACCAAGTAGATGGTGTCATGGGCGAACTCTGCCCAGATTTTATTTTTCAGAACTGAAAACTCATTCATACAACCTAAACAGTTTGTATGTTATTGTAATTAATGAAACCCAGGTGCCCTAGTTATCTTGTTGTTCTTGTTTTAGCACAACTGCTTGCAAACTGACACATGTCAAGTTTTAATTTAGAGGAAACTTTTCAGGCTGTGTCACTGCATAAACCCCCAAACATTCACTTATTATGAAAACCTTGAAAGTCACTTAGAAATTGCCATGCTGTTTGATTCTGTTACCACAGCCTCTTCCGCAGCCGAGGCTGCTCATTTGCCTCCATGGGATGCTGCCACTCATGTTTGAATTGAAGCCACTTGTGTCTTATTGCAAATTTGCATAAGAGACAGAGATGATGCTTCATGAATCCCAGATAATGGAATTTGGACATGCAAGGCTCCATCCCCAGAGAAGGGAAAGGCAAAAAAAAAAAAAGACTGAAAAATAGCAGTGAGAGCTGTGGCCCAATTCAACAAGGTAATTAAGCACCCGGCCTGTCCTTGAGCATTTGAGCAAAATTACTGAATGTATTGTACTTGTGTGCTTTAAGTTTGGCACATTTTTGAGTGTCTTGTTAAACTGAGAGTGATTTTTGGTCACTGGAATAAAGAAATCAACATGCTGTAGGAAGAGGTCACCAAGTAGTGATGAAAATAAAGATGTGCTCAAGCCATTTATAGCTCTCAGAAGAGTAGCAAACCACTGGAGTTACAGGTTTAACACTGGAAATCATCTTAACCAGATTTTCTCTGCTTTTGCCACTGGATGCTGGGGACGTTGCAAAAATATCAGATCCTTCACCATACACTGGAGAAAATTGAAAGCACAAGGAACATGCTATGTCTTAATCAGTAAGCAAAGCTTAATGGGCTGTGGTTAAAAATGAGGAGCCGTGCAATCCTTAATTTTGATATATTAGGTGAGGTACTATACCAAATAAACAGGCCGAGTGCTAAACGTGGATAAATAGCTTGATCTTTGGGCTCCTGGTCTCTGAATACTTTTTTTAAAAAAATAAACTCCAAAGTATTCACAAACTGAACTATTTAATGGCAGGCAGAATAATTCACAGAGCTGGGATACGTTACTGCAGTTGATAGTGCCAACTTCATTGAAGAAAGTTGTAAACCAATGTGTTTCTTTCATACCTCTGTCTCCCCTAGTGTTGATACAGGATTTAAATTCAAAATCTATGAAGGGCTAAAGCTAAAGCTCAAAATCATTTTCCATGTTTGCCTGTCCCAAATTAAAACTGTGTTTTGTTGACAAAATTTGGAAAGGTTTGAGATTTGGCAGGCCTGGTTGTCCCTGTGCTTACATTAATGTGTCAGCACCTCATTAATCATTTATTAAACTGTAGTGTGCCTTTCCCTCTTGCTACAGTCTGTGTTTTAGGATGCCTCAGTGCCCATTCCACATATACTTTGGCTCCCCCCTCCCCCCAGTTTTATGATTTCTCCACAAATTAGTTTTAGCATGTACTTTAACATGAATATATCCCAGTAGTTTCAAAATCAAGATGAGGAGAGTGTAGTATTTTTTTAGATTAAAAAATATGAGTAGAACTTGGAAGTATGTAAGTGCTCTGTAGCAACCTGAGTAGGTAACTGTGGCACACAATTTTCAAGGTGCATTTTTAATCTGTTAATAATTAGAGGCATTAATATTTTGTTAGTGCAGTGTATGTTCAGTGTTCCTCTATTAATGAGAATTTTCATTTAAAGAATTGAGCAGTGAGTGTGCTGCTTCTTACAGGTGCACTATGAATAATCCTTTTTTTTTTTTTTTTTTTCAAACAGACACATAAGAGGGTTTTTTCTGCATTTCCTGAAACTGGAAACAGTTTCTCTTGGGGATTCCATTTATAGTTTCTTCTGCTAACGACACTGAAGAACCACACCAATGTGGTCTCGTTGTAGTAAATCAAACTCTCTGTTCAGGAGGGAGGTAGGAAGACACTGTTAAGTAATTCAAAATATGTTGCATCAACAGTTTTGGAAACCTGAGGGGGGGAAATTAAATGTAGATTTACTCACGTTAAACCTCACTAGGATTGTTTCCTCAAGTTTTTCCCTAGAAAGGTGCATGTCTGGCAGCAGCTGCTTGGGTATAGGATTGTCACTGGTTTGAGAACTACCTTACTGTTTTTACTCTTGACCCATTTTTTTTTTCTAGAATCCTGTTTCTAGAAACCTTCAGAAGTTTTGGGTTGAGCACAGGATTTATCAGCTTCAGTGGGAAATCCATGTGTACCTATAGGGTCTTAGAACTGAAGAAAATATTGTATCTTGTAGCCATTGTTATTAATTGTAATTGTGTTAATTTTCATATGCATCTAATCAGACTCATAGAAGATAAGAGCTGGCATAAATCATGGAGCTGTGACAGATGATGCTAAGGATTTGGCTCAAAATCCCAGTTGCAAAGAATTTACAATGGTTGCAAGGGCACAAATAAGATTGCAAACCCTGAGCCACTTACTATGAGATCATATTTTATTGAAAATATCATAAACTTTATTCTTTCCCTCAGGAATGCAATGGATAAATTACTTTTGAAATCCCTTTTGGAATTTTATATATAGGGCTTGGGG
Organism: Campylorhamphus procurvoides; assembly: GCA_013396655.1. Classification (NCBI taxonomy): domain Eukaryota; kingdom Metazoa; phylum Chordata; class Aves; order Passeriformes; family Dendrocolaptidae; genus Campylorhamphus; species Campylorhamphus procurvoides. Next base: position 1,008,212 of record WBMV01004231.1, on the reverse strand, counting down.
TTTTTTTTCCTTAGTTTGATTTCAGAAAAACTTACCTGTGTGTTCGGTGCTTTCTTTTTCCCAAATTTCCATCTATAAGAGCTCTTGAATCATTTATTCTGTATTTTAATATCTCTCACTTAAAACATGCACAAAAATCTATTGCCTGGAATGCCATTCTGAGGGATGGGTTTAGGATCCTTTCGATGTAAACTATTCTCTTTTGTATTCCTCTTTTTAAAGACAAAGACTTTGGGGTGGGTTATAGCAGTTTAGCAGCTTTGCTTACTTTTTGACTATTTTAATCAGAGCCCACAAACAGGTAGAAAATTTTTTCTTTCACTTTTTTTTTTTTGTTCCCCCCAGATCCAATTCAAGTGATGGAATTGAATAGTTGTAAGCGATCCTTTAAGTGTCCCCATTTGACCAACTTTGAGAGGCAGCAGCTTCCTGAGAGAGTTGAAGCAATGTTTGCCAATCCTTGTAAAGCATTTCACCTCTTCAGAGGCTAAAGCCTCTCAAAACCAAGAACAATTAAAGCGAGAGCCTTTCAGAGCGACTGGGGAATTCAGCAAAATAAATCAGAAATCCTCTGCCGTGGCTCTGGAGGCTTGCCTCATTATAAGAGCAGATCTATTAGCCCCCTTGCCATTGTCTTTCATTTCTCAAGTGAGGTGATTCTAATTAAATTAATCTGCATGTCAATCTATCGGTGATCAATCAAAAGGGCTGAGGTCCCCCTTTGCGGCAGTGTGCTTGCGGCTGACAGGGGCTGATAATGGAGGAAGAAATAAACTGTCGAGCAAAGTTAATTAGTCAACATAATAGGTGGATTAAACAGGAGCTGCTGATTGCTGTTTCACATGTCGAAGCATGAGGTGGGAGCTGAAACTGCAATTAACAGACAATTATTATATTTGGTTGTAAGAGGTCGCATGAATAAACATATCTCTGTGGGTTTCAGTCTTTAATCCCTTTCCCTGTTTAATGTAAGGAGAAGTGTAGGTCATTTCTTCTTATTGTTTTAGTCAAAGTTCTCGAAGGCGACGCATGCTCCTGGCAAACCAGCAGCCAGCTGAAGGCCAAATCTTTGGCTGGGATAAAACCCTGGGAATGACATTGTGGGGAAAAGATTGTGGGAGGGGTGGCTGAACAAAACCTGGGAGGCTGTGAGACTGCTTGGTCTGGGTGGGGTAGGAGGGGACCTGGTGTCATGAGCTCGTGGCTCTACAAGGGACTTGCCCCATGCATCCCCTTGTTTCCTCCACGATGCCTCATGGCTCAGGTGCCCTCAGTCTGAACAGGGATTTCCTTTAGGATGGTGCCTGCTGAGCCTCAGAGTTGAAGGGTCCCTCTGGACACCTCTGAGCAGCTGGATCTTCTACTCTGGACCCAACATTTACCTGTTTGCCCCTGCTGGGTTGGCTTCTCTCCTGCCTCGGGCTGCTCTGGGGACCAGAGGTGTTGGACCCTGCCTCCAGTGCAGTCCTGCCCTGTCTCCCTCACCTCAAACTAAATCCCAGGTGTTGACATTGAGATAAGTTGAGAAATACAAATAATTCTAACACTGGATGAATAGGGTTGTGTTCTCCAGATCAAGACCCCACTGTCAAGCGTGCATGTGTACACAAACATACCTATATGTACTTCCTAAGATAGAGCTCGGGAGAAATTTGGGCAAGTCCAACAACCTGCAGTGACCATACTGACGGGAGAGCAGCAGAGAAGGGTGGGGGCAAGGCACTCAGCAACTCTCATTATAACTTCACAAAATACACTTTTGTTTTCTTTTATTCTCATTTGCAGTGTCAACAGCTCTATCTACTTCAGCGTGGAAACCGAAGGATAATTTAGGGTGAAACAAAGCTGCCCTTGTATAGGGGGGAAAAAATACTTAATAAAGATCCTCTTGTTAAAATGATGGTTAACAGTGTGCTGTCTGCCATGCAGCTACAAACTCTGCAATTTGACTTAAAATTGCATCAAAAGCTTTCGATGCCAAAGACCCACTCATCAATAGCGTCTCTTGTTAGATTTGTACAGCAGAAGCACCAGTTATTATGCGAAATAGCTATGCAATTTTCTACAGCTCCCAGCTGTTATTTATTTAACTGAGTTTATTACACTCTGTGCTTTTTAAAAAACATACAGATATATCCAGTTTTTCCTCCATTTTGCTCTTGTGCTTGCAGGTCGTGGTGTCTACAACAGTCAATGTTGATGGCCATGTGTTGGCAGTGTCGGACAATATGTTTGTACACAACAATTCCAAGCACGGGCGGAGAGCTCGAAGACTCGATCCCTCGGAAGGTACGCCTTCTTATCTGGAACATGGTAGGCATATCATTTTCATTGGTTGGCATTGCTACTTTAAATGTGGATTTATTTGGTTTTTGTCTCTGGCTACTGGTTTCAAATTGTCCTGTAACAGTTTATACCTTGGGGTCTGCATATTTTAAAGAGATTGTCCTCCAGATCAAAGTGGGAATTTTTCAAGTAGCTCAGCTCTAAATGTAGTGAAATGACAAACCATTAAGCAAACATGGGCACAAAGTCTTTTCTGTGTTGGTGGAGTGTGGTGATTTCTTTTTTTTTTTAATATTGGTTCCATCTATTCAGCACCCAAAATTGAAGCCTGATCTTTCTTTCCAAATTGCCTTGATTTGGACTGTAAATCTGAAGGCTCTTGCACATTTTCTGAAGTGCTCAAGACCCAGATTTCAGGTTGGATTTCTTCTGTCTATGGGATGCTGGACTCTCTAGAAGATTGAATTGCCTTAAATGAAAGCAGAGCCCTTTTGGAAATCCATCTGCTTACTCAAGCCATGGATGAATGTTCTCTTCTGGCTCCAGCTGTGCCATCTGAGGACGTTGCTGTCCCCTGCATGCCACAGCTGTTTGTCTCTTGTCCCTGCTCCAGGCTATTCTTCACCATAGACATGCCAGCTGAGATAGTTGTCTGCTTGCTCCCTGGTCTCCTTCAGTCCAGTGAAGTTCATTTGAATTAAACCATTTAAATAATCACTCTTTGACAATCTAGCTTATTTTGCTGAAATGATTGAAGGAGAAATGGTGCAAGGCAATTTATCTGACTTTTCTGACAGGGCAGTAAACCCCAGCAAGGGTGCGATGGGGGAACGTGGCTGGAAGTAGCCTGGGGGACAGTAATCTCTTCTGTAAGGTCAGCTGGTCCTGGAAGGGAACATCTGCTGGTGACTGTAGGTGCATAAAATGGGAGTTGTTGAGTGCAAATGTGCTTTGAAAAATCTGGATTTGATTAATGTTTTGTTTTGCTCTTTGTCCTCAAAGTTGATGACTACTGCTGAAAAACAAAACAAAAACAGAGGGCATTTCACTCCCCTCTCTCTGTTCCAGCTTGGTAGAATAGCTCTTTGTCTTCAAAGCTGTTTGTAATCCTAAATTCAATAGGTGCTTGCTCCCTCTAAGAGATGTGTACCCTCAGCTCTCATTGAAGTAGTAGACTGTAGAAGGCACTAGTCCTTTATGCTGGTTTGTTTCACAAATATTTGCCAAGGATCTGATGAATAATTAAATAGATTTTTCCAAAGAGTTTGAAGAAACCAGATAAAATTTTCTCTGGGAAAGCAAATGCCACTCAGAAAAATGTTAACTAGATTTGTTAAAAGAAATTATTAATGCTGAGAAATGGGAAAATGTGTGGGTTTATACTACTCAGGATTCCTGTGGAAATAGTTTTCTATTCTGTTTATGCTTTCAGGCATCAGTCCTGCAAGCACTTATGCATATATTTAAGATTATGCTCACATATGGTCCTGTTGGGATCAATGAGGCTTCTTGTGTCAGAGAAGCTGAGGGTATTGATAAGTGTTTGCAGAATCGGGTCTGTAGTTCACACTTACTAACCTAAAATTCTTAGCTCAGCAGCGTTTCTCATTATATAAACATAACTTACATCTGTATTTATTTAGCTCTAACTTTTTATGTAGGCTATGAGCCATTTTCAGTCATAATTCATGTTATAGAATTTTTTTTTTCATCCTGCCAACAACCTAATTTAATAAACAAACCACTGTCATAATTTTTACTGAAATTTATAAGGAATGTATGAACTCTGTCTTTATTAATTAGCAGAAGGCAGAACATTACAAAAGTCTTTCAGAAAAGTGCTCCTTTTATATTTCTACTATAGTAGTTGCCATATTTTTTGGCTTTATTATTTCTTTTCTTTCTTTCTTTCTTTTTTTCCCCATTTTAGTTTTCTCAGAGCATGCTTTTGGTCAAGGCAGTATTTAATTTCTCATACACAAATGCTCTTACTCTCATGCATGGTAGTATCTCATTTTACCACAGATATTGTTCCCACTCCTACAACTCTAGGGATTCTGTGAGCAGAAAGAACCAAAAAAAGATAAAGCTCTGCTTACACATCTGCACACACCTTAGTTACTGTGCTGATATTAAAAGTCAACATCTGCAAAAGATCTCCATGTGTACATTTTGTGGGAAAGGTGATTTTTCTAACCTGCTTTCTCAGGCACCTCTCAAGCAACCTCATAAAGCAACTGCTAGTAAATTCTTACTTTTGAATAGCAACCTTCACACTACAAAATTGCTCTCTTTCCAAAGGCTTGGTGGAGCCTTTCCTTTTAACCTAAATCCTTCAATCCAGCTCTCCAGGAATTCTATTCACATGTGAGTCCAAGAAATGGGGGGGAAAAAATCAGTAACAGTTTTAAATGGTATCTAAAACACTTAACTAAAGAAATAAAAATAAATTAAAAGGCTTAATACTCTTGAATTTTGGGCAGCCTCCACAAACCTTAGACCCACTGGAACAGAGGACAGTTTCCTCCACTGAAATTAATTTTTACTTGCAGTTCAAGTCACAAAGTATATTATTTTTCTTCAGGTTTTGGAATTTTTGTCTCAGATAATATCAAAGAGACAGTTTGTTTGCCTTTCCTCTTCCCAGCTTTTCTGCCTCCCTCAGGGGAAGGACAGATTGACCTGAGCAGTGTCCGTAAACAGGGAGATGGGAAGAGAACGTAGTCATGGTTAGTTTGTCTCTGGTTCACTGCTCTGGTGAGCAACTTCTGATCGTAGGTTTGTAAAGTCTGGGATCTAACTATAATATGCCCTTGACCAAATGTATTCCTGTGGACTTTTCTAGATGTTTAACATTTTAACAAAAATATCTGATGGCAGTAGAGATGAATGCCTGACTTTGTGAGGACTGGGGACAGGGAGACAGGATGTAGCAAGAAGGTGTGTTGGTTGCCTCGTTTAGTTAAACAATACCCAGCTTATTTTTCCTTACAAAGTTGTGTTGGGACAAGCTGCTCTTAAACATGGAGTTGCAGTTTATGTGACATCTAAGAGAGTCTGGGTGCCAAAAAACTGGAAAGAAAACTGCACCTCCTAAGCCACTCAGGAGCCTGGTGTCTCCACATTTGGGTTTTACCATCTCATTAGCAGGTAGCCTGGATTATTTTTGGGACACCCAACATATCTCTATTTATATCTTGCTCGTCAGACAGTAAAGTGAAAGTTCCTTTTCGTAGCTCGTCTCTCTGAATATAACCAGGACCTTAGATCATGGTTTTGTATCCACAGGCTGTCCTTGAAACCAGCATGTTAAGAAGCTTGTCTTTCAAATAAATGTATCTATCTTTTAAAAGTAATAGCTGGCAGAGGCCAATTATTTCATCTATCTCTGTGTGGTATAAATGGGGTAAGCCACAGTAATCTGTGGTTTTCAATAATTATCACTTTTTCAGTCACAAATAGTTGGATCTTCACTTGTTTTATATTTATGGTAAACCAGAAAGCTGGTGTGGTTGACCTTTCTAAATTATATATATCTGTAGTAAGATGTATAGTGAAGAGCCAATAGGCCCCAAGCAGTAGAATATTTTAGCTTGTAGTTCATCCCAGGGTGTCAATTTTAAAAGCAAAAGATTTCCAATGCAATTTAAGTGATGAACTTATGAAAGGGGAAAATTCTGGTAGGGTTTGCAACAACCCTTTTGAAGTCAGCCAGCATAAAGTCCACCACTGCAGATGTCTGCAAAGTTTCCATTTAAAACTCTCATATCATTGCAAAGCAAAAATTCTTTTTTTCTCCCCAAATCTTTGAATGTCTTTACAGGAACGTAAGGCCAATTGCAGCATCAGTTTCTCTATTATTTTTCCTCTCTGGCAGAATGCAATGCCCTCGAAAAATGATAGTCCCTGAGTCCCTGTCAGTTTGCATGCTCTAACACTTTATTATCTAATGATCTAATATGCAACAAGGCAAAGAGGGGGTGCTTATCACCCTGACAAGATGCCTAAGAGAAGTGACTAAATTACTTTATGTACCATTAGCACTAGCTGCCACGGTGAACTCACTGTGAGCATTTATGCAAATATTCCTGAATACATTCAAGTGGCCTTGTCAGGAAGACGACTGACAAGCAGCTTAAATGCTTGAGTTTTTAAAGGGACAGTTTTATTTCTTTTTCCTTTCCTTCCTCCTCCATAGAAGAACACTGAAGAATTAGGTGATGGTGAGATTTGTCGATGATTTGGTTCGGAGTCAGCTCAACAGCAGTAAAAGATGAAATGTGCAGGGTAGAAATAGGGACAAATTAGAAGGCATGATCTCAAAATTTGCAGGTGGAAAGCAGAGACAACCATGATTTCTAAAGCAATGTCCTACTGTTATTTTAATATGAAATATACATAAATCTCTGTGTACACCTAAAATAAGGCATTATGGAGCAAAGCCATTTTTAGTGTCTGCCTTATACTGGAAAGGATAGTGCATAGCAGGATTATTTGATCACTCTATTGAAGTACCTGAGACAGTTAAGGTTTTACAATGTTGTTTTAGCTCATGACAGTAATGAGTGACTCAGACCATTTGTCTGCAGGTGCAAAACCTCCTACAGTAAAAGCAGTAGTTGCTGTGCCTCAGCTGGATAGGGCTGGTGGATCCTCCTGTCAGCAGTGGGGCATTTAAAGAGCTTTTCTTGACAATCATGCCTATCCTGGGCAATCTGAGAGCCCACAGTCATTGCACAATCACAGATTTTCCACAAGGTCCTCAGTTTTGAAAGCAAAAATTATTGCTAGGCTACGTCTTAGTTAATTGCATATTTTCTATTTAGGTTATTAAAAAAAGGAAAGTTCTCCTCCACCTTATGAACTATTTTGAGAAGATAATATTTAAAATAAACCTTTGAGATTGACTACCTTTAAATATCATTGTTATCTAGTCTTATTGTAACAGAATTGTTGAGAAAGAATACCTTGAATTTAGCTGCATGTACTGGGAAACTCCTGAAAAATCTCAGTGACCTGGTTCTTGTGCTGTAAGTGGCTTTGCCACTACATTAACCACTAAATACTGGCAGTGTGGGGAGTCATGAAGTGGATGCCCCTATCAGCTCTGCTTTAACCATTTCAACCCTGAATCCCTTGGTGTTGTCTGTCTCTGTGCTAAGTCCTGAAATTGTTACTACAAGCCAAAACCCTGAAGTGAAAAATGTGAGCAAGTTGAGAATAGTTAATCTTCAAACTTGATATATTTTATCCTTAGATAGTACAGGTTCTGCGCCTTAATCAAAGTTAGGGGCTACTGCATTCACAAACTGGCCAGGTTTAAAGAAAAAAACTTTAAAGTTTGAATTATTTCATCTCTAAGTGGAAGCACCTGTTATAGCTTAGTGCTGTGTTTAAGAATGCTTTTGTGATTATATGAAAAATATAAACACACAAGCTTTTTCTGAACCATATCATTCCATATAGAAAAATGCAGTGGGCTTGATTTATTATTTAGAAGGAAAATAATGAAAAAAAGTATTAGGATTCTACCACTCTACTTGAGGGGATCTTGTATGTTATTCTGAGTTACGTCTGCTTTCTAATTTATTTTCTATGAGGGAAGAATACCTTGGGTTGTTGGACATCTCTATGCATACACAAGGGAAAAAAATGTGACTTTCAGAACATTGCACAACATGGATAGTAATAACAGTAAGTGAGCCTTGATATACTGAAGGATTGCAAAACTTCAAGCTGGAAATAATTTTCTTTATTTTTGCCAAGTTGTCTTTTTCATATCGGTTCCTTCATAAATGCAGTGAGTCATAAATTCAGGCAATTTTTGCATAATGGCTTGTTATGTGTTCTTGGAGCTTGACCTCACAGACTGTATAATATTAACCTTTTTGCTGCCCTGTGGACTTACTGTGTTTCACAGAATCACAGAACGATTTGGGGTGGAAGGGACCTCTGGAGATCACCCAGTCCAACCCTCTGCTAAAGCTGGTTCACCTGGGGCAGGTTACACAGGATCACATCCAGGCAGGTTTTTAATATCTCCAGAGAAGGAGACTCTACAGCCTCTCTGGGCAGCCTGCTCCCATGCTCTGTCTCACTCAAAGCAAAATTTTTTCTCATATTCAGATGGAATTTCTAATATAAATGAGCACACCAGGACAGGGTTAGTTCAGTACATGTACTTGGATGGAATTAGAGCATTTGTCCCTCTGAAGAGACAAAACACGCCCAGAAAGTTAAGGTGCTTCACTGCAGAAAATTTGTAGATATAGACTCCAGTATGATCTCATCATGATTTTAACTCTGGGGACCACGTGAAATAAGTTGCCAAAACTGTGTCATATTCTCCATAGGTTTCAAATGTTAAGTCAGGAAGTGGTGTTTTCCTCAAAAGTAAATGGCAGGTCAGGGAGAGGTTAAGGGTTTGAGCAATTCCTCACCCAGGAATTACCAAGTGAGGTTCTCTGATGGGTGCTATGCAGGGTGTCAGGCTGTGTGATCAAAATGATCTTTTCAGGAATGAAATCTTGGGATCCATCAGATCAGCAAAACACAGCAGAGCTAAGACTTGTACAGCTCCAATTTAGGTGACAGAGATGGTGTTAACTAAATTGAGCCCCACTGAATTATGCTGATGGCTTTTTCTAATCTTCACCAGAGCAGAGTCTCTGTCTGCAGGCTCAGATTGCTGCTTCCTCTCTGGATATTACTGAGAATTGCACAAGAACTGGGTGGGTGGGGAGGTGCAGCCGCCCTTCTCACAGCCAGTCACATCCAACAAAAAGCAGAAAATCTTCTGTTTCTATTTGTCTGGGTCATAAATCATCCATTAAGGGGAGGTACTCAAAAGCTTAGAATATCTGGCTGCAGCAATTCCAATCTTTCAAAATTTATTTTTAGTCTGAGACGGAATGAAAACAAGATTTAAACAATGAAGGTGGATTTTTAATGGCTGACTTAGGAGAGAAGATTCCAGAATTTCAGTTCTGCCATTAGACTGTAGCTATTTTATGAAGTTGGAGGTTTGAGTTTGTGGGGTTTTTTTTCCATTATTTAAACATTTTTATGTGATACATATGTACTTACATACGTACTAGCATTGCTGCTGCCATGTTGCAGGAAACTTAGGAGATACCTTTTGAAGTATTCTAGTCGTTAATAAAAGGACTGTTGTTACATAATGTCCATGGCAATACCTCCTGAAAAGTCAGGTTTGGGTTCTCCAGTTACTACAGGTAGAAAGGATTCCTGCTTGGCAGTCACCTCTCAGAGATCCCATTTAATTGAGAAAGGGAAAAATGCTACAGTGGAAGTGGGAAAAACCTCAATTTAAAAAAGATAAGGTGTGGCAGTTTCTACCCATGAGCAGCTGTCCTTTTTGATTTTCAAATAAATTAAAAAAACAAACAAACACAAACAAACAAAAACCAACTTAAAAACCAAACCTAACCAGCCCTTCCCCCAGAATATCTAAGCGATGTCAAACTGTGATATGTTGTTACCCTCTATTGTTACGAGGGTGTCATGAATTCATGGAAAAATAGTACCTGGATGAAGATGGAGAGCATTTTGTGAATTTCCCAGAGGAGCTTTCAGAACTCTGCTCCAAAAATTGCAAAAAGAAGAAAAACGTGGGGGAATCTGCCATTAAATTTTGATACAGATTTGTATGGGAAAAAAACCCCTGTTTTGTTACAACAGGCAGATAAGGGAGAAAAGTTCAGATGGAAATTCTCCAACCACCACAAGAGTTGCCTCTTATTTGGAGAGTTAGACCAACCACTTGCTGGAGGTTTGAGGTTTCTCTCCAAACCTCAGAGGATTTGGAATACAGCTATGCAAGTAGAAAAACTTTAGCTACTCTGCTTGGCAGAAACTTCACAGGTACCAGTACAGGAGAACAGTCAGTAGCATTCAAATAGGCAATGGATATTCATAATGGGCATTCATTACATTTCAATTTGCTTTGCTGGCCACCATGTCACTAATACAATGGCATCATAGGGGAGAGGAATGACATTAGGATTAGGGAAATGTTTGAGAGATACTGTACCGTATGGCAGTGAAGTTTTGCCAGACATTGTTTTTCCAGCCTTCCAAAATGGGCACACCAGGAAATGGCAAAACATTCAGTTATTGTGGTATGATTAATATTATTCCTGAACAAATTCCTCCAATTTAGCTTTTTCATTACAGGATACCTTTATTGGTGTAATGTTGGGAAAAGATGTTTTTTCACTCCATTCTCCTGCTGATTTGGGCAGAGTGTGAAGGAAAATAATTTTGTGAATTGTGGTTTGGAAGTGAAGGCCAAGAACTAGTGATTTTCTGAGAACACATCTGGATGTTGTAAAATGTCATGAATATCAAAGAATGGTGTTCACAGCAGTTTACAGGTGTCTGGACCCTTCAAAATGTTTCATGTTGAGCACCCCAGTATTTTAAGTACCCCAAAGCAGTCAATGGTTATGAAAGGTCTTTTCTCCCAAGAAACTTACTTCCAAAGCTATGAATAAACTGAGTGATAAAAATCTCAGGATTAAAGTTTTGTTTAGATGAAAATTTTCCACCAAATTGGCATTTTAGAATATTCTGTTTGGAAAACGTCATAAATACTGAACTCAGTAAATTTTGCACCTCAGGCTGTGCATCTTCTCACTGAGCGGAGAGAAGATTGGTGTGAGCATTCGAGTCTCTTACTGTCCATTGCAGGGGGCCTGCTGAGTGTTTCCCCAGCAAAATGAGTATTTGACAAAGCTCCTCCATATGCAAGGAAATTAGTTAATGGCATAAATCAGGACACTGATGCAGAAAATGGAACCCACCAGGGTGGGATGTATGGAGTGGTTATTCTAATTTGTTTTGCCATATGAAAATTATTAATGTTTAGTAGTAAAGAATAAAAATAAGCTACTAATAATTAATATTTGAATGGAGACAGGCTTTGTGTTTGGCCCAAATCCAGAACACAAGATTTTCAGGAGTGTATGGCATTGTAGAAACTGTGCTTTCATTAAAGCCAGTAGTACAACTTCATAAAGTGTTTTTTAAAATCTTAGCTCAAACTGTTTGCTGAGCATAACCAGAAAGTGTTGTCACAATTAGTCCTTTCTGCTTTCCACCTTCATTCCATGAATTTATAGTTCTCTTTGTGACAAAACATCTTTAGCATGAAAGTGACTGTAATACAAGCAGTGCTGGTTTATGACCTCACTGAGCAAAGAGAATAGGCTTAGGAAGTTTATTAAAAAGATCAAGAATAAAGTTTTAGGAAAAACTTGTCTGAAATTTAGCAGTTTAAATTTATTTCTCAAAAGTAATTCAGACATTTAGATCTACAAGTTTAGGTGCAATGGCCACAGTGAAATGCTTAACAAGATACTGCCCTTCATAGAGTGGATGTTTAGGAATTTTTGAACTTCTGATCCATTTTTGTGAGGCAGCTGGTCATCCGAAATTGTAGGTATGCCAGAGCAATCTTTTTGGAAATTCTTGGACCTAAAGCCAAACTCTCAAAGCACCAAGGTGCCTAAAGTTGCAGGTAGGTGTTTAGTGGGATTTTTAAAACTCTGGCTACAGAATTTCTATGCATGTCTGCTACATATTTTGAAAATTCCATTAGTTGCTTACTAAAACCACTGGAGAGCTGGATGCTTCCAGAAATCTGGTCCCAAGTGCTGCAGGAACCTGTGTGCTGTTTACTGTACTACTGTAGAAGTGCCTGTTACCAACGGGAGCATAAGGAATTTCCAAATTAATTATGTTTGGTTAATACCATATCATTATGGTTTTGTAGCAGCTTTCTCAGAGGTTCTGTATCTATCCCATAAAAGAGCAAAGTGCATTTCCCACAGAGGTCCCTTCTGGGTAGTGAAATGGCAGCAGATGTGCTGGATCTCTCCCCCACTGCTGGAGACTGAACAGACAGCTCGTGTTGCTGTTCCCTCAAAACCCGGGCTTGCATATGGAATCCATAGGTTTGGTGTTACCTGATCCATGCCAAGAGGGAAGGCCAGCACTTGGAGGCAAATTACAGGCGTGACCGCAGTGCTGCTCATCTTTCCAGTGGCAGCGGCAGCTTGTGGGTTTGGTTTGAGGTCACAGCACTTCCCTGCAATACATTCAGGTGAGAGGACTGCTCAACTTCGTGGGCTCTTTGAGGAGATGAAGGGAGGGGAAAGAAATATTTCTGACCAGGTTTGGCTCTCTGAGGCACTGAAAGGCAAAGCTACTCTGATTAGGGGCCCTTTGGGGGAAATTATTCTTTTCCTGGGATTGCGACCTCGAAGGCGATGGGGAGTGCTGCCTCCTCATTTAGCCCTGAGCCTGAGCAGAGGTGCCTGCTGGAAAGCCTGGAGTCAGGTGTCTGCTCTATATCAGCTGCCAAATATTTTTTATGAAGTTGCTCCTGGCTGCTTCCTACCTATGATACCATCTTGCTGAGGTCCCTTGGTACTTTCATGACCCAGCATGGAATTCCCTGTGTCTCCAGGCTTCCAGAGGTGTCTTCCTATTCCTGCTCATTGTATAGCAGAAAGAGGATCCTAATTTAGGCAGACTGACTCACCCAGCCAGAGCTGGAGTCTGATGTTTGACATGCTGCTAAGCCTTAGGTAGGTGGTCTGAATACGGCCCTAAATAAATAAATAAAAACCTTGAATGACTTTATCAAACACATTGAAAGAACAACTTCTCCAAGCATTTGTAGGCTCGAGTCCAAAGTATTCACTCACATTTTCAGCATGCTGGTTTTATGTGGTGTCATTGCTGGACAGATACTATGAACTACAATTTTATGCTTGTGTTTTTGCAAGTAAAGCCTTAGTGGCTGGGAGGGAGTTCCTGACCCTGCACTCAGAGCAGCACAAGAAACAGAGGAAGGAACAGTGAAAGACCCTGCACAGCAGAGACAAGGGGGTCTTGGTCTCTGCCATGCAATCAGGGCTGCTGCTTGAAATGCAATTCAGGTTATGTTGCCTCCATTGCTGTCCTGCTGCCATCACAAACATCTTGCATTGCTGAACCTATTCTTACTCTTATTGCAAGATAATAAATTTAATGATTTTTTTTTCTTATCCACCTCCTCTATCCCAAGTCATCATATAGTTTGCAGTGTATTTCTGGCCAGGACAGAAATTTAGTTAAACCTTCTGATCACTGGGATGCTTTTCCTACAGAAGAGCCAGATTTTCTACCTTTTCTCTTGGCCCAGGGCCTGGAAACCCGAGGCCATGCATTGGACCTTGGTCTCTCCGTTGGCAGTTCTGTGTAACCTGTCAGGGAGACAGCCTGAGCACAGTTTTTGCACATGATGAATATGGATCTTTGCTGCATCTGGCAGGCTGCAACAATGAAATGCAGAAGACTGTCATTAATAGATAATAAAAGCAGAAAGTAACATTAATGGGAATAAGCTTTTCTTTTACTGGGACTGATTATTACTTTTTTGTTCTTGGGCTGTGACTAGATCAAGCTGCTGATAACAGCTACCAGTGCTCTGTGCATGCATGTGTTTTGTTGTTGGCTGGTTTTTAATCTAAAATATTTAACCATGACATCTTCAAAGTGTGATTGTGTCATACATCCTCATACACTAATAGATTTCAAAGATGTAGAGCCTTGCTGCTTTATGTTTAGTCATGGCTTCATCTATAAATTTATGGCAGTGTTATGGCTTAATGAATTGAACAAGTCCCAGAACAACAACAAAAATGCTCTTTTGTTTGAATTTAGATATAGCATACTTTGTTCTTTAAAAGAATAATAAAACCAATATGTTTTTTTAGTGGTAAACTTCAGGGTAACTTCATCTCCCATTACTAATCAAGTACTCAGGGATATGTGTGTGCACATATACATATGTGTGTGTGTGTGGTAAATAGGGGCTTTCAGTTGTGGTGTTAGACATAGGCTGAGCATTCGTATTCTGATAGCGATAGGCAAACCTCCGAGAACAGATGGAGCAGAGTTCAGCACAAAGGTTTAATCCTATCAGGATGATTCCTGTATGGCCATCTGGATAATCCGGTGCACAAATTCAGTGCCTGTTAAAAGTACAACGTAGGCCAAGATTAGCGTCACAGATTTTCCACTAGACTTGTTCATATTTGACTTTATGATTCTCAGACTCCAGAAAATTGCATTAGAGAGCCTGTGATTTGTGAGAGAAATCAGATGAGGAATAAGAACTCTTAGGGTACTTGAATTTCCCTTGAAGAAACTGGATTACAGGCCCTCCCTGTCCCTGGCAGAACTGCTTTGTGTTTCTGTGCGGGTTGTTCTGTTTCTGAAAGACGATTACTGTGAGCTCTCTGTTGTGGGCAGACTTTCTCAATTCTGCAGAACAAAGAGACCTGAGCTAAAAATTAATTTTAGTTGGATCTTGCTTTTATCAGGAAAATAAATTTTTTGTTTGCTGAGTCCATCTCAGGTGAATTTCTGAAGGTTCCACTGTATGAGATAGCAAGAATTTTAACTAATTTTGGGGGAGTGGAGTTCTGCTTTTTATCTTGTGATAGTGAAAGATTCCATGAAAGTTTAATTGATGCTAATATTTAGTTTGGTAGTGAGAATTTGGATTTAAATTGAAGTCTAGAGAGGTTTGCTGTGAGAGACTTACTCTTTTGTTAAGATACTGATGGAAGATAAAAGAGAGAAAACAGGACCAGGGTGATGATAAGACAAACCTGTTAGGCTGGGATTCAGCAAAACAGTAAACCACAGGGTTAACATTAGCAAATGGCTGGTTCCATCCTATAGAATATTCTTTTGAATCATGAAGGACCAGTCCACAAAATTAAGCATTTTTTGGAGGATGCAAGCTAT
Organism: Campylorhamphus procurvoides; assembly: GCA_013396655.1. Lineage (NCBI taxonomy): Eukaryota > Metazoa > Chordata > Aves > Passeriformes > Dendrocolaptidae > Campylorhamphus > Campylorhamphus procurvoides. The sequence goes on along the minus strand of WBMV01004231.1, from coordinate 993,101 downwards.
GCAGGGATGTTTGTTTTGAAAAACTTTTAGGGTTGATTTATATTACATATTTTGGGCTTCCATTCACAAGGTTGCCTTCATCCTCACCCAGAAAAGTGCAACTTTTTTTAAACTTCAGTGCACTTGACCCGATGCAGTTTCATTTCTGGATATGCTTATTGTTTTTAAAATAGTCGTATTTGCTTAGCTGGGCTCTGTATCTTCATCATCAGAAGTTAAATCAGTGGGAAGCCACTGAAATTGAAGTGGGGAAAGCATAAAGGATTTTTTCACTGTTTTACTAACAAAACTATTAAAGCCCATATTCAAAAACAATGGTGCAATCCCATGCGTGTATCACACCTTAATCTCCTATATGGTATTGCCTTTGGATTTCCCATATTGTTCATGCACCTTTGCAAGTGACAACATGGCCTGGAAGAGGGAGGGAAGAAATAGAAGTACAATAATTTGGGGGCTCATAGGAAAGTTTTTGTCTTGCTTGGGTTCAAAATACATCTGTGCACCCCGAGGGATGAGAGCAGGCACTGGTTTGGTGTTGGGGTCTGAGTAAATGTGTCCCCAGTTGTGGAGCTCCTGGAAGTGCTGCCAGCATTTATTAGTCCCTGTGCAATATCCTTGGGCGTGCTGTTTTTATTCCCAGTCCAGTGTGTGTATCTCCCTGTGCACCCGAGCTGCTCAGGGGAACAGACTGGCGGTGCTGGAGCTGAGAGGCTGCACTGGTTTAGGCAGGGAACAGTGTTTGGCCAAGGCCACCCAGAACAGTTTCTTCATGGCTGACTCGAAATGGAAGTCTTCCAATTCTGGGGCAAAAATAATGAAGGCAAAAACTGTAGCTCAAAACCTGTGCAAAATTTCCTGGGAATGAAAAATCAGAGCAGTGCGTCAAAAAAATCACAATAAAATAGTTAGGCTTCTTGAAAGATATATATATTTAAAGAGAGGGAGTGCGTATATATTTTTTCAAGAATAATAATACATGTGTTGTTTATATATATTAATGTTTTGGCTGAACGTATATATTTAATTTAACATAATTTTAAGTGTTTTTGCAACATTGCATTTTTCTTGGGGAATTTATTATTTGCCAAAGAAACATTTCAAACTTCTCTTTGAAGGACTGACTTGCAGTGAGATATTAAGGACTCTGACTGTTTTATTAATTTTTGGAAAAGCAGGAGGTAGCTCCTAAAGTAAAACAAAACAAAAAAACAAATTTAGCAAAAGGAGTCCCAGAACATCCTCTTTGATGTGAAAGGGTTTAAGAGAATGAATGAAAATTCATTTCTTGCAATCATATAGAGAAAACTAAATTATTATTTTAGGGAAATATTTTAAGTAAAATACACAGCAGAGTTTTTTGGTAACAGGTCTCGTTATTCTGGATTGCCTCCTTTTTCCATGCAGTCATTTTTCAGGCACTGATCAACAACTGAGAGCTTTGGAAATCATTAGGAAAGAGAAACACAGGACTCCATGAAATGTAACTTTGCTGGCTGAAGCATCCGCAAGGATGAAGCAGAAACACTGGCTTGAGTATTGATTGTAGGTGGAATATTATCGCAGGTAATTCACATTTTCAATTCCCATTAATGGGAACTGAGTATCCAAAATGTTAGGCAGAAAATTCACAGCCAAGACCTTTAATTTCACTATTGGAATACAGAAACAAAGGCAACCTTCCCTCCCTTCCCCCGACCTGGAGGGATTGCACGGCGCGTGTATTTTTGGTTCAGTGATTTCACCCAGTGCAGATGTCATGAAGAACCCAGGAGGAGGTTGCCATTTTTGGCAGGGTGTTGTAATCTTTAAAGCCTGCACATGCTAAGACCCAAATATCAAGATGCTGTAGAGGAGAGAGCTGGGAAGGGGCAGCAGGGCATCACATCCTCGTGCCTGTGTCGCATAAAGCTGCGTGAGTTATCTGCTCGAGAGGGAAACCTCTGTTACCCTGTTTCCTGCACAGCAGCTGCTTATTGTCAGGAGAGAATAGGACAGAGAGCCGGCTGTGATATGCAAAAGGAAAGCAGGAAGATCATAACTTCACTAAGATAAAGAGCAAACACATTGTTTAGCTTAAGAGTGAAGATTTAATGCTCCAGTACAATATGTAAAAACTCTGCCACATTCCCTTTCCCTGAAGTGTCTGTGACTAACCCTTTGGGCTGGTTCTGGAGACTTTGCCCATCCAAGCTGGTTTCACAAACCTTAGTTGCTTTCAGCTGCTTGTGCTGGATAGAGCTCCAAGAATGCCCCTACATACCTGGCTGGACTGGCACCTCTGCCTGGGCACACAAACTTTTTCGGGCTCACCCTTTCAGAGTAGGTGAGCAGACTATGGCAACTCTGCTTCTTAGGAATGAGAACATTATTTTTGGGAAAAACGAAACAAAACCACATAAACCCTGAACAATCCTTCCACTCAACAAAACAGCCCAGCTCAACTCCCCCTCCAAAATATTTGGTTCATTCTCTTCAACTGGGAAATTTTGGAAAAATTATAATTTTCAGTTCTGAAGAAACCCCCACATTTTCCCCATGATAAAATTGGTCTATTAAATGCCTAATGTGGAAAATCCACAAAACCAATGATGAATGGAAAAACCCTTCCCTCCTGTGTAACACTTCTGTAAATTTATAATTCAAGGAGGGAAGAAATAATGCTTTTGTTCCCTTTTAAGGAGAAACACACCTTGCCAAACTAAAATTGTAGATTAAAAAGGCCTTGAGCATTCCAAAAAGTGCTGCACACCTTTGGCTTCAGAGTGCTTTGGGAAAAGAATTTAGGCTCAGACCATTCCTGAGCACTGCCTTACTCAGAGTGACAAACCCTACCTGTTTTCAATAGCTGTGAGGTACCTGAGGGAAGATCTACACCAAATGATATAGAAATGCTGTAGCAATCCCAGTTAGCACTGGCTGTTGCTGTGTTTGACTGTCTCCACCACTGAGTAGCCACAACCCCCAGTTCCTGAGATCAGAGTGTTGGTTCCATCACTGCAGCTCTCGAGCCAGGCTGGACGAGCCCAGCCCTGCACAGGGTGGTCTGCAGAAACCTCAGTGTGTTTGGTAATGGGAGGACCCAGTTCCATGTTCACTGCACAGCTCTGGGCACTGCCCAACTCTCTTAAAAGATTGAGTTCCTTACTCTGCAACTTCTTCAGCTGGGTTTTTAAGCACTTATTTGAGTGGTTTGTTGAATCACAATTTCAGTAACTCAGGTTTTGAGTGCTTAAAACCGATTTGTGTTGATATTCTGAAAATCAGTAGTTTGGTGAAGGCATTTAACAGGTTGCAGGATCAGACCCATAAACTGTGGGTTAATCTGTGGCTCATTTATTTATTTAGCTGGGAATTAGGTTTTACCCAAGTTAAAAAAAAGGAAAATTAAATTAAACTCCAGATATTTGCAGTACTTCCTTTAAGATGAGACATAAATTCCCTGTTCCTCTTAATTCCCAGTTTTAACTGCCTTTATGCAACTCTCCTTGCGTGTCACAATACTCTTAAAGAGATGAAAAATAAACGCATGTGCCCCATCATTTAAACTCCTGTTGTGATGCAGCAACTGTTGTCAGAGCCTCATCTATGGAATAATAGAGGATGAAACCACACTTCATGATAAAAACTGCAGGCGAGGTCATTCTTACAGTCACCAGCACAAACTGGATATTAATCATAGAGCAAATACATTTCAGAAGCTAAATAAGAGCAGTCCCAGAGCCCTGCTGATAGCTGTGCATCCCACTAATTCACCTCAGTGAACATTTACCTCTAAGCTCAATTAACCCTTATTCCAAGGCCACCCATAAACTTTGTGGTAAATATGTTTTTTTTTTCCTCCGGCCTCTGTTTTCTATCAGTGGAACAGATCATTCCTGTTGGAGGATAAAAAGCTATCCCTGTCTAGAAATGCAGCTCCCTAATTAAGAGCATGAAATGTCTACTGTGTGTTTGTGGGGGCCTGGAGTTGGTAGATTATTGATTCTGTAAATTCAGATGCTCCTGAGGGTGTCTGCTATTTCTTCTGCCATCAGGTGTTATTTGAGGCAGGTAGAAAAGCTCAAGAGGCAGGTGGGTGGGGGTGTGGAGGAGAGGAATTTCCTACTGCAACTGCCTGCACACAAAGTTGGTTGTTAAACATGTACAAGAAGCTAAAAAGAGACCTTATTGCTGTTGTTTAGTTATTATTATTGTTGTTATTAGTATTATTAGTACTGTTATTATTCTCCCTGCCAAGCATTGTTCAGAGGCAAATTGGAAATGTGGTAATTAGGCCCTGACTGGGAGTGTAGTAGTTGTGTCCTGAGCCAAAGTTCAACGCCCTGAAATGAAATTTAAACCAATTAATCTGTTAGATTTTTATCACTTGTCCGTGTTTTCTCAGCAATTCCCTCAGCACGTGGCCTTTGATCAACTCTCATACAAAAGCTAAAATGTGTGCCTGCTGCTAGCAAGATGGGACTGACATTAACATGGCACTCATAAAACAATCAGAGCAGTGAAGCCCTCAAACAGACAGGGCATAGTAATATTTAATAAAAGCGCACACATAATCTTCAGAATTAGCATTTTGTGCCTTGCAGTACCTTTGGGAGAAGAGCTTTTATTTGTGGAGTGATCATTATTATAACAAAGAAGAGCTACCTAATAATTTCCACTTTAACTCTGCAATATGCCATGAGCATTTCTGAACCATTATGCTAAACTGTGGCGGGGTAATCATTTTATTGTCACAGTTTGAAGGAAGAAAAATCCCCTGTATATCAGTAGCTGGGAGGTGCAGGAACACAGGAACACACTGACACACACAGCACACAACAAAAACTTTTGGTTTTGCTCCCCATGTGCTGCAGTTGGTACCTGCCACCCTTTGTATGGGAGGTGATAAGATTTTAACCATATGTATTCTGAGAAAAGATGAGGATTTCATAAGAACACTTTCCCTTGAAGTCATTAAGGTTTTTTCTCATAAATCCTTAACATTTATCAATAGAGACCTTAGCTTTGAAGTCAGTAGCAAAATTCCCATTGGCTTCAATAAGTTTGGGATTGCAGTGCCTCCCTCTGACATCTCTATCTGTGAGCTCAACCCACAGGAGCAGCACAGTGAAACATTTCAGATGTGAACACTGATTTCCCTTGATATTCTGCAAAGCAGGAGAGCAGCTCCTTAAGGCTCAGCCTTTGGGTCATTTCAGCAGGTGGAGGATGTGGCCACATCACCTTCAGAAAGGACTTGCATAGTCTGTGCCTCCAATAGGAGGGTGATACTTAGTTTTCTGTCAGCCCCTTGACTGTTGTGAAAAGATGCAGGGAATGTAATGCTCTCACACCAGACTCTCAAAGTCTCTTCTGATAGTTGAGCTACCACATTCTTTTAGTTCTGGTTGTAGCTGTCTTCCAGCTGTTCATTTAAAAAGAAAAGAAAGTTTATATGTGTAGAATTCTTTTTTATGTTATAATTCTTCTCTGGACTTAACCTGTGTATCTATCCTGTACACTTCACTGCCTTTATTAGAGCTGGTCTAAGGTCCTTCGCTGCATTCTTCTGCTGTTGAAATTTCAGAGTTTGGCTAAAGTCTCTTTTTCTACAGAAAAAACTAAATTTTATGTAACTTTTTTCTATTTGTTTTAAAAACACTGTTTTAGAAATGATGCTTTGGCATCATTTGGCAAGCAGAAGGGCATGGGAAGTGATAATATTTTGAAACAAAACATTTTGTTTTTCTTGGAAATACTGAAAAGTGTTTTAGTTAATTCCAGATAGAGATTCTGGAACTTTGCATTCTGCAAAAAAAATTAAAAATGTTCTGTATTTTGATTTCTCTTCTGACCAACCCAAAACGTAGAAAAATCGAAGTCTGCAGTGAAAAGATTATTCTGCCTAGCTCTGTTTTTCTAGGGTTGCACAGAAGTAAACACCTTCCAGACAGCACTTTGGAAGTTGCCAAATGATTAATAGAAGAAGTATGAAGAGCTGAGGGCCTGAACTGGCCAGACATTTGTACCAAGGGCATAAATAGAGCTGAGGTCATTGCCTTGCCCCCCTCCCAGCGTTACCTGTGGGGATGCTGCAAATGGGACCCAATGCTTCCAGTGCTCCTTGGTGCTCCAAGCACCTGGAAAGGGCAAAGTTTTAGTAAGACCAGTGTCCCGAATGACACTGTTTTTTGCAAATATGTCATTGTATAAACACATTTTGTGCCTTCAAAAACAGGTAGCAGTCTGGATGCCTCCCTGGGCACGTCTCCTCAGGCTTCCTTGGGGTGCAGCCCTTGAGCGCCACTTCCCTGGCAGGGCAGCACCTTCCTGCAGCCCTTCCAATCTCTACAGACACTTGCATTTTAAAACAAGAGAACCTGTGTGTGGGAAGTTGGGAAGTCCCACTGGTTTTTGTGACATGGGAAAATAATGCCCTGAAATCTTTTGGGAATGCACAGGGCTATCACTCCATCTCATTCTGTGCCCTGCTTATTAAACAACCAAGTCCTGCGTTTTCATCCTCAGAGGAGATGTCCTGGGCTATTGCCAGCAGTTTTGATGAGGCACTGATTCAGCACAATTTCTACATATTAAAATGAAATTCCATGTATGATTGGTCACATTGACTTTGTGGGCAAGAGCGCCCCAGTGAACAACTCACAGCCCCAGTTCAGCTCAGAGACCTGAGTGTCTGCCAAAGTCCCCCCAGCTGCCATGGATGGGACTTGGCATGTGTTTGATAGGAAGCAAATACAGGTATAAAGTACCAGAATCAAATGCAGCAGAGACAGTGCAGCACCTCGTACCCCTGAGTGCAATGTAGGTACGGCAAAGAACATCACAAGGTGAATAACAAGAACTTTAGTGGGGACCTATAACTGCACAGCAGGATCTTGCATTCATTTTGAACATGAATTGAATCTATCATTTTGAATCATAGAATCATTTACTTTGGAAAAGACCTCTAACATCACTGAGTCCAACTGTAAACCCAGCACTGCCAAGCCCATCACTAAGCCATGTCCCCAAGTGCCACATCTACACTGTTTTTAAATACCCCCAGGGATGGTGACTCAACCACTTCCCTGGGCAGCCTCTTCCAGTGCTTGACAACCCTTTCAGCAAAGCCTGCATATGTTTTCTCTTAATGGCTTATGGTCTCAAATAGTTTTTATTCACTGGTATTTAGGAAAAAAATGTTGCTTGTAGTCTTTAAGAAAAGTAGCTCATTCTCTGACACATGGGAAACTGATTATCTTTGGGTTTTATTGGAAGGGGGGGTTGTGTCCACAATCAACTGGAAATACTGGAAAGGGTGTAATTTGGAAGTGATTTTAATTTTTATTTATGAAAAAGTTTGATTCCGTGAAAGGGCTAGATGGCATTTTGAAAAGCTGCTTTCACTGTAAATCCGTTGCTGTGAGCTTGGCTGAAGGGAAAGCATTTGCTTTTGGACGTTGCAATGGTTTTTATACAGAGTTTTATGCAAGTAACTTGAATCCAAATTAAACATATTGAAGTTACTTCTGTGTGCGCACTACATTTTCATGACGGTAATGTTAGGATGTTTCCTTTGTTAGCTCATGTAAAAGTTAATGGCTGTGCTCTGCCAAGTTTGGAGTAGGGTAATGATTTTTTTTTTCCTGCCTGTTTGTGTTTTTCACTGGAGCTGGCATCCCCATCAGCTTAAGTAGTGGAAAAGTTTGTGCCTCACACTTACAACCTTTTGTAGGTAGGGACGGGGTCTGTTTGCTCCCCACCCGTGCCGGTGCTGTGAGGGCAGCAGTGTCCACACAACACTCACTGCTAAGGGTGACTCAACAGCTCCCTTTCCAGCTCCCTCCTGCTTTTCAGCTCCTGCCAGCCCTGCCCAGGGGCTGGGAGGAAGGAGCTTCTCAGCAGCCACGCTGATTCTTGCAATTAGCTCCAACCAACCAGAACTCCACTAAATAATCATAAAGATGCACAGGGTCTCTTTAGCACTTTATGTCTGGAGCATTTTAAATTAGGCTTCTGTGAATGAGTTAATTTTCTGTCTTTACAATTAGAAGAATTTAGGACAGGGGCTGTGGCTCATTAAGTAATTCACCACACAGCCACATTAAGTAACTGGTGGGTGCAAGGGTGTTATCCTGGATGGTGCTAACATGTGGGTCACTTTCACATTCCTATCTTCCTAATAAATCCTTACCTGATGACATGCCTAAATGCTCCTCCTTGAGTGTATCACCAAATACTCAGAGTTACAAACCAAATTAACAGCTCAGCCAGCCTTCCCACCAAGTAGAAATTCACAGCCAAATGCCAGCAACCCTAAAAGGAGAAATAGGTATGCATATATAAATAAATATTTACAGCTAATGGAGTCCTGCTGATGGACACTGCAGAATCAGAGTGGGCAATGGCAGCCCTTCATGTCTTTGCAGTGCAGCCAGGCTCTTCCCTCTGCTGAGGTCTGGCTTCATATCTAAAGGAAAGAATCTTTTCTTCCAACGCTGATGTTGAATGGTGGAGTGAGGCTGTTCCTTGAACCTGTTTTTCATGACTAATTGAAATTGCTGTGGTAGTTACTTTACTAAAATGTTATCTATTGGTATGGTGTCGTATTCTCCATCAGCAAGGATAAATTGGTGGCATTTTGAGTGGAGTTGCTTCTTTCCATCAACCTATGAGACCACTCTGAGACTCCACAGCAAAGAGTTACCCAGGGCTTTTTCCCTAATTCAAGCTATGTCATTCCTGTTGCTTCAGGATCATTAAATTCTGAGCACCCCATTACTGCAGAGAAGAACCAGTGTGTGAGTGTTTATATTGCCCACCAATATTTGAGCTGAGCCTACTTCTTACATAGTCTTAAACCAGAAGCTCTTCCTTCAAGATTTGAACTGAGTCCTTTGAGCAGCACTTGAGTTTTCAGCATCCTCTCAGGAGGCACTTAGTTCCTATAATGACAAGAAAGTGGCTGGTGAAAGCAGGGACAGACTCTGGATATGGCAGAATATGTTGCACATGCTTCTCATTTATCCTAGATGCAACACGACTGGAATGACTGGATGGCAGGGACGTGGGGTTTGGGTTGGGTTATTTTTTGTAGCAGCCAAAGCATTAATCAGGGCAGGACGGTTTAATACTCAAACAACCTGGATCTGATTGCAGAATAGTTAAAGAAATACTGAGGGTTACACTCTTTTTTATTTAGCCAATATTTTCCATAATATTCATGGGAGTTTCCTTGATGAATTTGGGTTCTGATGCATAACAAAGCAAACTTATTGGTCATTGTTTTATTAACACAGGTCTCGCACATTTCATTTAGAATAAAAAAAGGGATTTGCCGTGATTTCCAATTGGTCTCTGCCCATCATGCTGTGATTTTTTTTGTTAATGTATGATTAAAAAAATATTTTTTTCAATGCAGATAATAAAACCAAAGAGAAATTAATTGAGAAAAAAACGCTTCCCAAGATACAGTTTGAGGTCACACACATGTACTAGAAAGAATGTGATTGCTGAAATCTTTTTGTTAGTAAGGGGGGAAATGAAAGCTCCTTTTATTTTATTTTTCTCACGTCTTCTATCATTAAAATCCGGTTCTAACAGCAGAATACTTCTCTTTTTCATGTGTGTTGAAAAGCAGCTACACCATGTATCAAAGCCATCAGTCCAAGTGAAGGATGGACTACAGGAGGTGCCACTGTCATCATCATAGGAGACAATTTCTTTGATGGGTTACAGGTCATATTCGGCACCATGCTGGTTTGGAGTGAGGTAGGTGTTGTCTGAACGGTAATGTCTAATAGCTTTGTCTCGCTTGCAGCCAGCCTGTCCTTTCTCTATGCCACATGCTAAATCAGCAACAAATGTTGAGGCATGAATCCTTTCCTCATTCTGGTTTATGAAAATAATTAGTCAAATTTACCTGTGGCAGAAATCCACTATAGCCAGGGGATTTGCATCTCTTCTCACTGGCCCAGAATTTAGCCCAGTGGATTTTATTCCAGGAAAAGGGAAGGGTAAATGCCTGTGTGAATAATTCTGCATTTAGCACTACAATAGCTAAGGGCCCACAGGAAACAAACGTTTAGGTGATCCTGCTTTCCAGGGAAACTGGCTGCTTGTAGATGCAGCCCCGTGAGGTGGAGATTGCAGAAATTCAGCACTTCTGAACAGCATATCCATGAAGGGTGGATGCTTGATCATATTTGCAACCAAATACACTTTATTGTATCCACAGTGGACTCGTCATACCTAGTAAGGGCCCCTGTAGTTTCACAGTAACCTTTTTTTCTGTTTCTTACCCATTTTTTGCTGTTGCTGTTTCTCCGAGTTCCTTAAATCCTCTCTTCTCCCGGCACATAATTAATCATGGAGTCTGCTATTCCCCAAAACCCCGTGGAAAGTTAAAACCGAGGCAGCCTCACCTAAATGGCCACGTCCCGTGTACAGGGCCATAGAAGTCGTGTCAGAGTTCCCCACTGGCACAGGGAGGCAGCTCCAAGGAAAGGTTTACATTTTGCATTTATGGATCATCAAAAGCATTTTGGAGGTTTAGTAAGAAATTTTCATTGTTTTAATACTGAAATAAACACACTAACAGACAAACCAGTCTCTATGAAATATCTGTACAATGCTTCCCAGTGATGAGAGGATCTTCTGATGCTTTACCTGATATCCTATAATTATTGTATCAACAGTCTGGCTTAATTCATATCCAGCACATTCCCCCTACTGATTCCATTGCACATATGGCATCATTTTTTCCATGTGAAGAGTATTCTCTAATGTCCTTCATGGGCTTCACTGCTCCCTCTCTCTCTCTCATCCTTCCACTTGAGGACAAGAGTGGATGAAAGGGCATTCCAGAAAAGGAGATATAGTAAATGAGCCCTATTCTGAAGCCCTTATGTGAATGAAAGTGCCCCCTGGGTCCAGTGTAAGCATTTTGTGTGTTAGTATTGAAGCCATTATGTCTATAGATGTTTAACAGGGAAAGGTGAAGAGGCTGGGAGGAAAGTGCTCCGATTTTGGTACTACAGAATTGAATCTTTCATTATAAATCTTGTTTCTTTTTATTAGTAGGAGCTATTAATTGGCAGTTTCTAATCTCAGGAGAGTGAGTGCTGGTCAAAACATCATTGCTGATGGTTGCAAGGCCTTGTCATAAAATTAATGGTGTTAAAGGGGGTCCAGACCAAAGCCAGTCTGTTGGCTGTGAATGCTGTGCAGGGCTGCAAGCTGGCATTGAGTGACAACTGTTTCGCTGTCTCTCCCTCACAGAATTGCTCCTCATTTTATAACCTATGAGAGCAATAGAAAATCCTATAGGGGAAAAGAAATTCTTTCCAAAAGAAGCAGACAAACATGATAAACAAGTGAAGAAATGCATGAGCTGTCTGAACGATCCCTAAATAATAGTGATCTATAAATAATTCAAATTACACATATAAGCCACCTATGAAATACAAAATAAGTTCTTTCATTTGCCTTCCCATTTCTAAAAATGTCTAGAGCATTTTCAGTACCCATGAAGAATATTTTTGTTTTATTTTAATAGAGTATAAAATTGAACTGTCAGTCCTCTGAATTTCAGTCCATTTCAATCCTGGAGCAGGTTCATCCTGAGTTGCCAGTCAGGCCCAGTTTTGAGCAAACCTGGCCAGGTTATTTTGTCATTGAATTCTGGATGAATTTTAAAGTTCATCCTGTTGTTTTATGAATCCAAAGAAAACATAATTTTAACTGAGCTGCAGCGAATCCCAAACAAAACCAGATAGGCAGAGACTAAAGAAAAATAGTGAGTCTTGCAGAGCATTTTCACATGGATTTTTCTAGATTTACTTTCAGTTATAATTGCAGGTGGTTTGGGGGATGAAGTCTAATGTTTAAATTAAGCATCATTTTGCTACAGACTTTTCATGGGACCTTGGGCAAATCACATAATCTGCTTAAAGTTCAATTCCCTTTCTCTAACACAGTAATAAGATTAGTCACCTTCTTTGGAGAGGTGCTGTGAAGATAATTATCATAAAGGTCCTATATTACTCAGATTTTATTATAGCAAAATCCATGTAAATACCTGAGCTGCAAGGATATTTAAAATATAAATCCTACCACAGTTCAGAAGCAAAGTTAAAAGCTAAAAAGAAATTGTTCATTTTAAGAGTGAATTTGTTGCTGTCAAGCAGCATATGTTATAAATAATTTGAAATGTAAATAATATATTTTTAATTTATTTTACATGTATTCAAGTTTTGTAATTGAAATATTTATATGCTTGAAATGGAGTTGACTGTGTTTAAAAAAAAGGAGGTTTAAAATGGTTTCTGAAACACCTATTTATTATTTAAACATATATTTTAGCTGTAAACACTCTAACATAATTGCAACCTTTCTCAGCCAGGGAGAACTAAATAAAAACTTAGTATGTCACATTAATTTTGTGCAGAAATACAGATACCCTAAGCCAGTAGGTTCAATTAATCCTGACCTCCCATATTACTTTATAAAATTGACTTTAAGAGCCCTTGATATTTTTAGAATTCAACAAAATGGGCCATCTAATGCCTTTTTTTCCAAGGGACTTTCGTAACCGACAAGCAAACAGCGTTGGTATATCGTGTGCACATGCTGGATCTGGGCAGACAACTCCCAGCAAACAGCCTGCTTGCCAGACAGACTCTGCCTGTCTGTTTGTCCACTCCACAGACAGACAGAGTTGTTATTTGTAGGTTTTTACCCAGGTTCTGTGTCTGTGCATTGTTGCAAATATTCCAAATACGAGCTGCTGATAAGAATCCTCTGTTGTTTCTCTCTCTTATTGAGGTGCTGAAAATCCAAGAGTCAACTTTCAGGGCAAATACACGATTGTGAAGACAAAATTAGTTTCTTATAAATATTCCACAATATTTGCTTAAAATGAACTATTTCTTCAAACATTTTCCTGCCAAGAACATTCCTCCAGCTGTACAGAGTCAGCTGGAAACAACTTCTTTTTCTTTTATATTAAGAAAAGATGAAGCACTGAAACATAATTTTTTTTTATCCTTATACAGCACAAAAACAGAGGATGATTTTTTGGTTTGGTGGTTTGTTGTTTTTTGGGGGGTTTTTTACTGCTGCTGAATCAATTCTGTGACATACTTTTTTATTTTGCTTTTTATGTTTATTATTGATTTTGGAAGTCTCTGTTTTTGAGTACTTATTTTGGAGCTCTGACTCATTTTTAAAAAATGAGTAGGCATGCTCTTTTTGCAAAGCAAGGCTTATTAAGCAGCATCTGGATGGCTAGAATTAAGGCATACAAAGTCATTGGTCGTTTTTTAAAATATAGGCACCTTAAGGGTTCTGTTCTTGCTGAAAGCTGTCATTACCTTCAGTTGGTGGGATTTTTCTTCATTCCTGTCCTAATGGTCCTCTTCACACAGAGTCAAAGTCAAATTTATGACTGATTGTCACCATTTCCCTAACCACAAACCAGAGCTCAAGCATGCAAAAATAAACTAGTGACTCAGATTAATGACATCTCCTTATAAAATGTCACTTTCAAAAAAAGAAAGTAACCTGGCACTCTGGAGAGTGTGAGATGATGCTGTATCACACAAGAATGTCTAGAATATATTAGCAAACCACAGAAAGAGGCCTGTTGTACACATTCATCCCAAATATGTTTTGGATTTTGAAGGACATGCACCTCCCACCATTCTGAAGGTCTCTAACTCAGGTTCTAATGCAACCCACTGTGTGTCCCAGTTGACCTGTAGGAATTCATACCGAACAGCTACTGCAGTTGCCAAGTATCAGACCAATTCACTTGAAAATCCCTTGGGAGAAGGGGTCCAGTTGCTAGTTTTATATCCAGCTCCACTTCTCACTTTGCTAAATGCCAGAATGGAGGAGAAAGATGGATCTGGGGTTTTGGCCAGTGGGTTCGTGTCCAAATCACAGGTTAATATCTTGCTCAAGATTTACATTTAAAAAAAATTATTCATAAATGTATATAACTCATGTTTAAGAATTCTTGGTGCTTGCTACAGTTGTTTTGATATCTGTTAATCCACCAAGAGTTCCCAGCTGAGGTGAGAACATTTAACTGGCCCTGCTACTGGGAGCTTCATCTCACTCAGTAGCTTGTGTTTGACATTGGTCTAGGACAAATGCCTGTAAAACAACAGGATGAGCATGTCGTGGTGTTTCCCCAAAACTGCTTACCAGTCTCCAACTGTTTCGGGCTCAGAGGCTTCCAGAAGTGGTGTCTTTACTTTTAATATCCCTGGATTGTAATAGCTTACCTTTTCCAGATGCTTTGCATGCAAATACGAGGTAGATTGTGACTTGAAGAAAGTACAGGCTATGCCAGTGTGAAAGGATGGTAGGGAAAGGTGGAGCAAATTCTCAGTGTCACAGCATGGGCTGACAATGCAGATAGGAAAGCATCCTGTGATCCTGGAGTTATTGAAGTCGGGGCAGATTGGCTTTTGCCACGGCTGAGCCTGCAGTGCCCAGACCTGTGCAGCACCAGTTGGGTCACAGGGATTGCAAAACAGGGCCAGAGCAATTTGGAAAGCCAGTCCCAGTCAGTAGGGCCGCATTGTGGAATGAGAGTTTGAGACCAAAGGTGGGTTTCAGAGGGTCGGTTTCCATGTATAAGGGAATGTTGTTTGTCCCTTAAAGACAATTTCTTGATATGACAGCAATATAGGAAACTCCTGGTAGATAACCAAGCTGGCCAGTTCCCCTCTGTGTGCATGAGAACTGAAGGCTGATCCAGCACAAAGGTCCTCCTAGCTCAGCACTGTGTCCCTGGCAGAGGTCAATGACAGATCCCAAAGAGAAAAAGCAAGAGGAAAAGGCACATGTATTCTCCTGGTATACCTCCCAAGCTATAGTTCTAGAGAAGAGAGGAATAAAATACATCCTGAGAACCCTAAACCATAGGACTTCAGACATAATGTTCACCCTTTGGGAATGTGTGGGCAACATTATTGTATATTTGTGGTTTTAAACACAGTTAAACTTATTTACTTCAGAGCACAAAGGAAAACCAAACTGTTTGTGGAGAACAAACCAGGAAACTTGCTTAACTCTCCCCAGCTCTCTGTAACAATGGACCATAAATAGGTCAGACATTTCTTGGGAACCAGGGAAGATGAGTATTGGAAAATGCCACAAATTATGTTTAAAGAACACTAAAGTGGTGACAGACCAGTAAATGCTGGGAAATTCGAAGATACAACCAGAAGCTGCCTGTATAGCTCATGCCAGAATGGGAGTGAGGGGTAGCAGGCTCATATTGATGTAGGAAGATGAGCATGTTAACCTTTACTATTAAAATCTTTGGCTGTTTTTACAAGTATTTCCTCCCTAAAAATGCCATAAAACTTTTCTCATCTTGCCAGTTCACCCAGTTAACTAGAACCACTTGAAGATGGGATTTTTCTCAGTTATGTTTGGCTGCCTACAGTTAAGCATCTAGTCTAAACCTGTCATCTTGGGAGGTGATTCCAGAGTGGGGATCATCCCAATGTGAGTGAGAGCTGTCTAAAACACTAGAAATCAATTGCTGCCTGGCAGAGCTTTCTGCCTCTGTTGACTGTTGAGTGTGGAGAGAATTGGCTTGGACTTTTAGGCTTTGGTCCACCCAACTGTAAGACAACGCAGTTTAAGTAAAAACATTCCTATTCCTTGGAAGTTTGGGGTTTTTTTTGATTTTGTTTCTGTTTTAGTTTTAGTCTTTGTTTTTTGTTGGTTTTTTTGTTTGTTTGTTTGGGTTTTTTGTTTGTTTTTTTTTTACCAAGTTGATAGAGTGAGGAAAAAAAGAGGCATGTTTCTTTTAAAAATAAATAAGTTTCTAAATCACATGATTTCAAAGCAGAGCCTGAAAACATGTTCTTTGGGGCTAACAAAAAAGACATCAATCCCTTCGTGATAATTTCTAAAATGACATATGGCTTCTGACTTCTGTAGATCTGAATAACTTTTGGAGCATTTGATGCTGGTAGTTTTGGTGTTAATGTTCAGCTTGATTTAATATTAATTTTCTTATTTTAAGTATGGAGAGCTTCCTACTGTGTATGCCATTTCCCTCCACAGCACAGATGGCTCTCAGACAGATATTACTTTCCTTCTGTGCTCTTTTTTTGTAGTCCTGTGCCCTAAACAAAGAAGTTGTTAAAAATCTATTTTTTTGGTAGGACCTTACAACAATGCTGAAACATTTGGTTCCTAGTTAAAATAAGAATGAAATTAGCTTTTAATTTAAAAATATTGAAATGTATTCCTTAATCCAGGACATGATTCAGTCAAGAGCATAGAAGAGTTGACTGTCTGCATGGGGTGTTCATGGCTTTGCTCACTGCCAAGGCAGGTTATGGTCTTGGTCTTGTTTGCCTCTTTAGAGGTGTGTTGATGTGCCACAGTCAGAGAAGGATTATCCATGTGCTAGAGCTGTATCTTCATTGCTGGACACAATCCTGTCACCTTTTCTATGTACTTCTTTTTACTGTTCTTGTCTGAGCTCACCTTATGAGTGAGAAGAGGATGTTTTGATGATGGGGATGATATCCCGTAGTTTCTGAGTGCAGCAGAGATTTGAGTTAAGCTGACATGAATTAGTGAACTCCTAGATGGCTCTACTATTATTTTCAGAGACTATGTCTTAAATCCAATCTAGAATTCTGAAAGAGCAAAAATGGTCTAGAGCCTGAAAAGTGCAGCACTGACCCAGCCCAGCTTTTGTGTCAAGAGGATAAAAATCCCCAGCACCAATAGCAAGAAGGTTAAGTTGTTTACTTATTTCTGTGTAAATCCACAGCTGCAGAAGTTCTCAGAGGTGTGTCAGTCACTGCAGTGAAGGCAGACTGGAAGTGATGGTCAGATGGTTTTCTTTGGTGCATCTCTTCTGAGTGCTCTGACCATTTGCAAGGAACGATCCGTCAGAAGCCAAACTTTGCATTTCTACAGCACTCAGTTACACCTCCACAAAATGAATAGAAAATTGAAACAACAACACATGGTGCTTTTCCAGTGTACAGATGTCAGCTGGGGACTGGAGTATTTAAAACCCTGGGCTTGGGCCGTGCCGTGTTCACACGTGTAACCACGTGTCATTTATCAATCAGATTTGTTGGACACTCTCATGACCCCAGTGTTCACCTGAGCAAATACAGGCATCCTGCTGCTGTAACTGAAGCTATTGCATTAAGCCAGGACTAATGCTTGTGCTGGGAAGCAAGTGCCTGCCATGTATGGGAACAGAAATAATGTTGTTATGGCTGAGGAAGAGAATGCTTGTAAATATTGTACTCACTGGCTTTTGTGTGGGTTACATCAAGATTGTATTCAAACATTGACAGGTTAATTACATGTTTCAAAGCTTGTTTACTGTGATATGAGAAGAAACTGTTATTAAAGAAGTGTTCAGCATCTAACAGTGCTTTTTTTTCTTTCTTCTCCCTTCTCAATGTTTTCTCTAGCTGATTACTCCACATGCCATCCGTGTACAGACACCTCCCCGACATATCCCAGGGGTTGTAGAAGTCACATTGTCCTACAAGTCTAAGCAGTTTTGCAAGGGAACGCCTGGAAGATTCATTTACACAGGTAAGGATGCTTCAGTAGTACCAGATATAAGGTGGAGAAATAGGGCAGGCAATGTACCACACTTACTAGGGCTTCTGCTTTCATCATTAAAAGTTGTACTATATTTTAATATTTTGGCTGAGGACATCATTGAAAGCACACATTTGAGGCTGGATTCAGAAATGGGTGACTATGGGGATGAATCTGAAAACATACCGGTGTGGGATTTTTGTTTGCTTGTTTGTCCTTGCAATGGGACAACTCTTTATGCAGGAGAGGGGAGGAAGGAAGGAAACAGATACTTGAGTACTTAAATAAACAGAGGAAGAGTGCAAGCAGATACACTAGAGCAATCACCAACCTGTCTTCCAAATATCTCCATCTCACGTTATCCAGCAAGTGTTGCCAGTGTTCGAAGCAGGTGCCTCTTTGCCTGCCCATCTCACCAGAACATACTGGTCTGTGACTTCCAGAGAGGTAAAGGAGCTCTCAGCCAGCCAGTGCTGCAGACACAGTGACTTGCAGTGTGTTTTGGGGTGGCTTCCCATACTTGAGACCACTAAGTCGAATGATTTGGCCTGAAGAATTATTAACAAAAAACCCACACTAGGACATTGGAGATGCTGTCAATGTTAAACCACTCTCAGTAGTTATAAGAACGGCCTGGGAAATAAATCAAGTAGCAGCCTAACTTTTTTTAGAAAGAATGTGTGTCATTGATTCCTCAGAAGGTGTGCTTGCTACAAGTATGAATGACTTTGTCCAGGTTTTGATGTGCCTGTTGTTCACATATGCAGACAGGGCTACTGCTGTAACTGTTTGCCTGCACTGTGGTTCAGCATAATCCAATGCAATTCATATCCTCATCCTCGATTTTCCCTGAAACTTTAAGGACAAGATATAAGTACTTGTGACTATGAGGCATTCTGAATTCCACTGGGCACATACATTGCTCCAGCAGTCAATTTATACACAGGGACTCGAGGAGGGGGAGAGAATTCTGTGCCTCAGCTGTGCAGCAAAGCTCTCATTTGAATTTTCTTAACACTAAGCAAGTTGAACAAAGGTACCTTATAAAGCTTTGTTGTCTTTTTCAAATACCCTCTCCCCCAGTTGGGATTATGCACTGTGTTTTTTTTAAACTGGCTCTTAAAATGTCCATGTATCACCTTGCTGGCTGAGTAGCAGGCACTTGTGGAGGCTGTGTGTGTTTTGATTTCAACATTATGATTTCAACAGCATGTGGGGAATCCATATATTGGACGATAACACACCATATCAAGAAAGTTATTTAGAGTTTGAATGTGTTGGAACAAAATTAAAAGCAAAGGGTCAAACTGCAACTGGTGCAAATTGATGGTGTATGACATGTATCACCTGAGAGGGTCGGCCAGAGCTCTGGACTGTTTGACTATGAAGCTTTTCCCTCCTCACTTTCTTACCTGCAGTAAGTTGTGCTGTCCTGCTTTCTGTCACCTCACTGCGGGGACTGCACCTGGGGCTGGTGAAATGGCAGGTGTGCCTGTGGGAGGAGAAGAAAGGGGGGGAACCTGCACCCATCGACTTTGCAAAGAAATTTTTGGTGATTTTTTTTCATTTAAATGTAAAAATTACTTGAACCTAATTTTGGTGTTGCTTTCAGATCACCATTAATTAGCTTTTCCAGTAAAAAGGAGGGCAGCAGTTTAGCTTGTCTGCCCAGAAGCAGATGGCTGCATGTGGAAATAAGGTGTCCCAGTAGGGAAGGTGTTTTCATGTACGCATTTTCAGGTTGGTGTTTGAGACACATTATTTTAAATACAATAAATGAAAGTTATGAAATACTAAACAATAATGATAAAATCAAAGGTGATGCAGTCCATGGACAATTCTCTTACTTATGTAGTTACTTACGGAGTTACGATAGATACAGAAAAGCTATTGTGATTTAAATCTTACCTCACACAATTTGCATTTTCCTTTTAGAGGCAGCCTGATCTTAAATGTGGCTTTTTAAAAAGGACTAAATGAAACTAAAATAAAAACAATTAATGCATCCTGACCTTCAGAAGTGCCTTCCAGCCCTTTAAACAAAATGCAGGTTCAGTACATGTCTGCCGATTAGTTTTAGTTAATTGAAAATTATAGGATTGACCCAAGAGGAAAATTTTGTTTGCACTCCAATCACTTTTACAAATTAAGGAAAATTACCACAATTTTGTTTAGCTAAGGTTTCACACTGAGTTCACGAAATTAGCTCAGCCATCCCAACAAAGTCAGCACTTTGTTAGTGAGCACTAGAAAAAAACTAATAGTCTATGGTGTGTACAAACGAAGCATAGAAAAAGCTATGATGCTTTAGAGAACTAGGCCAAGTGGTTTTAATTAGGATTATTGGTTCATTGTAAGTTTTGAAGAACAATCAAACTAGCAGATTAGCTGTTTCTTTTAAAGCTAGAATTTCTTGTCATTCATTTTTCCCATGAGAACTTGTTTTAACTCCCACATAGCATGATTTTTTTTAAATTTTTTTTTTCTTTTTTAACAAGGCCTGCAGGAAATGGACCAATTGGAAGTTGGGATACAGTAACATTCCCCAGCATCACTCCAGCCGATGGGAGTTTTTCACAATGTTCTTCAGTGAACTCAGTGTTCTGGAACATATTACAAAACCACAGAGGCCAAATGTTTTCTCAGAGGAGTTTGGCCTCTGTTTTTGGCCGAAAACATTTCAGCATTACTTGCTTCTTATTTACCCTGCTATTAAGAACAAGAAAAGGGGATAGGAGAAAAAGGTGGGGGGGAGGAAAGCAAAAGAAAGTGTGTGTGTGAGAGAAAAAGACCTGGGGTTTGTGGGCGGTGCAGGAGTTGATCAAGCGTAGTTTCCTTTCTGGTGAGAATGTCCCTGCTCGTTAATGGTCCCATTTTGTGGTCAGGTCTCATTTAGAAGAAATTATTTTTAATCAGTGTTCAACAAAATATCCCCTCAAGCCACCTGGCTGTAAACTGTTTTTTTCTTACTGTTAAGTAGTTAAGTTCTCAGAAGAAAATACCCAGTGACCCATTAATTTTAGCCTTTTTTTCCCCTTTTACTGCAAATAACTTAGTAACATGATCTCTAAGTAGTCCATATGCCATCTAGGAATCAAGGTCACATATATACAGAGAAATCCTGGCTTTTGTGAGTATTTTTGAAAGAAATAAACCAGTGTCAACCCTGTGCTTGCAAGAAAACATAAGTTTTTTATTTTCCATCGACAAAGCAAGCCATTACCATGCACTTAGAGAGCAATTATTTCTTAGATTTTAAGCTTTGACATTCCTAAGAGAACATTATTAGAAATACAGAAATCTGAACACATCTTGCATGTGTCTTCATTTTGGAATAATATTAAAAGTCCATATTGCACAAAGAAATACCCAAACATGCTGGTCAGTGTTTTCCTGTGGTCCTCTTCATCTCTAAGTCTCTTCTGGCATCAGAGAGCACTGAATGAATTAAACCTCGTGTCACAAGTTGGGAGTCAGGTACGTGTCACTACCGTTATTTTAGGACTGGAGAAACTGGGAAAAAGAAAGAAGCCATTAGGGATACAAAGCCATAGGTAGCTTGGCAAAGTGACTCAGGGCATATATGGTTGAATTAAATTAGGGTTGAGATTTGGCACAAATTTGTGATACCTACACAGGCCTTTGAGATTTTTTTGTTTGTTTGCTTTGATTTAGTTTTAAAAAAAATGGAGGCATCCTGAGCAGCATGATTTTCACAGAATGATTTTGCTGTGGTACTAAAGTGTGACTTTCGAGTGGGACTGCATGAATGTAAGTGAAGGGAGAATTTATCTCACTGCATATTGGAAAGGACATATGGAAGGTCCATAAAAATGTGTTATGCTGTGTCTTCTACCACCTGCTCAGTCTAAGATTTTGTCCTTTTGTTCCCAAACCAGAGCAAAGAACTACATAGGGGACAGAAGCACAGAGCTTTGTCACCAAGGTTATGTCTACAACATGGGGTTAATTCTGTTTTTTGGCTGAGCAGTACCCCAAATACTGCTCCTGCTTTTTGAAAATAGGTTACATGGTTGGATACAGTTGGAATTTAGGGACCATTTTAATTTGCATTAGCCTTGCAGGGAGGCTGCAGGCTAAACCCTTTGTGTGCTGACAGGGCGCCTACAGAAGCAGGCAAATCCCCCCCCAGTTCTTTTGGGGGTTGGTATAAGCAGTGGGATGGGATGTGCCTGTAGAAGTGCTGCTAACAGCAATGGGTGGATGGAGGGTCAGTGGAGACACAGGAGCTGCTGTGCAGTGGGAATAACCAGATGCTGAGCGCTGATCCTCCAGGATAGCCGTGGCGAGGGCTCAGTAGGTCAGAGTGGACACTGCTGGAGCTGACCAGGGTTGGCTTTACACTGTTGGCCATTGTGTGTGGAGTGATGTAGAAATCCTAGCGCTGTGAAGGTCAGGATATTCACAGAATTTCTGGGAAACTGACTCTTTCTTTGAAATGTCATAGGGCTTCTCAGGGAACTTTTCATTCCCCCAGCTCGTACAAAGAAGAAATAGCCTCATGTGGAAAAATCCTGCTCCATCCTCATTTCACCCTTTATTTACTTCTGAAAACATTTGAGTCTGTGTACGAACAGGAAGAGCCTTATAGGTCACAGATGATTTGGGTAACATTTCCATAAGTCTCCGTTTCAGGTGGCTTCATTTTTAGGTTTTTCATTTTAAATGGTTTAATTGACAGATGCACAGTAGTTGTCTTCTTAGAATCACTCTCTTTTTATTTTTTAAGTCAAAAACCGCCAAGAGTAAGAGATGAAAAACTAGTTTGTCGCCATTTAAAACTTCAATCCATGGCCCTAGAAGCAGAGGTTGAAGTCATGTACAGAGATCTAGTCAAAACTAGAACCACTTAAAAATTGATCTTGTGTCCCCAAAGTTTCCAGCCTGGTAAACTTCAGTGATTTCCTTTGGTAGCAATTTTTTTTTGTTTTCAGGAAGGCACCAATAACTATGCAAAATTCAAAAGATACATAATTGATGAAAGAATCGGTTTTCAGAATGGAGAGTTCTGGAGTTCACAGACAAAAAAAAATTTAAAAAAAGGAAATAAAAAGAAGTGGTGAAAAGAGACAGACTGGCTGTCAAGAGGTTCCTGTAGCCCCACTGGAGCCTTTCTTGATCCCTGTAGACTGGAGTTTGACCCTTACACCAGCTAAGCTTGGCCATAGCTGCGTGTCTGTGAGTTCCTGAGAAATGTTAAAATCTAGTGGCAGTTTCTCTTAAAATCTGTAATACACAACCTCATTAGTTTTACAATGCCTCATTCAGGTGTGTTTATTATTAAATCATGAGCACTTAAATAACTAGTTAGTATAAATGAGGAGAGAAGGGCACCATCAACAGAACAATAAAAATAAAAGAAAAAAAATCCAGCATCTCTGGTGCTGTCTCAGGTTTTATCCTGATATGTTTATAAAATTCTTCACCCTCAAAGATAGGATGATCATTAATCTGAAATGGAATATAGAGCACATCACTTCTTCAGAAGACTGACCAGCTATGAGATCTGGTTGCTAGCAAATGAATGCCATTTGTTTTTAACAGCAGTTTTTACCTACCTTTCAATAGTAAATACTAATAGCAATGGTAGAATAAAAAGTATCAGATGTCTTCAAGTTAAATAGTCACAGAGTGCTACAGAAGAACAGAACAAAATCCTTCAATACAAAGAAATGTATAAAGTTTAAAATATGGTGTCTGTTCTTAAAAGCAGGAGAGCCCTGCACTGCAGGTTATTCTGTGCTTTGGATGTTCCGTATAAAATCTCTTCCTGACCTCCGAGAGACACGATAGAGGAGAGATAGTATATCCTTACTATAGCACAGTCAAGAAAGGAAGAATGAAATCAAATAGTTTGTAAATGTAAACTTTTACCGGAGAATTTAATTAATGTCTCTTAAACAAGCCAAAAAATCTTTATAACGTGTTTAAAAAATATCCTAATGCAAAGTTCACTGGATTCCCCCTTCATCTCTATGTGCTCAGTGTGCATTCCCATCTGGGCCTTGCCGTGGGAACATCAGAGGCATCAGGTGGTGTGTGGAGCTCAGAGATGGACCTGTCTTTGTGGTGGTGTGTTGGGCTGAAGAAGTCAAGCTGTACATGTGGCCCCTGCTTCTATAGGAGGGGGTCATGCCATAGTCACTTGAGAACTAGGTCCACCACTGCTGGGTCCAGGACACTTGCAGGTAAAAAACAGATGGGAAAACAAGGCAGGGATTGGTGCAGTCCCTCCAAGCCCCTCCATCAGTGTTGTGATCCGGGTGTTACCAGCCCTTGAAAAGAGAAGTTACCCTCAAGAAATCTCTGTTTGAGTTTATGCTTGAACCTGGCACTTTGTGTGTTCTGGTCCATTAACTCAGCTGCTCTGCTGAGTCAGTCTAAAAACCTGTCCTGTCTGGAAAATTTAGGGGGAAAAAAATGGTTGCAATTGTTTTGGAACAAGACTTTCTAGATGAAAGAATTTCAGTCTTTATTATTTGGTGGTGAGTTTGGGGGCTAAAGTTGTTACAAAATTGTTTGTTTTTTAGTGTTTCAGGACATGACCAGTGAAGTATGGACTGTTACCAGGGTGGAATATTACCAATATTATGGTGGTTGGTTTGGTTTGCAGAAATTCAGGAAAGGAAGCTAGGAGGACTCCTAATTGAATGTAGGAAAAACAGCGTTACCAGACAGTGAGGAGATGATGGAGATAAACTGGAGAATCCCTATTGTATGCTAACAGGAATACAGAACCTTCCTAGCTTAGGTATTTCTTAAACACTGGTAGCACCATAACATACTGTGAAAAACCCCAAAAAAACAACAATCACTAAAAGTATGCAGTGTACCTGTAGGACAGCTTCAAAATGAAAGCAATTACTGCAACCGTCAGAATAAAGCTGGCTGTGAAGGAAACATATTATTTTGCATATTTTATGTATACACTTTCCAAGAAATATGACCTTTATTTTCTAGTTAGAGGGAAGTGCAATCAGAGTCTACGCAGCAAAGGGTAGCTGGATCATTAAAAAGAATATTTTCTCTGATATTAGAAGTCTAAATGGGCACTAGTCCTTATTCACAACCTTGGCTGTTTCTGTCTGCCCTGAGTTAATAAGTGATAAGGCCAAAAGAGAAATAAATCACTGAAGTCCCTGTCCAAAGAAAACATATTGACTACAGCCAGGCAAATAACAGCCCATAACCAATGGTCCCATTCATCATTCATGTAATAGGGATATAAAGTATTCTCTACCTATGAAACCATGGAGTAGGAAAAAGCCTGATAAGCCCCCAATCTAAGCTGTGTGATTTGATTATTAAAGGACATGAACTGTTTGTCACATACCTTTAATCTTTAAGATGTGTTGCCATTTCTGAACTATAAATTTGTGGTAAAGGATTAGAAAGCTATTAACGATAAAGGTATAAACTAGACTTTATAAAAATTCCTGCAATTGTCATGCAACCCTGTAGACCCTTGGAACCTTAACCTATTGAATATGATATAACACAGTTATCTGACCTTCAGAGCCAATAAACCATTTTTTGCTTTTCAAGTTCCAGACTTACTCTGTGATAAATTAACCTTCTGGATTCAGAAAATAAGCCTTCTAAATTCTTTTCTTTATCCCCATCCCCAAACCTTTAAATTTTCATACTTTTACTTCAAAACTCTTATTCCAGACTGAAATTGTTAATCTTTTTTTTTATTATTCTCCTTTTAGCTCATGTCAGTTGATATTATTCCCTCTTTAAAAAAAGAAAAAAAAAAGGCCTATAAAACAGAGAGCTGAGATGAATCTCTAAAAAGCCTGAATTGTACTTTGTTTCTACAGGGGCCTTCAATGCCTTGTTTCTTAGTGTGTGAGTACTCAGGTTAGACAAATTTCACAGAAATGGACAGTTTAGAGCAGTGGCTGTACTAAGCACCCAAGTGCATTTTGATCCTGTGCTCTGAGAAGAAAGACAAGGCACTATCTTTTTGCTGGTCCAGACAACTCCTTGACTACTTGTTGCCACCAGCATATTTCATAGACTGTTAGCTGGGAATTCTGGCTGCCTCATGGTTATGTGTGTACCTAACTCATCCTTCCTGCGCTTCTCATGGGTGCAGCAGGTTTTGATTTCTGCTGGAAGCACGAGCAGGATTTACTGTGTGTTGTTGAAAAATGGCCAAGCCGTGGGCCAGGCTGTCAGAGGTGCCCGTGTGCTGGCTCTGGTGAGGGAGTCAGGATGTGAATTTAGTGCACGGCTGCCTGAGGCACGCTCTTGCACAGCACTACCTGCCAAATAGCCTCCTTAAGATGTGCTTAATCCTTTGAGGTGCTTGTTAGTGAGGGCTCATTTTGCTTAGGCATTTTGTTCCACAAGTGCAGGCAGGCTGGCTGGCTCAGACCAGGGCTGTGATGTGCAGCATCGTTCCCTGGAGGCAGGACTTGGGCAGCCTCACTTGCTTCGTGCTTGTACCAGCATCCCTACACAGCCAGTAATGCTTATCTAGCCTGGTTACAGCTCTCTGACAGCAGTGACTACAGAGTAGATGTGCCTCAACATAGCCCATGTCTACAAATTCAGGCTTTTTTGTTAATATATAGATAAAAGGAAAATCTTGTACTTGTAGCCTTTCATCTCAGTGGATGCAAGGGCAATTTATTGCATGGAGTATGAAATTCTTTGTACTTTTCTGCTGTCTTGCAAGAACTCACACAAACTCTTCTGCTTAGTTATGAAGATAGCAAGTGCATAAGTGACGTGGTATGCTGTGGTGTCTGGATAGGGATGCTAGAAACAGTTTAGTCCCGGGATGACTAGGATCAATCCTGAGGCAGGCTCAAAACTGCAGAGTTGGCTCCTGGCACAGGTTACAGTGTCCATTGTTACTTTACTTAAAGTCAGTTTGAGTATTTTCTGTATATAACACTGCAGTCTGGAGTGCAGACGTGCCCTGGTAGGCACCACAGGAGCCAACAAAGTCAAGCAACTCAGAAAGGAAGGGAATTGTAACCACAGTGTTTTAAATGATGTGAGACATGTGGCAATGGTCCACGTTTATTTCATGATAATGGCTGGCTAATGTCTTAGAGAAAGTAGAATTTTCTTGAAGATTCAATCTGCACAAAAGTTTTAACAATCTCAACAAACTTCCCAAGGACCTTCCTTAATTCTGACAGGCCAAACACATGTAGATATTTTATTCCATAAGATAGGAGAGAAGTTATATAATATATTAGAACACAAACATATTAGCATGATGTAAATTAGACTGTGGGTTTGCAATATGTCAGCTGTTCTGCAGACCAAACTTGGACTGCCAAGGACCAGATAGTTCATGGCAGTTTCCACCTTGGGGAGACAAGTGTGAGCCATCCCTTCAGTACCACAATAAATAGCCTGAATTTGGTTCTTGAGGACCTACAGTCTTGCACAGTTTGCCCTAATGTATTTGTATGGCCATACCTGCCGTTACTTCATCTCTCAGTATCTTCTTTAATTTCTGTCCTTTCCCTCCCAAACATGACTTTTCTTCTTTTTCCTGTTGCCATAAATTGTGGTTAACCTCTTTGCTTGAAGAGTTGTGGACCTGAACTGCTGTTGGATAGCACCAGGTGTCAGCACTGGTGGTTAAAAAAAGGAAACCCCATGGCCAGCAGACAGTGGGTTAACAAAAATAAAAAAATATTCCAAAACACATACACACACAAGCCTAAAAGAACCCAACCAAGAAGAAAGAAAGAAAGAGAGAAAACCCACATAATCAACAAAGAATGATATTTTTTAAGACCCCATGAGACAGAAAATACACATGGGAATTAAGATGTAAGAGTCATCTAGCAAAAATACATATTTGTTAAAACAGAAATTGGTGCCAACCTCTCCGTTTTAAATCTGTGAAAATTACAGAGCAAAACTGAGATACCTATGAATAATTGTGAAAATTGCCATACCTTGTCTGCTTGAAGGATAAAAACCTAATGTACCCTTCGGAGCTCTGGGGCATGATACCCCCTTTACTGTCTTATTTATCATCTTAAATGTGGATGAGTATCATCAGGAAACTTCTCTCTCTCCTCTGTCTGCATATGGACCCTAACCAGGTGTTTGAATAGGCTGGATAAGAAGCATTACACCCCCAGTGCCTCACGTGCCAGGTGCTGTGTAGGAAAGTAACCATTACCCCAAATATTGCAATCCCTGGTAGTTTCTGAAATACATGTACTTATGGCCTCTTTTTTGTTTTGTTTTGCTTTTCTCCCCCGAACGTATAGCCAATTCCTAGCTTTCAGTGGGATCCTTTCTGCACAAGACTACAACTCATCAAGTGAAAATACAGTTTGTATGCTCAGGCAGTTCTAGCAGCAAGCTTAAATTTGTAAAAATGAAAGGCAGGATTTTGCTGCCAGGAGTAACCATGAATTCATGTTGAAAGGTCACTTCAGCAAGGGAAATATTTTTTCCAAATGTAGATCTCTGACTAGTTTCACCACTCCAAAAAGAATTTTCCCTAAAGTTCACAGACATGTTGTGCACAGCTACTAGAAATAGTCCTTACTTTGTTGTTCCTAAAAATAGGTCTTCTGATGACTGTCATACTGAAAAATAATAATATTTTCTCTCCAGGTTTTTAATTTTGAGGTACTTTTTGTTTCCTATAATCTTTCATTCAACTGTGCATGTCATTTATTTAAAAGGATAAGAATGAGCCATGCCTTGCCTCTTTGCCTTGGACTGTGTTTTCCCTGGGTGTTTCTGTCAGCGCAGAGTCTGTTATTGATAGAGGGGGGTCTCTGGGCAGTGCACAAGTCTGGCATGCCAGGGCCAGGAACAAGAATATACACTAGTAATTTTTGCTTTGTAATGAAGAATGTAGTTCAAATTTCCCAAAGACAAGGCCAGTCTGCACATCGTTTCTTCACCATAACTGTTCATCCTTGCATTGCTTGCAAGTTCTGCTAGAAAGACAAATGAACCTTTTTTAAATTGGGGCCTAAGGGAAAGGATGGAAATGACCCCCTCCCCTCTCCAATTTCCCCCATTAGACTTTTTTTCACAGATGTTCATGCTGATTAGAGCTGGGAAATAAGGATATTTCTGTGGACCATGAATATTCATTTGTTTTTTGGCAATGAATTTCCTTCAGTTTCCCTGTAGTGTTTTGCTCCCTGTGATTGTTTGAGCAAGTGAGTTTGCTCAAACAACTCAGAGTGTGCTATGGAAGGTGAATTTTCCATGGCTTATATGTCTTTGCCTGAATAAAAGGATATAAAACTTACTGTTGGTTGTAAAGAAACGTGACTCAAAGCCAGCAAACACACAGGTGAGGCGATGCCCTCTTTGAACATATCCTATAAACAGAGAATTTAAATCAAAAATTTGTAACAACCCATTCTGTAATTACCTATCTATAAGGATAAGGTTATTCAGAAAAACTATTTGACAAATACTTTAATCTAACAGGATAATTGGAGAAAAACATCTCTTTGGACAGTTACTTAGCGGGAATGGTTTGTTATGAATTATTTACTCCACTGTAGTACTGATGCCCAGATCTCAGGAAACTGCTGGACTTGCTCCTTGAGGGGTCTGTGATGCCATTCCTAATTAGACCAAATGGATATGAGCAGAGATCTATACAATTTATAGCAGAAAATCCCAGAGATTTTTTATTTTTCCTGTTAAAATTTTTAAAGTGTTATAAAACATTGAATGGAGATTACTGTACCTCCTACTGCTTGATCTTGTAATCCTGCAGTAAATGCAAGGATGAAAATTGTAGCTGAAGTGTCGGGAACAGGCAGGATCTTGCACTGCAGTCCATGACCAGCCAGGCAGACTGCAAGCAGGAATTTGGGAAAATTCCTCCAACTTCAGTGGCAATCTGCATTTTCCTTTCAAATTGTAACGTTTTGGTCTTTGGGATCACCAAAAATTGTCATTATTTTCTGTGTAGCAACTTAATACTTACCCAGTGTGTTCTGTGGAATAATGTACACAATTTTACAATAACTATGTAATTAACTCACTTTGCTACTCTCCTCTCCAGGGAAACTCATGCTTCTATTAATGCTATTAGGAAGGTCCTATGCACAGAACAAAGAAAGTGGTGCAGCAGATGAGTTAACATGATTTGATTTGCAGATGCTTTAAACACTTAGCAGGAGACAGCTACGGAAGCTAATTAAATCACTCTAAGGTGCACGGGATTATCTGCTTTGTAAGAAACAATTTCAGTGAATTATGGTCGCCCTTTAGCTGAGGGGAAGTAAAAAGCATATTTGTTTGGAATTAAATTTCCCACGCAAAGTGCCCATCAGACCTCTCTTCCCCCGTATTTCTAGAATAGTCTTTTGTGGTGAGTATTTTCTAGGAACCTGAATTTTGATTTTGTAAGCCTGGCACTGGTTCCAACTTCCTTACGTAAAAATTTTCCTACTTAGCTATTGATTAGGATCTGCCTTTAAGCAGTGTCTGGAGTAAAAAATCGTGTTGGTACATTCACTACCTCTCAGATACTGCATCTTATTTAGTGTACCGGAATTCCCAGTTTAAAGTAATCACAAAATTTATGGAGAAACGGATAAAAAAGGTTGTAAAATATCGATTTGGGGAAAATAATAACACAACTCATCTATAATAAGAAGAAAAATGAAGCAATAATTCAGGTGTATTGAACGGCTTGCTGCTGGAAGTATTGATCCGGTGCTTTAGTGTGCAACATCGCACCTAACATTGCAATGAAAGAACAGCACTGCATCCCCCTGCTCATTATTTCCCAGACACTATTGCCTTGTTACACAGGTCCCACAGAGCCCGGGCTGCCAGCAAGGAAACAGAGGAACCCCCAAAATAACCACAAACCTGTAATATCTTAATGTCACGGTACCCCCCTGTAACAACATGCAGACACTGTGCTCCTCTTACGACATCCCTGTAGTGTGGCTTTGCTTGTTTTGCTCTTGCTCTCTTTGCTGTATCACACGTATTGCCTGTGTATGGTACAAATGGTACCTCTGCACTGCCTCTTTTGATAGCACGTAATCAGAAATGGTGTAATTGGGGAATCATGCTTCCCTTAAATATTGACTCTCAGCATCCCCATATAAAAATTCCCAGTCTCATTGCAGTGTTTCCTTATTGTAGCAATAAGCAAACATTGAAAAAAGGACAGCAAAGGTCAGTGGAATTTTAAAATAAGCGCCCCGACATTTCCACAGCATTAAACTCCATCATGCAACACTGCATTTCTGTTTATCTGCTGACATCTGCAGAGGTACTACACTTGATTGTTTGGCATAAATAATTTAGCAGCAAGAGTTTTATAATGAGCACAGATAAGATATACCTATGTAAAAAAAATAAAATTAAGAAGTAACAAATTGTGTGAGGTAAAAAAAAAAATAGCGAACTCCTATAAGAGGGCAACATTTTAGGGCTTGTGAAGGCAAATGTGCATCCTGCTCTGTGAGGAAGCTGCTCTGTATGGGCTGCAAACTTACTGCATCCCCCATGATCATTATCTAGAAATATGAGCCAGACCAGATGAGCAAGTTCTCAACAGATCAGACCTGCTGCAAATTTCAGCTAACATTGATCTGCAGGATTTGCACTGGATCCTCAGCATTGTTGGGCTTGCAAGGGTTGCCCTTTTTTCCCCTTTAATCCACAGTGAGGTGGGGGGAGAGCGAAGCAGACACTTCTGCTCAAGGAATGGGGGGAAGGGAGGAAAAATGAAAGGGAGAAAATAATCTACGGCTGATGCAGAGGCCAAAGAAAATTGCTTTCTGTAAACCGCAAGGCCCTGCAGTAAGACTTGAACCGTCGATACCGAAGAGAGCAGGGGTTGCAATGGCCATCCTATCTCACCATGTGCTGCTCTCCCAGGCACAAGTTCTCCCTCCATCCATGCCGGCTTTCCCTGGGCAAGGAGGGCTGAGGGCTGTGCTGTGGCCGCAGCCCTGGCAGGTTTTAGACCCCTTTCATTTACATGCTCACAGATATACGCTGGCTCAGGAAGCAGAAAACGTGCAATTGTTTTCGTAACCTAAATAACATTTCTAGTTTAGAAACCCCAGGGGAAAAATCCTTGTCAGGCTGGCAGGCTGAGCTGGCATGATGATAAATGACTGAGGTGTGTGTTCTGACTCCACGGGGACACGTGGGGTGAAGAAAACCCTCTTCTCCTGAACTCTTTGCATCTACAGTCAGGAAGGGACAATTACAATCTGAGGACATACTGTTGCCTCTGAAAAGAAGTAGGACCACGCTTTTCCATCCACTGAAAGAATTATTTTCTCGTTGAGTTGAGGTGTTTGGGGTGTAGCATCTTTTTAAGGCACTGGCAATGCCTGTGTGTTTTTCTGCCTTTGGTGGTTACAGTCATAGGACAGACAAAAAGTGTGGGTTATGGCTAACACAGGAAACAACTATGGCATGGGGTGTCAACAGAGCAGTTAAGCAGTTTCATCTGTTCACGCACATGTTTTTTTAGAAAACAGTTTGAAACTTACAGTTATTGGCCAGTGAAAGTTTTCTTATGGAAAAAATTTCCAAGGGATTTC
Organism: Campylorhamphus procurvoides; assembly: GCA_013396655.1. Taxonomy (NCBI): domain Eukaryota; kingdom Metazoa; phylum Chordata; class Aves; order Passeriformes; family Dendrocolaptidae; genus Campylorhamphus; species Campylorhamphus procurvoides. The sequence continues at coordinate 960,945 of WBMV01004231.1, read as the reverse complement.
TGTAATAAAGTCTAAAGCTGCATGAAATTCATCACAGATATTTTCCCAAATTTGTGCAGTAATTTTCTAATAACTTTTGTCCCTTTAGATTTTACAAAGTTGATAATTTGAATTTTTATGGAAGTTGTTCTCCCCCTCCCCCCCCAAATACTACTTACATTGCCAGAATTTTTTTTCAGGGAAATTGATTTTTTTCACATATGCTCTCATAATGAACATTTCTTTCGCACTAAAATTCATTACAAATGTGTCTCTTTTGTTTATTTACCACTTTTTTTCCCAGAAGCTTTGCACATTTTAAAACATTTTAAAGAAAACTGATAAAGGCTCCATTTTTACATACATTACTACCCAATTTTCACTATATTTTTCATTAAAAATGGTGTAACACAATTGGTACCCTTTAACTTTCAAGAACATCCTTACTTAGAAGCAGCCAAACAACTTGGTGGAATTCATAGAAGCTCTTTAGGTTATTTAAATGCTGTATTAATTTAGGAATCTAATTTTCAACCATTGCACATTTTCATGGGATTGTTCTAAGATTCACAATACCTACAGTCCTTACAGTAAGTCTTGACTGCTTGGCTACGTTTAGTGGATTTTCCACCTTGTGTTTTGATCTCCACTGTTCCATTTCATAGCTGTGCTGACCAAAACACTTGGTTGGACTTGGGTCATCTCTCTGTACATCCTGAGTTAAGCCCATTAACTTCTCTGTTGGCAACACTGGCAGGATTCCCTCTTAACATTTGCTTGATCCTCTTCTTACCTACTCCAGAGCATCTTCCATCTCCTCTATAACCTCTCTTGGACCATTGCTGCTGAAGGAAAGCTGAGTCAGCTTTAGTATGATTTAAGGTCTTAATATATGTATTGTAATTTAGGTATGGGTACCATGGGTAAAGCCACACACTGATTTGAGTCCCACATACCTCCTGGGCAAAATAAATATTATCTCTGTCTTCTCTTGGCTTTCATTTCTACCCTTGTTTTGTTAGTTCCATGTAAGTATTTATCCAAGCCTTTTTAATATGGTCTGAACAGGGACTTTGACAATTGCTGGTACCTTCTGAGAGAGCAAGATATTATGTACACACTGTTTTCTTATTAGAAGATTTCCTGTAACATGTGTATGCAGCTTGAGTTCTTTTAAGCTCTAGTCTGGTAAAACAGAGGGAGAAAAAAGGCTGGAGAAATGGTATTATCTTGTTAAATTGCTCAGAACTTCTTTAGATAAAGAATTACTTGATGCTTTTCTTAGTACATTTTACAGTTGTCTTTTTTCTTCTGCAGTCATCTTTTTTTGCATTTTGTACTTTGTTATTCTGAGGATGCTGAAAGACAAAGAAACAAACTTCTCCCTCTAATTCACACCAAGAACGTACCATCTCTTTCTATTTTCTTGTTAAAACCAAATTGTGTGCAATTTGTAGGAAATTGAAACCACATTTTTCACTTAACTTTCCAAAATTAAAATTTATGAGGAAAAAGAGCAATAAAGCAGTTACAATCTGGTCATCTATTATTATCTCTGTGGTTGGAGCAGTTCCACATTTGAAGAAAGTGACACCAAGAGTTTATCAAGCTTGTGTTTATCAGAAATTTCACTTCTCTTGTTTTTTCAGACCACAAGAACTGCTGAAACTAGTATTATGCACTTGGAAATTATCGTGTTGAAAAAGGACTTAGGTGGTCTATAAAAACAAAGCTTTTCTTCTAACTGAGAAACATGGAACAATATTCATCTTCCTTACTCATTCATTTTAGGATATTGATGTTAAAATAAATTTAACAAATTGTGCTCCTTAAGCTGATTTAAGAGAGTTCATTGTGAAAAAGCTTAATTTTCCTCTAGATCTATGCCTATGTATATGTTTCACATTATTCTTTTTCTTTTGCTGTTGTGTTTCCCCTCTACTGCATTGCTTACTCTCCGAGAACAATGGGAATGACAGTCCAACGCCAGGAATCTCGACTGCTCCAGCTCTAGAATGTTAGTGGCACTTGCTTTAGTTTTCTCATTTTGCCTTTTTTGTCTCTGAATTAAAATCAAGCCAAATGATGGATGCCCATTACAATCAATTGTTTCAGACAAGCCACCAAAAGTATTGTAGGATTCATTTACATTTAATCAAATTACACTTTATTTGCAATTCAGGGAAATGAGAACTCTGCAGTAAATCAAATATTTCCTCTCCAAGGGCCCCATTCAGCAGAAAATATCTACAATCTTCCAAGCGGGTGCCTCAATGTATGTAGCAAACCTTCCAGAGGGAGGAGAGCTTGTGCCAACAAACCTTCTATTGCAGTCTCTTTTCAACAGTTTTCAGGGTTGTGGACACCTAAATATATTCTGGTACAAATGTGGACCTTTGAGCAATGAATTGTGCAGTGACTTTAAGCCTGCTGACAACTGACTTGCATCTCTCTTAGTTCCTTTACATGGACCACCAAGACGCGTTTGTAGAACTTCTGGGGTCCTGGAGTTTTGTACACCACAGGGTGGAAAACACTGCTCTTTCCTCTGTAGATCCTCTTATTTAAATGGGAAATTAATGACAGTCACTAAATGTCATTTTTGGGGGAGGTCTTCCATGTCTTCAAAAGATTTCATCATGACTGGGAACAAATTAAGAATACAAACAAATTAAAAAACTTCAAATGGAATAAATTCTACTTGAAGGCAATAGTACTATTTTGTACTCATTAATGCCTTTTGAAGTTATAAAACTTTATGTGCTTTGGAATGGGAGGTTATCATTGACTCACAGTTCCTCTCCTGTGCTGTTTGCTACTGAAAATTGTGCCCAACAGGCAACTTGCCTAGCACAGCACAGAGTAATGAATTTTGAACCTTGTGATTATTCACAGATTCAGTCCACTAAAACTTGAACAATAGCAGGATCCCAATGTTACCTGATGCTACCAGACAGCGCAAGCTGCAGGTCCACAGCACTGGTGAGCAACTGCTTGTCATCCAATGGCAGAAACCCCTGTTTTGAGTCTCAGGCTTCTTTTGTAATTTTGACTCTGTTACTTAAAGTTAGAATTTTAATTGCATTTAGAGTCCTGAAAGTTCATTTAGGTGCCTGCTGGGAATTTTAAATAGGCATAGGTACCTAAATTTTATGGCTTTGTGGTTGTTTGTTCCCCAGCTCTAAAAGTGAGAAATAATTTCAGACTGCTGTAAATTACAGGGAATGTATGATGCCAAATAATGTGGTAAGAGTTCTTTGACTAAAGTAAAAAATCACTGCATAGGTACCCAACAAAGAGGGTTCCTTCATTCTTGCTATTGGAAATATATCTTTGCTGGGGAACTACCTTGAAACTTAAGGCCCCCACAGCCATAATCTGATTGAAATACAGAGCTTTTAATGCTAAAGAAAAATTCTGACCAAATCATATAATGTGTTCTTTAATCCAGTGGGATTTGAAAGCCTAACCAATAATAAATAATGATTTGCATGCTTAGTAGTTAAATGTAACAAAAATCAACCCTGACTACTTTTTCAAGAGTACTTGAAACTAAATTCTGCCATCTGACACACCAGAGTTCAGTGGGTCAATTTAGATGAAGGAAGGTGAACGCTGCCTATGGAATAATATGATATTTCACAGTGTAACAAGCTTTAAAATAGAGTTGGATTAGTCCTACATCTGCCTTTCCAATTATTTAATATCAGAATATTTGAATGTTAAAAGAAAGTACTTCTTTTGAGTTTTGTTCTGGGTGCCCAGCAGATGATGTATTTAGTTTCCCTTTATGTGTGTTTCAGTGCATGTTTTACTTTGTACTTGTGATAAACTACAGAAATAGTAGTTTTTGAAGGGGACTCTGTATGCTGCTGGTGGGGGGTGGGGGGTGGTGGAATTACAGAAGGAAAAGGAACAAAGGGGAATGATAGGTAGAACAGGGGAATCCCATGGGAATTTTCCCCCTCTTTTCTTTTGCTCTTTCACTTTTGTGCAACAAGCAAAGTTTGGAAGCAAAAAGTGACATTACATTTCCCTTTGCTGTTTGGAGAAAGCATCCACCAGTTTGCATGTCCTAGACTTAAATGTCATTGCTGTGTCTCTACCAGCTCTGGCTTTGATGAGCGAGGATCCATCTGCTCCAGCAAGATGCACAATTCCTTGTCAGTGTCCATTTTTCACTCAATCAGCTACAATTTAGATTTATTTTGAATAGCTACTTTTGCCACTGAATGTGGATCATCCACTGAGGCAGGGAAGAGACCGCACAGAATGTTAAATGCCAACAGAGTGAGTAAACTCCATTGGTGGGAATCTTCTTTCTAGACAGTCATGTCAGGTGTGGTCTGTACCCCTGTGGCTGTGCCAGGGCTCTGCAGGTAGGGACATTGCCTGCCCAGTGACATACATCAGCCTCTGGGCATCAACATGGGCTTCCAGCACAAAACCAGAGTGATTTTCTCTGAATATCAAGACATTGGACATCTTTGCAAATTCTCCCCGGCACAGAGCCAGTTTCCAACACCCTTTGTGCCTGCTTTGCACAGGAGCTAAATGCAAGGCAAGTAGCTCCTCCTTGAAATGTGCAACGCCAAGAGGTGGTGCAGGAGGCTGCTCCTCCCCATGCCTGTCCCTGTGTCCTTGGACAGCAAGACCATGGGCTTGGCATGCACCAGGAGCATGGGGGAGGAAGGAGAAGCTTCACTGGAGTTGCTGATACACCACACGGGAGAGCAGGCAGCAGAGATGCCCCAGGGCAGTTGTGATGGAGCTGGTTTGGAGCGGGAGCAGAAGCTTCGGTGCTTTGCTCTGCGCAGACTAATTAACTCTGGCAGGCAGGTGCTTAATACTTTGCTCACTCAGGGCCTTAGTGAGTTTGTCTGTTTAAGCGCATTCTTGCATAGTGCTGATGGACCCAGAAGTGTATTTATATCTATTGCTTACTGCCTGGAAAGCTACAAATCAGTTCCTGATAAATATGCCACTTCCAGCAAGATTAATGCTAAATTCTTTCTTTTAGAGTGGCAATTTGCAAATTGCTAAATTAGATCTTAACATTCGAATACTCTTTTTTTCATGTCACACTTGCAGCATCTTTGTTTTTATCACCTGATGATACTGTTTGTGTCAGTATTGAACTTTGAGGCATATTAATATGAAACATATATTTTGGTGGCAATTTTTTTATTACAACAATTCCTATGAAATCTACTAGAAAAAAATTGTGCAGAATAATGTAATCCATTACACTGGGGTTTGCTTTTGTTTTGAATTGGATGGTAGGCAGGTATTTGTTTTCTACATGAGAAAATGGCAATACCATGCTCCTTGGAAGGTATTTTATTGGTAACTTCAGAGTTGGGATCTGAATTTTCCTATAGGCTGCCAATGATACCTAAAAAAAAATTTGGAAAGAAGCACAAATGCAAGATTATAAACCTGTGTTATGGTAACTGGCTATCCATTGTAACTTTATATTTTTCACTCCATTTTCTGATCATTTTCTGATCACCATCTTTAATCTGTTTATTCCACCTCTCTGTTGAATTGGAGTGCAGAAAAGTTTCAGCTACCTCAGAACAGTTTCTTAGCTGATGAACGAGTGCTGACGAACACAGGAATGTGGTTCCTGCTTTGGGGTGCCACCAACCAGCTGAGACGTTTTGCTGTGTATCCCAAACTCAGCAGTGACCACTGAAGAACTGAAGGTCAGTTTGCTCCCACTGTAAATTAAACACTGGAAGTGTTTCATAACACTGCTGTGAGTTTCAGTCTGAATCCTCTTTTCCTCCCTGTTTGCAGCTTATTTTTGAAGTATCAGCTTTATAGGCAAATGGTTGCACTTTGGAGATTTTAATTTCCATACTCATTTTCACTGGTTTACCAAGTATATTCTAGATGGTAAATTGTGAGGGTGGAAGAGAGGCAAGATGCAGAGGCAGTGATATAAGCAATTATTTTTGCTTCCTCTTCTCTGATGCCTGTGAGGCTCCAGATTCCAGATTAGTGATCTCTGTAGGCGTGTTCGGAGGCTACTTAACTCGTATTTGGGGGAGAGCTGCAGTATTTGTTGATTCCTCCGTAATTGACTGGCAAGGTGATCTAGCACTGATAATTTAGCAAAAGCCTGTTCAGCCCCAGAGCACTCATTTTGTCATGAGCATAAGCCCTTGACGGTGCTTTTGCTCATCCCCTGCAGCACCTCCTCTCCTTTGCTGCCCCTCTGATCCCCCCCAGCGCAGGGTTGGGAGGAGAGCTGTGAGCAGAGCTGCTGTGCAAATGGACCACTAATCGTTCGTGGATCCGGAGATGGTTAACTGATCTGTGCATTCAATTAAGATGAGTTTCTCAGTTAACAGGCTCCCTGGGAAGAAATGAGTTACTTTCATTTCTGGGATTATGAGCACTTAATGGAGAAGACATATCAAAATTCTGCCTGTGTTGCGTGAGATAACCCTAAAATGCAGCACGGATTTTCACCTTACTCGTCTAGGCAAAAAAACTTGCCAGGTGAGAGAGAGAAATCGATGCTTGTGTAAGTTCTGTTGCAGTCAGGCTTATGAGGCTGAATGTAAAGTAGCATTGCATGCAAAGTTGGTTTTTACTTTATATTTTTCTTGAGGTCTATCCCTTTGCTTGTGCCTTGCCTACTTAAAATTATAATTCAAAATGTAATTTAAATAATATTTACCATATTCTTTCTGTAAGATTTACAATGTGAGCAGAATATCCCAGAAAGATGGATGGATCTGACTAGAGCTGGAGGCTTGGCTATCTGATGTGTATATGCAATAGACTAAGATCCAGTCAGTATCAGTATAGTTTAAAAAAAGTTGCCAGAGTGGTTGTGCTTTAAACTGGTTTGGGATCTTGGGCAAAGTGAATTTAAGATGAGTTTATGCTGGACCTAAATGACTAATAAGCACATTCAGGAGAAGCAAGGAATACATAAATATTTCACACCTGTTTTGCACTGACATTGCCGGTAAATGAGAAGGACATTTGTGGGGATGATGCTCTGGTTTTGGGACTTCCCTCTGTATTGCTCCTTCCCTAAAGAATAGCTGATATCCCTGTGTCTCATTACGTGGTACAGCTAAGCTGAGCCAGCAGCTGTGTCTTGGCTGCCTGGACAAGCATGGTTATTTCTTCAGAAGTTCAGGTTCGATCACAGGCTGGAGTTTCCTACCCCCATCCTGCAGAGTTGAGAGACTATATATCATTGTAAGCAATAGCGATGAATGATCACAGAACATGCTGAGTTGGAAGGAACCCACATGAATCACTGAGTCCAACTCCTGGCCCTGCACAGGACTATCCCTACAGTCACACCTGGTGCCCAGGAGCTTTGTCCGAACACTTTTTGAGCTCTATCAGGCTTGGTGTTGTGACACAAACCCTGGGGATCCTGGTCCAGTGCCCAACCACCTTCTGGGTGAAGAACCTTTTTCTAATACCCAAGCTTAACCTCCCCTGACACAACTTCAGGCCATTCCCTTGGATCCTGTCACTGGTCACCACATACACCAGGGAGAAAAGTCAGGAAGGACTGTTTTCACCTATTTGCAATACTTTTGCTATGTAAGTGTGCTTACACGCTTTTTGACAGTGGTGCAGAAATAGCTGTAAATGAGGGGGAGGTCTGGGGTCCCTGGAGAACAGGGTCCCTGTCCTGAGAAAGGCTGCTGCAAGAGAGGAGCAGACTGGTTAGTGCTGACAAAGATGAGTCTCTTCTAAAGTCTGAAGGGTGAGGTGCAGGGGAAGTCCACTGTTTTGAATCTCATTTCAAAAGACTGCCAGGCAAAAAAGACAAGGTGGATTTGGTAGGTTTTGGTGCTGCACTGATTCCAAGAGGTGCGAGCAGGTGAGGACCTCATGCACTCTGTGTTTATGTGCCTGCATAGGCACTAAGGGTGGGAAGGAGATGCTGAGGGGGGGCTGCCTTTGGGGTGAACCAGTCACCCCTCCTTGGCTGCAGGTTTACAGCTGAGCCCTCATGGGGAAAGAGGTGTTAGTCCACTTAGGCTGAGGAGGAAAATTAAATCAGCTAGTCTGTTTACTGGATGAGAACTTTCCTTGGGTATCATCAGTGCAGTAAAGAATATCTTGGAAATTTTCTTTGCCCCTTTTTGTAGGAATAATTGAGGATATTTTGTTTCCAGTGCTGTACTGGTCAGGGTCTCTCACCTCAGTGAGAGGAGGGAAATTAATTAGAATTATTCTTATGAGCCTACTTACCTTGGCCATTGGTAGATGGTTCATGCCATATTACTCCTTGCTTGTTTACTGACCTCCTCAGCAACTCACCTTGGTTAATGAATGAGTTTCAGTTAAATTACTTTCATATTTGGATAATTTTACTTTTGCCATCACCCTGTACTCCATTTGATTAAATTAAATCAAGCATGTAGTCAATCATCTTTCTGCCAAAATGTCCCAAAAGAATGAGAAAAGTCACTGCTGTGATTTTTCTTCATTTGAAGTTACCTATGAAAGCATCTGAGGGGACATTTAGCTTTGTCTGGAGGTACAGCTAGTTGGTGCATGTAAGGCAAAAGCAATACTGCATCTTTAAACAGCCTTGAGTAAGGTTGCTTTAACTATTGAGCCCAACTCTGAGATCTCCCCTGCTGTGAGCTGTAAGTTGCTTGTAGGCTTGTTCTAGAGAGTAATAAGTATTGTTGTTTAGCAATTGTGTTGTTGAAATTCAGCTCCACTATGTCTGACAGTATTTATCTAAAATACTTTCCCTGGTGCGTGCTCAAGTTCCAGTAAACCGTGTCTTATTGTGCGACCTTTTCATTTTCCAGTGAAAAGGGATCAGCTCGTCAGATAAAAGCTACAAGCTGAAGTACAGGAAAAATGCGTGCTCAGAAAATCCGAGCATGATTGAAAACAAGATGTGTTAAATCAATGCAGTTTATCGCCTGCCTATTCCTGGCAATTGCTGTTCTAAGCTCATTCTGAGCACACACTAGATGATAAAAGTATAGTGTCACAGTGCTCACTGGGGTGTGAGGGCAGGGAAACATGTTTATCAGACAGGCTGGTCTGATTTTTTTTTTTTTCATCCTTGATAACAGTTATTGTCAAAATTCTTGCAAAAAACTACCAAGCCCTGAACAATTATAGAGGCAGGTGATATATCTGCTACTAAAATCAGAGACTTCTGAGAGCTCTCAAATTATATACTTCTATTTAAATGTTATAAAGTAGCAAACAAAAAAACCCCAACTGTTTTAATTTTAAACAATTCACTGCATCATCGAGGGTATATCTAAAATGGTCCTTTTGCTTTCGAGTGAATAGGCTTATCACAGTTTCATGTAGACAAATCAAAGCTAATGTTTGGAAATAAAAATATTTGGAAACTATTGTTTTGTCAAGAGATTTAAACTTAGTTAGGGAGAGGGATTAAAGACCTAAATTAAACGCACAGCAGGTCAGTCCCTTCCAAGAGTGCCACACCTATAATGTTCATTACATCTAGGCATAGTTCATCTAATTTTTATGATTCAGCTCTACTTGAGTTTCCCTGTGAATCTCATTTTCAGAGATTTTGGATGTGATAGCTGGTGTTTTTCCAATTTTCTCTCTTGAAGATTCTTTTTGCTCTGACCATAGTGCACTTGCACGTCAGAAGTCTACATTTCTGAGAAACAGCCAAATTTAGACTAAGATGCTTTCTGATAGGAATGCCTTTGGCATTCAGACAGGACACTGAGTTTTTCATTTATGCATCCCTTGGTGATAATTATTTTTTTTATATAATCTGAAGAGAAGATGAGAAATAACAAGGTTAAAAGCGAGAGGGGCATTACTCAGAAGGAAATATTTCTGCATGAAAACATGTTTCAAGAGTGGCTTTCAATGCTGTCTACCCCAAAGGGGTTTGTGAAGGGCGACATAAAGAAACAATTCCTGTATATTATACAAAATTACCCCATGACAATTTTAAAGGTGTCTGCACCCACATTGTAGAATTTGAGGAGTCCATACAAAGAAAAACTGTTGAAAATATGCATAGTACAGAATGAAAGAAAAGGTTACATGAGGTGACAGTTTAGCATCTCCCACACTCTGTATGGTACATCTCTGCATCTGTTTCTGAGCCAACAGTTTAAAAATAAATGCACTGTCTTTATTTTTAAAATATTTTAAAGTAGGTCTAAATATAGGTCTTAGAGCTAACCTTATGCACCCATTATTTTAAAATCTTGGCTTGGATGCATTTTTGTGCTTGTGTGTCTGTGTACATATATATTTATTTATTTAAATGAAGGGGAAAGCCATTGAGAGCCAGTCATTTTCAGTAAATCTGCTGCATGTACACACGCAGTACCAGAGTGTGTCTGAAAAACTGGAAAATATTCACATGTAAATGCAGTTCTTTCCTTTTTTATAATAACAGCCAAAGATGCATCAATTAACCTAGACAACCAGATGAAGTAACCAACATGCATCAGTTTCCTTCTGGCCCTCTGTATACATATCCCCAGTGAATTCTACCAGCCTGTTGTGAAATTGGTACGTTTAAATTCCAGTGCCTGAAACTGGACTCTGTTTCACACTCCCTTAAGGCCAAATCTTCCCCATTAGACAAGAGGTCAGAGCAGTCAGAGGAAGAAGAAACTGTGAAGCTCATGAATTGTTTGACTTTTTTCTTTTTCCCAGTCAGATTTCAGGTCGCTAAGAGTGAGCATTTAGAGTTAATGTATTTTGAGAGACCAACACATGATTCTTGCTAGACAGATGCAGTAATTTCATCCAGTAACTTTCATAAAAAACGGGGGGTCAAGACATGCATTCCTTGCATCTTCAGCACCTTCACTGGCTGCAAAGAGTGGGCTGGGTGGAAAGGGAATAAATCCTCTGGTTCTTAGTGGCTGGAGAAAAATTGTTTTCAGGAGGAAAATATCACGCTGTCTATCATGTTTGTAATAATGCTGATGAACACGGTGGAGCTGCCTCAAACACTGGCCTATTGCATCTTTAGTTCAAGTAAAGAGCAGTCACTAGGGAAACTCGGGAGATCCATGTGTTAGATTTATCATTTGACTCAGCTCTGCGTTTTTCTTACTCCTTGACGCATGCACGTGGTGTCTGTTGGGGCATTGCATGGCAATAAAATGCAGGAATTACATTTCAGGTGTCCCTATTTCTAATTCAAAAAAATGACATAATGTCACAGTTTGGTTTTAAAAAGGGAAATTCAATGCACAAGAACGTGTTTAAGTGAGGGATTACTGAGACCAGAAAAGCAAGGAAATTCAGGGTTAGCACTCGGAGGGCCTTTCTAGCTCAGACCTTTCTGTGCAGGCTCTCGCTGTCCCACCCGCTTCCCTTTTCCATCCCTTGTGGGAATAAACACTCCAGGGAAAGTCAGTGGAAAGAAAGCTTTAGAAAAAGCAAGCCAAATTCACAACAACAACAAATAGCTCAAATGCTTGCATGTTTTCATTTAAGGAGCTTTAATTAGCAAAGGAAAAGTCTTTGCAGAGAGATTTGCAAAACAGACTTTTTTTTATTTGATGGTGGGGTTTTGAAGTGGGGTTGTTTTGCTGTCTTTGTAGAGCAGGAATAAAGAGGCCACTATGCATAAGAGTTGTTGGGCAGGGTTTGCTTACAGCCTGCCATGTCAAGATGTTGCTTTGTAACATCATCCACTGTCATTGTTGTACTGCAGGGCCTTAGCAAGGCATTTTAGCTCCTGGAGTTTGGCATCATTATGGTCTGTCCCGTCCTATTGCCATTTTTAGGGTCAACATTTTATTTTGTTAGAGTCAGGCACTTGTAGCAGAAACCACGAAGAGTCGGAGACAGAAGCCACATCTGTTAGTGAAGGCAAACATCCCGGATCAGCTCCGTGGCATCTTCTTGTCCCAGCAAGAGGCAGGAGCTCCTGCTTCCATCCCTGCAGAGACTCTGTGCTCGGTAACAGTGAGGAGCTGGAAGCCGCAACTTTTCGTGTGACTACTCTCGTCTGTAGCCCCTTGAGCCCCATTCTGCTATTTCTCAGCAGTGTGGAAATACAGACAGAAGGAGGGATTAAAAGGGGAGAGAGCTGACTGTAGAGGTGGCTGGCTGAGTCGACAGAGGAAGAGGCCAAATGGCCAAGAGCAGGGAAGTCCTTAGCTGTAAAATACCTCTGAAGGTGCTAGAGCTGCAAGGTTCCCATTGAAGTGTCTGCTTTCCTAGCTGGCCTGGATTTGATTTAAAATATTTATTCTCTGTGCCTTCAAATGTTCTGACCTGGTTTAATCTGGGCACAGAGAGACCTGTCAAAGGTGGCCTTCATCACTGTGACAGAGCTGCAGCATTTTTGCATGGGTTTCTCCATATTCTTTTGTGTCTGTGAGGTTTTGAGACTCAAAACTTGGTGTGTGTCGTCCACAGAGCCAACCTCTATTTATGTTCTGATTGTTTCTCTCGTTGGACAGGAAAATAATAAAACCAACTATGTTGTAGGCACCAAAGCCCCACCTCCCTGACTCTGTAGTTCAGGACTTGTCACTAGCTGTCTAATTTTGGTTTAGAGTCAAATTTACAAAAATAAATGGATTTGCAAAGAGACAAAGGTAGAGTCTAAAGAATTTCTTCCACTCCATTGTTGCTGTTATGCTGTTATGACTTTCTGAACACAATCTGAGGCTGTTAGAGCTCTGAGCTGCTGCAGGTCATTCTTAGGTTCTTCAAACTCTCCCCCATGATGGCTCTGCCTTCCCAGCACACCAGTGACTCTCTGGTGCACCACGGGAACAATCACTTTGGGACATTTAATTCCATGTGCAGCCTTTCCCCAAGTGTTTCACTTGAAACAAATCAAGACCAGATTTCTCATCTGAGATAGGGATGGTCAAACCTGTGGACCTGAGGCAAATTTGTTTGTAGCCTTCAATTTTTTTTTTGTTCTGTTTTAGTTATTTGAGCCCTTAGAGTCCCTTCCCTCTCCTTACAGCCTGTTCCACTAGAAAAGCATATGGGAAGTTCATAGGTCTAAGTGCTGCTTTCTCATTGGTTTTGGGTCAAACAGAATGAAAAAGAAACAAGGACTGAAAAATAAAAGGAATAAATGAAACCATGAATGCATGGGAAACAAATTAAGTGGATATGTTTTACATTCTGAATATTTCCATAGTGCTTCTACGTAGCGTGTGTTTATTTTTCTTTGAATAATAATGTTAAAATGTGTCTAATTCAATTACTCTCTGCATTCACTGAATGAGTTTTCCTTGGTGAAGAGTTCTCCTACACTACCCCAAGCTACGAATTCCATATGATATTTGAACAGGTCCTTTTAATTGCTGATATTAAGTGTCGATCATTCTGCTGTAAGTTGGCAGCATGGCCAGAGAAACAAATTCCTCTCTCAGATACATCAGACAGTCATTCAATTAACGACCAAAGCTTTATTGACACAGTAGGAATTCATTATGTGAAATATTAAAAAAGCTCTCCACTGAATAGTTAAAAAAGAGAGACTTTTAAAGATGTTGGGTTATCTACATGTGGTTATTAAAATTATTTGTACAGAATTTGAAATTACACTTATGATGGAAACATTTTTTCTCAGAGGCATAAGCAGCACTTTTGTTGAAAAATAAGTTGGACTTTGAAAAGATGAATATAATGTACACATCCTTATTTCCTTTGACATTGTGCATTTTCTTGATTAAAAGCCTTAGATTTTATGAGTTATGGCTTTAGACTTGCTGCATAAAGAGCTTCATGCCTTATTCTCTTAGAGTCTAATTTGAAAGAAAGTTCTTCCTCAAGGGTTTAAGAAGTAATTCATAAAATGGTAAGAATAATAAATATTGTGCCTTAACTCATACACCAGAATAGATAGACAGATTTTGTACACCTGGGTGTAATTTTAGTTAATTCACACAAGAGACAGGCTGAAAGTTTATTGTTTGGAAGGAGAAAAATGGCTTAAATCTTGTATTTGCAAAAATGATTATATTAGCTTAAATGAAAATGCTACTCTATTAATGGCTTCAATAAGCTTTGCATTTGGAAAAGTATTTTAATAAAAAGTTGCCTGAAGTTTACTGCAACTTAAAATATGTAAGTGAGGGAAAAGTACTTACCTTGATTTATATGTCTTTTGGAGGTGTAATTATTGGCTTTTTACTCACCTATGTAAAACAATGTACTTTTGTAAATGGATTTCTGGCCACTTTACTCTTTTTTCTTTTTTTTTTTTTTCCACATAAAAAGTAAGCACTGTCAATCAAAGAATTTTAAGGTTTATTTCCTCTTTAGCAATGATTGATAGCCTTTTAGATTTACAAGTTGACAAGTTAAAGGGTTCTATTGGTATAATTATGTACTAAATTCACAGTCTTTCAATTTAAATGTCCTTTTAAAACCACAAGATTATCATACCTGTATTTTGAAAAGTGGGCCAGTCAGTTTGGGTTGGTATACAAATTGCTTCCATTAGCCTTGGGACCTATTTGAATTTAGTAGAGTTTTTTAAAGTTAGTAGTACTTTCAGTAGTACTTTTAAAATACAGGGTAATGGGAATGCATTTTAAGTACCATATGTGTTAGCTTGTTTTTAATGTATGGATGTCAAGACCACAAATAGAGAGTTTATAGTTCTTATTGATTCTTTTTTTCTAATCATGGAAATAAACCGACATTATTTGAATTAGAGCACTGGGAAATGCATTATTGTGAATGGACCTCAACATTAGAGACCAGTCATGAGCACTGGGGCAGAGGGAAGCCCTGGAGGAAGGTGGTGCCTGACCTTGGACATCAGCTGTCACTGGTGGAGCCTGACCTCTGGCTCTTCTGCAGTGCTTGGAGATCAGAATATCCCCTTTTCTTTGGAGCTCTGCCAGCTCCTGCCACACAACTGGTGTGGCTTTAATGCTGAAGGTGGGATTAAGTATGTAAACAGATCTCTTTCTTTGAGAGGTGACCAATTACTTTTGACTTGGATGGTAAATGAACGAGGAACAGAGGACTTGTATTGTCCAGTCTGTGGTTACATGTTCAGGCAAATAAAGATTTCCTTTCTTTTTTTTTTTTTCTTTCCCATTTTATCTAATATTGAAAAAGTTATAGACTAATGAGTGGTATTTGACAATTGCCATTTAGGACCTAATCCTGCCGATTGCTCTGTCCAGCCTCTCCCCACCTCTAAGCTAAAGCTGAAGCTATTTGAAGCAGAAAGTTTTCACCATCTCTCTCAGGATGCTTGATGCCTTGTGAGATTGGACCATAAAATTAACATTATTTTTTTGGTCATTTAGTTCAGAGAATACTCAGAGGAAATACTCTATGGATTTCAAATGTGTTGAATGTGTGGGAAGATATGAGAAAATGACTGCTAATTCTGGGGGGATTTCAGAACTGGCCTCCATTTATAATATTGCAGAATTTAGTAACTACTTTCCCAAAGGATCTATAGGGAAAATGGCCATAAACTCAACTGAATTAGAGGAGAAACACATTTGACAGAACCATGCTAAAATCTTTGAATTTGCAAAAGAAATGTGAATTTGAACTGTAGGGGGTTTTTTTCAATCTTCTCAGAGAACAGCTATTTTTGATAATAGATATAAATAGCGGTAAGTTAATTTATTGTAAAACTTGAAGAAGGTTTAAACTAAGCATGTCCACAATAAGAAGCCTTGTAAATAAACTTGAAGGTAATGAAACCCTGGCATTGCAAATCGAGGTACTGTGGTATTTTCTGCAAGACTGCACAACAGAGAGGTCAGGGTGTGAAAGGAAATATGGAAAAAAGGCCAAACTATCCCAAAACTAAAAAGGGTACAAGCAGGGGAAAAGCCTTATTCTCACCTCTTCCATATAATGACCTGAATATAACTAAAAGATCAGATTCAGATATTCCTGATAAAAGGAAATACATGAAAAAACCACAAACAAACAAGGAGATTAGAGGAATGCCATGACCTCAGTGGTAATAAAAGTCTGAGAAAGTATAATCCTGCAGGATTTCTAGTCTGGTGTTACCATAATACTGTAATCGTAATTTCAGAATATAGCCAGAAGATTCCTTTCTGATACTTGAGGAATGTTGAGGTTCTGCTGGACCATGTGCCTCTCCAGCCTGTCCCCATCAGCTATACTCCTGTGTTTCACCACCGTTGGGTAGGTCTGTATTCCTCTACACCACCTTCCTCTGCCTCAGTTTGCAGTGGCATAGCTGGATTTGCTCATGGAGGTGGGAAGAAATGAAGGTCCAGGAGGACATAAAAATCTGACCCTTTGGTTGCCAGTAGGACCATCTCCTGTAGAAATGTAGTTTGGGAAAATAAATTAAATTAAAAATTAAAGAGATTATTTTGTAGCCTTGCTATGGAACACCAATTAATTAAAAACAAGCCAGGGATAAGATATTAGTTTTATGATAACATGAAGATCTTTAACATTAGGAGTATGGAAAAGTGTTCACTTCCCTTAAAACATAGAAGTATAGACAGGTTGTGCCATGTTGATCCGTGTGATGGAGCTGTGTAAATTGCTGTGGGATAGGCAGCCCTGGGCCACATGAGAGCGCATACACAAGTGAGACTGGGAGATCCAGTTTGATGCTAAAACTCTTTGCAATATTCAAATAGCATCATTCTAGCCACGTAATAAAGTTCATAATAAGACTCTCATAAAGGTGTAAGATATATTCATAAATTAGTAAGCAGATCTTGTGCAAGAAATAATAGTATGTGCTGCTAATAAACTACGACAAGATAAGAAAAACTTTAAAGTGACTCAAAAAAAAATTTCCCACAAAAAAAAAAGGCTGAAAATCTAAAAATCTACACTG
Organism: Campylorhamphus procurvoides; assembly: GCA_013396655.1. Taxonomy (NCBI): domain Eukaryota; kingdom Metazoa; phylum Chordata; class Aves; order Passeriformes; family Dendrocolaptidae; genus Campylorhamphus; species Campylorhamphus procurvoides. Next base: position 944,159 of record WBMV01004231.1, on the reverse strand, counting down.
GAATTTTTTTCCATTTAACTCAAAAAATTGCAAACAAATTGCTGTGGAAAATTTCACCATCTCTATTGGCATGGGAGAGTCAAGATGCACTGTTGTTTAGAGATGCTCGAGAATGCTTGACTGTTGTTCCAGTTCACCAAAGCACTTAGGAAATTTTAAGCACATGTTGAAGTCTCACTAACATCTGAGTTTTAAAGTGATCATATGACTGGAAATATAGCTAGAAGGTCATTCAGTGCAGTCCCCTGTAATTATAGGCAATCATATAAAAAACATAATATGCTCAAATTTGCTTTGCTGAAAGCAAATGGGTTTAAGTATGTGCTTACAGATAAGCATGTGCTTAAAGGCTTGACACAATCAGAGCTTCCATTAATGCAGGCAGACCAGCATTTTCATGAAGATTAAAGCGTTCCAATTCCAGTATTTCTCTCCTCCATTTTATTGGACAAAGACTAAGGAAAGATGAAGTAAAAACATAGATTTATTATTTTTATTTAATTCATTAAGTCTTTTGGATCAGTTTAGTGCTGATTGGAGCCTATGTTGCTGAAGTCAGTGTTGATGAGTAAAAACTAAAACCTCTGCCAAGACAAATGTCTGTATTTCACAACAAAATTATTTGTGAACATTGCACATGGAGCATATTAAATGTGTAATCAAGTCTGGAACAAGAAAGACTCCTGAATAGTTACTACTTTTGTGTTCTGATCACAAAGGACCTTCCTCATAATATAAAAGCAGGAAAAAACCAACATGAAACATGGTGGTGTAAAGTATTTCTCAAATAAATTTCCTTGTACCTTTCAGAGCTAATAATTGCTTCCTACTTGGAAGATGTCTGCAACATCCCCACATTTTTTAGCAACCCTCTTGCAGGAGCTGAAGTGGGAAGGTTTGGATTGCTATTTGAACCAAAGACCCAGAACCAGCCTCAAATGGTGCTTGAACCAAAATTTCACAGGCGGTGCTGATGTCAGTAAAAGGGGATTCTGCCACGATCCTTTCTGGGTCTCACAATGCCTTTGCCCATTGTCACAGTCCAGCGGAGCCGCTTGCGATGCCTTTGTCACATCTCCATGTTGTTTGTTGTTGTTTCAGCTCTGAACGAACCCACCATTGACTATGGTTTCCAAAGGTTACAGAAGGTTATCCCCCGGCACCCTGGTGACCCTGAACGCTTGCCAAAGGTCAGCACAAAGTTTATTGTTTTATTAAATATGGTAAAGATGGTTACTGCATGTTTTTGTCTGAAAGTGCAAGACTCTATAAAAGTAACAGTCCTGGTTTGGTACCCAAGCCAGATAAGCTGAAACAGAGGCATGACCAAGAAAGCCCAATCAGCAACTTCCACTGCAGACTTAGGAGACTTCTGTGACCTTCTCAGTCACAGCTACCTCAAACAGCTCTTGCCTTTGTTAAAAGCAAATCTTTCTCCGTGCTCTAAAATACTTAACAATTAACATATTTCTGATTACTATTTGTGGGGCTTATTAATAGGATGATGCCTTTTGGTTTTGGTGTAAAAGTAGTACTTATCAGCATAATTCTGAGAACTTCACCGTTGATAAAATCAAGTTATTTGGATCTTGAGGGAATGTGTGTCCTTTGCTGCTGCATCATGGTTTAGGATAATAATGACTATATACTGCTTTATTGCAGGATTGCTGATATAATTAGAGCATTGTGTTGTGAAGTGATGTTTGTTCCCATGAAAATGAGTGAGTTTTTTGTTGATTTCTATCATGTAAAAGCTGTGGGAGAAACAGCATAATTCACATAGTCTTCTTGTACTGTGAAAACACTGTCTGGGACTGCACTCAGGTCTGTTCTTGCTACATGGCAAGAATTTGCAGTGAGAAAGAGGTGGGGTATTTGAGAGAGTGTTGCTCGCTGCCCCAGGAGCTCTGAGCAATAGTGTGATCAGCTGGGGTCACTGTGACCGACTGCCAGTGTGTGTTTTATCCACTCTGGACTGTTACTGAGCAATCTGGGGAGTCAGAACAGTCCCTATGGAAAGGAAGATGTGAATTTGCAGACCTGAGACATAGAACAAAGTAATTGTTGAAATAATGCATATCCAGGATAGCTTTTGTGACCAGGTAGGACTTGTGACCTGTAGCTTCCTGAGCTGTCTGTAGGTTTTCCTCAGGGATTGCTGTAGGCTTTGATTAGTTTAATTTCTGAAGTGTTTCAAAAGTGGGATTTCAGGAACACTGTAAATTAATTTGTTTAATTTCTTGACAGAAGTAAAATTCAGTAAGTGACTTTTCTACAGGCTTGTTCAGTCTTTTATCTTTGCCTGGGAAGGCTGCAGACTGTAGTTTTGGGGTCGCAGCTGTGTTGTCCTTCCCTCTTACCACCACAGAAACATGCTGTCCTGGAGAGTTACATTTTCCATTGGCTCTGTTCACCCTCTGCAAGCTGTCCCTTTCCCTAACTTTTGGACAGATTTGCAGCAGGACACAGCTTTCATGGGTTGTCAAATTTCCACCCAGAAGTGCAACCCTTTCCAAAGAAAGAGAGCATCCTTCTGGAGGGGCTTTTTTTTTATTTTTTTTTTTCATCTGTGTTGTGCCTCTACTGCCAAATGTGCTTGTGGAGAAAAACAGTTTCTGAGAAAAGAAGAAGCCAGACTTCAGTATGCACCAGGTATTTGCAAGGCCCAAAAGAAAAGCTGCAAAACTTGCCTGAACCTGACATTTCAGCTGACTAATGAATGGCCATGGCTTTCATCCAAATCAGGAAATTTAAATAAAATAAGACTGAGCAATTCCAAGTTTGGTTATGAAGCTGGGGGTTGTAGGGCATCACCAGCTTCCACAGGTACTGGGCTCCCTTTCTGACGCGTGGGGCACCACGGGGGTCCCCAGCAATGCTGGTGTGGGACTGCAGCCACCACACTGAGCACCCTTCTCTTTGCCATTTAGACTGAGACTGTTACCACACGTTCCTGCTGCCCAGTGTCATGGGACATCAAAGCAGGCAGAAGGGAACTTCATCTAGCTCCATATCACAACTCCAACATTTGGCAGGTGTTTATGGACAGGGTATGAGAATTGAGGGTTAGTCCTGAGTCATCTGTCCCTTCATATTCCCTCTTGGCTTAGTGCATTTGTTTGGACTATCTTTTAAGACATTTTTTTCAATTCTTTAAATCAAGGGAAATCGTGGTTATGTATGCAGTGGTATAATGTGATGGCCTAAAAAAGAAGTTACTGCTTAAGGGTTGAACAAACTCAGTGAAGAAACACTGTGCAAGCTTAAAGGGAAACAGGATGAAGAGAGGACCTTTTTTTTCGTCTTTGGGTAATTTCTTCTGTGCAAGCTTGAAGGTTGGACCTCAAGTTCAAGACTCATTAATATGCCATGCACAGAGGCTGAATGCAGCAGGGGTTGGCACATGTCGACTTCTGTATTTGAGGCACTGATGGTTCAATTCCCAGCATTGCTCGCTGGCTCCAGGATCATAATCAAAGACGCAGTGAGTCTCTGTGCTGGGTGAGCACAGCACAGTGCTCTTCCCCATGTCATTAAACGAGGAAAGGCTTTGGCAGGATTCCACTATAGACAATTCTCAGTGGCTACTTAGAAGAGTGTTGGAAGCCATATGGAACCACGGGCAGAGAGGGCAAATGCTTGAGAAAAGCAGCAGAGAAGAGACCAGTGCTCAAAGCTTTCAATACCCTTCCCTCCATTTTCCCCATTGTCCTGCCAGTGCATCATCACTTTCTGTTCATTAAAAGGCATGTGCTTATGCATTAAATAAATAAAACAAAACACATTTCTCTAATTGCTGCTAGGGTTTGTGACCATTATTCCATTTAAATACTACTGATTAATTAGAAATCTTTCAAAAAGTAGAAATTGTTATAATTTTTGTGTTCATGAGGGCATGTTGTCCTTCCCATGGACCATCCAGAGCATTCTGCAGTGTGACATCCCTGCAGTCAAGGAGAACTGCTGAGGCCATCAACTGAGTGTTAGCACATGCTGTGCCCACCAGAGCTGGGGAGTTAGCAGCATTTCTAAAACCACTGAAGCTATTTCAGAAGTTTGATCTCTATTAGTTTAGAACCCGTATTTTTGAAAGTGCTCATTATTTATGCTTAGGATGAATTTTTTGAAATGTTCCAGCTATTTGTTGGAAGCAGGCAAAGAAAAAAGATAGATTTAATGTGTTTTTTTTCTCCTTTCCAGTGCTTTAGTAGCCAAATTTCAGTGGAGAATGTCCTCCCACAGTGAGGAGAATGGGAGCACCTGGGAACTAGGGTCTTTGGACTGCTGGACTGGCAGTTCATGTAGAAATGTGTTTAAAGTAGAAATGCAATATATAGTTTCTGGAGAAGAGTGGGAGCTGATGTTGGCAGCTGGGCTATGGAGCCAGCTATGAGCTAGAATCCTGTTCTCTTGTACAGAGCAAGTCAGGGAAAACAGCCAGTGGAGGGATGTCACTAGCAGATGTGCATGTCTGTACATACACACCCACACACATGAGCACATACACCAAGAGGAGAGACAAGAGGTGGTGGGATTATCACCCAAAGCTTGGAGTGAGATCAAGTACCAGGAGTGTGCTGGGCAGTGTAGTCTTTCCTTTCTAATACAGACAGGAGGCAGATCAGAGGAAACAAGATCTATGGGGAGAAGTGAAAAGGAATACAATGATGCTAAAGTTGAGAAATCATATAATCCTGTAGGGGCAGTCTGTGGGGAGCCTGCCTGTGGAGCTGGGGAATAACTTGCACATGTGTGTGCACCATTTCTCCAATTCATGTGTTCTTGTATGTACACACAAATGCACACATGTTGTTGGTTCTCGTGTACATAACTGCAGTGGAGATCACTGAAGAGTTCGGAACACAACAACATGTAGAGTCTATTAAAGTTCATTCATGTAACTACCCTACAATCCCTAAAATAAATCCCTGGCAGATACATTGTGATTCTGCAATTTTGTTAAAACTCTGCAGCTATAGCTGTAAAACAGCTTCAACTGTGAGCTAGATTTGAAACACACCCATCCTAAACGATTTAGTTACGATTCCTCTTTATATGCAGTTTTCTCCATTTTATTTGCTATTTTCACCACCCTTACAACTCATCACTTGTGTTTAGATTAAGCACCATGATTATTCACTTGTTTTGGGAAGCAAGTCATTGCATTGACCCCCTCTGTGATCTGACATCCTCTCCTTTCCCAGTCTGTTGCTTCAATGCTCTCTGGGAGACCCCTTATCCTTCCTGAAAGGGACCTTTACTTCTGGTTTCTCTTCATGTAGATGAAAGTGGAGCCTCTCTCTCTGGTGCACAGGGGCCTCCCTGCTGAGCAGAGAACAGGTAACCAGGATCCTTCTTCCCTTTAGCTCCTTTTCTTTGGTCAGTCATTAAACTCCCTCAAGATATATTCCACCTCCTCATTTAGGACACTAATAGAAGACAGGTGGTTATTAGGAAACAGTGGTTGGCAACAGCAGTTGTCTTTTTCCATATGAAATCCCACAGATCTGCCCTTTATCCATTGTGACATGAGTATTGTTTATATTGCAAATAAAGGTTGTCTCTAAACGTGGGTGGTTGGCCCAGGCCTGCTAGTGGAGGTTAAAATAGCAATGAAGACAAGGCAGCTCAGGTTTGCTGCTTCAGACAGACCCAGTGGAAATTCCAGAAAGGATCTCCATGTGCTAACTCAACATACTGGGTATTTTAACCCAAGTGAGTCATTTTCAGCAATGAAAACACCTTTTTGTTTACCCACCCAGTATAACAAGAGAATTGTTAGAATACTTTTATACCAAGTATGAGCAGGAAGGGGAGCATGTGAAGAGGAGCTATTGGAGTTCATCTGTACAGCACAGCATAGCATGTGCTTGGAGGTTTCTACACCCTTCTGTAAAGTTTATAAGAATGTGAGACCAGAGTTAAGGTTGGTATTGAACCCTTAACAGTTGGGTTTTTTTTTTAATTTCCTAACAATTTAAGCATTTAGTTGATTGAGGGGCTTGTTTAGGTTTTTGGGGTTTGGTATTTTATTTATCCTATTGAAAATATTCAAGGAGAGAGTTTCAAAGCTTTAGGGAAGATGACCAAAATGCCAAGGTAACTGTGAAAGTATCACCCTTATGGTGTAGTGGATGTCAGAGGCGTGTCTGGGAATATGCAAAGAGTCTGAAATGAGAGAGATAAGGGACAGAGGCACAGCCACATCTTGCTGAAGGGCAGAGCCACACACACCCGGCTGGCAAGGAGCCCTTTCCCTTCTGAAGGTCAACAGTGTGCATACACATTTCAGTGAGCTTTCTTTATAAGTGGGTCAGCATTTATTCAGCAAATGATTAGAGCAGATGGTGTAATTTAGAATCTATGACAAAACTTTTAATAGATCAGGGCTAACATGATGACAAGGAGCTCTGTGCTCCTCTCCATTCCCGATTTCTGTTTTGCCTTGGGGTAAAAATCATGCCAGGAATTGGATTTTCTAGTCTGCACATTCCATCTGAGCGACTCGAACCACTTGTTTGAACATCCTGTAAGAGGAATCCCCACATTTCTCTGTTCCTGTGTCTTCATTGTTACTGGTTTTAAATACAACAATTAACTGAGGATGACAGGAAGACACCAAATGGGTAAACACAGTCCCTTTGAGGACCAGAGTTTTTGAAGGAAAAAGCCACAGTTTGAAGAAAGTAACAAAGGCTGCATTTGTGTATTTTGCTCCATGGAGCTGAAAATATCTAGTAAATTGATCCCGTGGGAGTAATAAATACACATTACTTTATCTTGTACTTCATGTCCTATACCCCTGAGCCTTGATAGAACAACACCACTTAATAGACTTAAAAAAAGAGTAATTACAGTCATTGGTTGTGTGATATTTCAGCCCTTCCAGCCCTGCCTGACCTTCTAATTTAGCTCACCGTGTCTAACTAATGCATTTATATTCATCTTTTATGAAGCATGTGTAGTACAAAATTGACTTTGCAGCCTTTAGCAAGCTGTCTTACCAGGTTTAAGATTGGGTTAGTACAGCGTACTGTATAGCATATGTACATTTACAGCAGAATTTTGCATGCATATGGTTCTGATCATCTATTACTTTTTATCCTTTTGGAAATAAAAAAATATTTATTCCATTTCATCCTCCCCTCCCCTTCTTAAAGCTTTTTTTCATTGCGGCATTATTTACAGCAAAACATGCAGGCAGAAGGATGCAAGCATTTTTAAAATGATTACCACTAATGTTTCTACTTGTCAGAAGTGCTTAAATTTTCCTGCACTTTGTCTAAAAACTTAGCACTTTTACCTTTTAAGAATTACAAATTTCTAAGATCTTACCAAGCTGATTTACAAACACAGCTGACAGTTTATGATGAATGATGTTGCAAAATGTACAATATGTTTCTCTGTCATTTCTGTGCATGTATATATTAAGAAGAAGATTAAGAAGAGAGAGAACCCTCCTCTGAAAGAAACCCTTGAGTTAGAGACTGCACACACAAATCTCTCTCCTGTGTTTCCTCATAACTTCCCGCTCACTTCACTCATCCAGTGGAGCACAATTGTTCTCTGTGCATTTTCTCCCACCATATGGTATCCTCATTACCATACACTAAGGGTCCATATGGGGAACTTGTGAAGTGAACTGTATTCATTTTAACTGCCAGATGAGCAGCCTTTTGCTTTGCAAGCTTAGCTTAAGTCATCTGCTGTCTTTATGTTGTTATGGCAACATAGCACCAATAAAAAATTCTAATCTACTGTAAGTGTCTGGGATCACAGTATTTTAAATGCTCACGGTAACTGTCCTCTGAGTGAGGCTGCTTGTTCTTTTAGTGGGACAAAGGGTTATTGTCAACTCCAGCAGGTGGCAGTAAAGAAATTGTTTCTTTTTTTTTAACATTTTAAAAAATATATATATTTTTCCTTTTCCCCCATCTCCCTTGACATCAGAAAGTCATAGAATTACCCACCGTGGTCAGTCCTTTACATTTCCTAGGATTTCTGATGCTCAGGTTGGAATCACAGGTGTTACTTTCAAGTTACAACTCAGGTATTAAAGGTAGCAAAGTATGAAACTGCAGAGGCAGCTCATGCACTTTATTGATGGAGATCCAGGCTCAAGTACCACTTCACTGAAATTCTGATGCCTCCATAGCCACACAGCTAATTCAGCTTTGAAGCTGTTTTCTAGCTACATTTTCAAACTCCTGAATCAAACATGGAGCTAATTAAGAATATCGTATAGTAATGGAAATAGGCAGCAGCATCCTTAAATATAAATCATTTTCACCTCCGCAGGCCACATGATATGTTGCATCTCTGTCTCCCTGTCTGCATTGAAAGTGAACGTTTGTAGTCTCAGTTCATCAGTTCACATTAGCCTCATGCTGAATATTTAAACACAGAACAATTTGAACACACCATGAAGAGAGACAGTGACTGCACTTTCACTTGGAACAGCAAGAGCTCATCTAATAATAATTTAGTAAATCAGCCATTTAGTGGCTCAGTTGTACACTGTATTGTGCCAAATAATATTCAGTTCAACTGTATGCTGGTGAAATGGAAATTCAGACTCCAGTAACATGGCACGTTTTTGCTCAATGGAGAGATGAAATGGAAAATCACCCTCCCAACAGACTGTTTGAATGTAGTGATTTATCAAAAATATAGCAGAGTGACAATATAAACAGGATTTGGTTGTATGGGGTGCAATCTATTCTAATTAGGCTTTTATTATTGTGGTTTCCCCTGCACAGATTATTTGATAATTCAGGATTTGCACTTGCATCTTCAGTTTATTTTATATATGGGCAGAGAGCAGATCTGTGTAGTTACTGCACAGTTACAATCCTTTCAGGCCCAGTCCTGTGGGAGCCTGGTGAGCCCTTTATTGCCATATTTTGGGCCCTGGTTCCCAGGGAACACCGTGCCCTGAGGAGCAATGGGGAAACACAGCTGCTGCCATGGGTGTTACTTCATAACATGAAAGCACTATCAGATTGATTTCTTTTCCCTTTTTAAGACTATCAGGATTTGTAAGAAGTCATAATATCTTAGACTAACTGATATAAGTGGAATAAAACAGGCAGGCTGTTGAGTGGCTATCCTTGTTTCCTGCGTGCTGACTGTAGCTTTTGTTGCCCGTATCAGTGTCTCTAATAAAAGATAGTACCTCAGCCTACAAAACTTGCTTTGGTTGTAACCACAGACCATTGTAACTTCATCCAAACAGCTACACTTTAAGGCTGTCTCTGATGAAGATGGGGAGGAGAGAATATTTTCCTAGAAAGTATGTTGTGAAGTTTAATTTGTTCCCATTGAAGTGGTGCTTTGAGATCTTTGAATGCAGGGCATTGCAGAAGTGTGAAGTAATGTCTATAATCTCACCTACAGTTTCCATTTCTAGCCTAGTTTTAGGTGTTATGCAGTGGTTTACGTGGTGATGTAAAATATGATTGCCGTATATTTCTCACAACACAGTCCGATTGAGTAGCAGAAAAAGCATCCTCCAAACCATCATAATGCCATTTAGCAGAGAGTGCTGGGAGCAATAGGATGCCTGTTGTCGTAATTCTTCTAAGGAATACAGAGCTCCACAATCTATACCCAGCTGCTGACACTAGAAAACTCAAACATTTTGGTAAAATGAATCAAGCAGTAATGTTTCTTTTATGAGATCTCCTCAGAGGAAGGGAAGGTTTGGCACCATTTGGAGATCAGGCTCAGTGATCCATCATAGCAAAGGCAGCTGTCCTGGTGTGTCTCGTAGGTCACTCGATCGAACTGGTGGCTCTTACAACTATATTATTGCTTATGGAACAGTAATTGAGGCACCATGGTTAAAAATTACCTGGTCTAATAGGCAGTGAACAATTTGCACTCAATACAATTATAAGCCAAATCATTCATTTCATAACACTTGGACTAATTTATTTGTTGACCTTTTAATATCCATAGCTCTTCAGTAGCATTAACTGCAACTCGGACAAAATCTCTTGTTCATTTTACTTTCATTGATTTTTTTTTTCCATTGAGGCAATAACAGTTGTTTGAGTACAACCTTTTCTTTCTGTTGTAAAAGTCAATCATGTAACTTATGGTGATATAACTCAACTGGACTGAAATGTCCTCTAAGTACAATAGCACAGTCTCAACCTACTTGTACAAACACAGATATGTATTCAGGGTTTATTTTAAAGAATGGTTTGGAATGTATTTGTGCCTATGGATGACAAATTATATATTTTCTGGGAGGAGAATGAAAAAAAGACAGACACGCATTTTTTAAATCAGTGCCACATATATGTAACACATTTTTTTGTTCATATATTGCAGGTGATCCAAGATACAGATATTTTGGAGTTTGTTAATTTTGGTCTTTAGGATGACCTATGAGTCTTTACTAGCAATGCTTGATTCATAATTTTTTCTGGACATAACATCTTGAAGTCCAAACATTTGACAGAATAGAGAAGCTTAATTTTTTCAAATGTGAGAGTCTGACAAAAAAAATGTGTGTTAAAGTATTTTTAATAGATAGGGAATAATTAATATTAATATTTTGATAATCTGAATTTTCTTAAATTTTTCATTTTTAAATCAGCATGAAAGCTAAGAGATTGTCATGATCAAAAAAGTTACTGAAATATTGATGTATTTTGAAAAGTCAGCATTTTGAAGTGATTCTATAAAATATGTTGATGTAGTGACAAGGGTAATACTTTTCCTTCACCACTGAAAAAAGGAGCCCTAGATCATATAAAATGCTTTTACATTGTGGAGGTGTACACAGAAATACAGTGTTACTTCTGTGAAATGTTTGATAAATTTCATTTCTTAAATACATGGTTATTCAACATTTATACTTGCTTGGGATAATTTCTGCTGAATTTTAAGACTGTGAATTAAAAATAATAATATCAGGAGCAAAATATCTTTTGTTTCTGATAAGAAAGTTGAAATTTCTTTTAGAATATCTGATAGGAGTCACTTCATTGAAGTTGCCTTTCTGAGCCAAATTCCCTTTGTACAATAAAACACTGTAAGTCCTTTGAACACTTAGTTATAAAATATGGTTGTTACACACTTGGCATTTTATGCTTCCCTCGAAATTGCCACTTGGTATCTACATCTAATCTGTGGTCTGTCTTTTCATTTCAATTGGGTCTGAAGTGGTCCTTGGCTGTAATGAGAATGCCCCTTTCAAGAGACTTCTTTTAATTATACTGATGATAAAACGTAAGTGAAAGTAGTCATTTGTAGGGGTTATGACTGAGCAGTGTTTTAACTATAATAGTAAAACCTACCAACGTTATTCCAGTCTCTATTTCAACATTTTTATGCATCCACTCTCCACAGAACATAGTGAAATATCATTGTAGGTCAGAATCTCAATGTGTCTTATTCTTCAGTTTTCCCCTGCTATTAGAAGTAACCTGAATTCTCAATTTCTAAATATTCACACTTCCTATCTGAAGCATTCAAGCCAGAAAAGTGAGAGTTTCACAGATTTTATTTCAAGCTGAGAGTTTTTTGTTTGGTTTAGTTTAGTTTGTTGGGTTTTTTTTCTCCTTTATTAAAAGGAAGTGTGGGTGGGTCTTTAATTGCATGTGATGGAATGCTTTTTCTTTTCTTTTGCAGAAAAGAGATAATTTGACACACTTAAATATTTATATGGGTAAATGCATTAATAAAGAAACAACTCTGAAAATAAAATAGAACACATATTTACAATTTACACTTTAATTGCTAGATAGCTCCTCTGATTTAACTCATCAGGAATTCTTGCTTTGCATTACCAAACATAATTATATATCTTGATAGATTTAAATGCAGTCAAGTGAATTATGCCACCCCATTACAGTCTAGAATTGACCTAATGTGAGACAAATTTGAAAGTGATACAATTTGACATGTGTTTGGAAAGTCTCTGTGTATGCAAATCATAGAAAATAGATATCAACCTCTCTATTTGCCAAGTAAAATGTTTTTCACTCTTACAAATACATAATTTGATATCTATGTTGCGCCACACACAAACATACTTAGGAGAATCAAAGTTCTACAGCTATCAGAGGGACATAGATGTGAGTCATGATGTCACTGTTTTACCTATAGTCCCTAAAGGAGACGATTTAAGTCCTGCCAGAGTGATTTTAGTTCTGAGCCTCTGCTCTTCTCCATTTAACTTAGAGACCTGACATTAGTAGAGAACTCCAGAGCTTTTGGCAACAAAACTATCCAAATTACTTGCCAGATGCTTCAGTTGATGGTAATGGGGTGGGAGCATCCAGACTCTCAACTGACAGTTTATTCAAAGAGTTATTCCAACCAATGATATTAATGCTGGTTTATTCCATGCTGCTCTATATCTAGATGAAGTACACATCTGTGCTAGCTACTAACTCTGTTGCCATTGTTATGTGCCCCTGATTTATGGAAATGAAGACCACCAGCATGAGTGGTGTGGATTAAAAAAGGAGGCTGATACTTTTTTAGTATCTAAGTACACCATATTAACAGGAAGACAGTAGTGGTAAGATGGGAGACTTGCAAGGACAGACTTACAAATGATCATCATAATTCTGTTCCTTCTTTTGTCAGCAGTATTTGCAGGGCAGACTCTTTGGATGGGGTGTGTTTCCCCTGTTGCTGTGCATTCATCACCTTTGTGGTTAAGAGGTGTTTCAATCATCGATTCTCTATGTTTATGGCAAGATGCCTGGGCACATTTGCACTTCACTGTTTGTTCTTTCTGCTGCCTCATGGAGGCTTTCTATATTTTATTTATAAGGTTGGCTCATTGTGGAGCAGGTGGTAAGGTTATGCATGACTGGTTTTAGTGCTGTAGATTTAGGCTGTGATTTTCAGTTTGGGTGGAGGCTTTGAGACTACAATGGCTTGGAAAGGCTGAGGTTCTAGCTCCCACTGTAGACTTGTTTCATGGAAATTGCCATTGAAATTCCATGGCAGGAATTAACTGTACTTCCATCCTATAGGCAGTGGTAAGCTGAAGGGGTTTTTATACCCCTCAAGCAAAGTATGTTGTCTTTCTCTTTCATTTTACCTTCTATTTTTGAATACTTATATGGTGTTTACTTCTTTGGTATGATTCAATTATAATATCTGGAAACAATTCAGTTGTTTGTTTGCTGGAGAAGTTTTCATCTTTGCGTGAGTACCAGTATCTTTTTAGAGAAATGGCCCTGTTGTTTTATACTTCCCATTAGTCTGGCACAGTTCTTTCAGTTTTACAGTAGATGGAGGATCTTTACATTTTGAATGGCTTTTATGAGTCTTTATAAAACTATAATTGTTGAAAATGATACAATAATGCAGTGCTCAGTGTTGATGTGGAGACGTGGGAGGTTCTGGACAGGCTGAAATTCTTGTATACCAGGCTTAATGACTGGCATTTCAGATCTTTGGCATCCTGTTAAATGTCTTTCTACCAAAATGTTGGATTTGCCGTTATACTTGAAAGGAGTGTTCATAATTGTATCATTATCTTTTAAAACCTAACACATATACAAATTTTAAGTATAGTTCTAACCCATATTCTTAACTATCATGTTTATATAAGTTTGACCCATTGAAAACTGGAGGGAAAGTTTGAGAACAAACTATTGTAATTTTGACTAGAAATTTCAGAATGTGACCTTTCCAAGGTGAAGAAGTGAATTGGAGTCTGATGTTGAGCTTTTGACTCTGCAGAAGTGTTTTTTTTTCTTGAAAGTAGCCATGAGAGTAGGAAGTTAGAAGGCAGAGCCAGGAGGTCAGACATAAGAGTCAAGGAAGTATGAATGACATCATCATCCCTAAGTACCCTCTCAGAAGATGAATGAGCTCTCTCTTGTATTACAATGCTAAAGAGCATTAGAAGGTGATATGATATCTAGACAACACATAAGATAGATGCCTCAGAGTATGCTAGAACAGCTTCCCCCCCACGCCCTCCACAAGTTCATAAATCCTTTGGTGGTCTCAATAATACAATATGTGGCTGATGAGTTTTATATATTGTGGTCAGCTTCTTTTTGACAAAGCTCATTTAGATTTAACAAGTACCTCGAACATTATCTAATTTAGTTACTTAAGCCAAACAACTCAGTGTAACTCTAGGTACTGTTTATCTCACTAGATTCACAGCCCTTTTGGGACACAGAGTGGGATTTTTTCACCAGTTTCTAAATAAAAAATAAGCAGATGTCACCAGAAGAAATATCTTGTCTTTTAAAGCTAACATAAAGTGTGTTTGTCATTATAAAACATGACAAAAAATGTTTCCATCATGATAAAACTTGAAATGCAAGTTTCATGATCTTAATGAATTTCTTCTGAAGGGAAGGATGCATGCCTCCAACAAAACATGCAGAGGTGCTGTGGGGTTCAAGGTCCATTCAGTCAGAAGTGGATTCAGTCTGAATTTCAGTCACTGCACTTCAAAAGCATCATTCTGATTTGCTTTATGAAATCTCTTCCACAGTAATTTTGGAATATGCAAAGTTGCAGTGGACTTCACTACCCAGCCCCTCTTTTGCTTACGTAAACACCACTTAGTATGTGCTGGAGAAAAAATTGATTAAAATATTTTATTGCGTATGTATTTCAAAAGTTAAAAAAGACAAAATCCCTCAGTAGAAAAATCAGTTTCAGTTTGGAATAAAAGTGGACTCTGGATTTTTGGTGTGTAGCTGCATGGACTGCAGTGTTCTAAGGCATCATATTTAATTACTAAAGCAATCTTTCCTTTTATTAGAATTTGCTCCGTTGTTATTTTTATGGAAATAAAATGATGCTCATTTGGAACAAAATGTGAGACAAGAAACCCCTCACTTTAGCTCTAACTAAATGCTGCAAAGTCCTTTACTCTAAACCAAAAACTGACAGACTTTTAGCATTAATAGAGGAGTGGATCTTCCTTGACAAATGCCCCCATAAATTAGATATTAGCTTTAGTCAAACTCTGTCTCTCTCAGGAAATATTTCCACTCGCATATTCAATTGGAAGGACCTTATATGATGCCCACTTACTGCTATGAAAATCTAGTCTGAGATGAAGGCAAAGAAAAATTTCTGTGAACAAAAGAATATCTGGAATACCAGACCCTGAGCTTACATAGAGATTTCTTTTTATAGAATGTTAGTTTCACTCACTTTTTGATATGTCTGTCTGCTGCTCTGTCCATCTCTCTATCTGTTTATCTATCACTATTGCAGTGGTAACATGCAGTATCAATTGGATTTTAAAAGACATAGATCTTTTATACTAGCTGTCCTTTTTTATAATACCTTTTACAAATTTAATCAATGCATTTTAATATACAATATAGTTTAAGTGCAATATACGATAAATATTCGAGCTTCATCTTAAACATGCTCTAGCCTTTAAATTGTTAAAACTGCAGTGCCCTTTCAATCTACTTACATAATGTCATAAAATATACATTTCAAGGTAAATGAAGTCAGCTACTTCAATTTAGTCCCTCAAACTGGTAGTAAATGAGAGGTTAACACTATGGTGCCAAACCCATTATTGAGTAAATTTAGCACCTTGGACAGCTCTGTAAAATCTTTATTGCTTTCCTGACCTGCTCGTCATGTTCTGTCTATGTGTTCAGTGGCTCTCAGCTCTGATTGAAAGGCAATATATTAGATCCCGAACACAAACATGCTCGGGGGCTGCTTCACTGTGAGCGTAATGACATGGAGGTGAGAACAATTTTCTGGTCACCGCAATCCAAGCACCTTGCAAGGTCTGTTGCTCTAACTTATAGAGGACTTTTGGGGCTCCTTTGTATGTGGAGTCATAACAGCAGCTTCTATTGTAATTTAGGCAGAGCTGCAAAGGGTTTAAGATGCGTTCAGAAAACAAGAAGTTAATATCTTGAACTTGTCTGTAGTAGCATTTTATGGCGTGTTTTTAAAGCTACTTTGTGTCTGTAAGAACTACCATCAGGTCTGGAATAGAAGATACCATTATTTGACACAGGAGGTTTTTTTGTGTAACATCTACTTTATATGATCTGAAAATGTCATAAACAAGAAAAGCTTCTTTGGTGTGAAAATATTATTAAAGTATGTAACTCAAATTTACAGACTCTGAAAATGTTGAAAAAAATATAACCATTGACTAGCTAATAAAATTGAATGCTGCTTGTCAAGCATGTTTCAATAAACCATCATGACAATTAGTTTTATTTATATGCAATATGATATGGCATCAAAGAACTTCTGGTGTATAAGAACTGGAATATATTTGATACTAGGTAAAGCAGCTGTAAGATTCTGTGTAATTACCTCATTTTCTAACATGGTCTTCAGTCTCTTTTTAGATGCATTCTAAGGTTTTTAGCTCAGCATTACATAAATAACTATGATTACTCAGGTAGAGCAGAAATGACTATTTTAACTTTCTTTTTTTTTCAGTAATTTGGCATAATGACAGCTTAGGTTAACAATATTCTAAAGCAGTTTGTGGGCTCTGTATCACATTTTAATTCTCCATCAGTGAAATATATAGTGCAAACAATTTCTACTGAAGTGAAATAAATCCTAGTTTGCAAAGTCAAACACCTGTGCAGTAATTTTCCATCTAAAAATCATGGATTGAGAAAGATAGAATTTTTTCAGTAGCTTCTCTGCTCTTCTCAGGTTTGCATCTTCAGTATGAGGAAAAAAGGGCAACTCAGGGTTCTGATGAACCAGGAGTTTGTACCTGGATGTTGTTTGCAGTCTGTCTGTCTATGATTATACTGCTAACTGCTCTGGTCACGCTATACAAAAACACCCACTCTAAACCAACAATCATAGCAGAAAACAAACCCCAGCCTTAAAAATCAAACAAACAAACCAACCAAACAAAAACCAACAGAAAGAGGCCATAGCAACTTAATGCTTCAGAATCTGTTTCAAATATAGTGATCTAAAAATCCATCAATTATGTATCACATCTCACTTCATATGTGGAAAATAATTTAAATGTGTGTTCTGAGACAGGGGTGTGTGCAGCAGAAGGCAAGCCTAAATGTTTACTGGGAGAACAAAAATCCTCCATCTCATTTTTGAATTTAGGACATTATATATGTCATAAGTAGTTACTGCAGTATGACAACTATTTTATCTTATAGAGAATTTAAAATTGAAAAAAATGCTAATATGCATCTAAAAGCTTGTCATTTGAAGAGTTGTTCAAGGATTTTTGAAGAGGTTATGGTGACAGCAAAATGAACGCAATTATATCTCTATTTTCTGATCAGAATCTACAGTATATGAAAATTGAGCATTACTGTTTCTTTTTGGTATAAAATATGGCTATTGTGTAAAATATTTTAAGTTTAAAAGTTTAACTTTGTAGAAAACTGTAAAACCCTTAGAACTGGTACTATTTTTGTAAGCTACCTGCAGAAATGTGCCGTGGTGAATAGCGTCATGTTAGAACATTAGAGCAGTACTTAGGGGCTGGGAACTACAAAAATACATTGTTTTACTCTAATGATGTCCTTGACCGTTTTGATAAGGCAATTGGGAATCTGCTTTGAAAGAAGAAGAAGAAAAAAATTCTGGATTAATTCTGCAAAGCATTTTTGTATTTTCTATCAGGATTATTATCAAGACATTGTAAAATGTAAGAACACAGGAAATGCTATTATTCCTTGAATGCCAGTATAAAATCATCTTAAAATATTAAAAGAAATATTAAAGGGAACAAATAAGAAGACGGAGGGGGAAAAAATTGCCCAAAATGGAGAACTCAATCTCAGACTGTTTTAAATTCTACTGTCCATGCAGGGATTTTTTTTCTAGAAAACATTTCCTGGTACTGTGCTGTTCTCTCACACTGCATAAGTCTTACTCTTGGGCATCGTTTTATGTACATGGATCCTACCCTGACCCATCATATCAGGACACAAACTGAAGAAGTTGAAAGGTTACATTACCAGTAGCATAGGACTGATTGGATATCTGCTGAATGTGGCCTGCTGGGTAAGGTCACAATTCCTGCAGCATGCAATTAGGAATAAAATAAACACATTGAAGGGATTCATAACATGCTCTGAATGACATTGATTGCAGTAATCTACCAAATGACCTCAGGATTGTATTCTGCAATAAACCGATGAGTGGTTTATAGTGCAGATGGTAGAGACAATTGGTGATGTATTTTATTTTGCAGCACCAATGATTCTCACCTTTTGACTTGATTAAGCGTGTGTGTGAATAGGATGAACTAAAGATTTAACAGCATTCAGTGGTTGCTGAGAGTTGTTACAATTAAGGTTTATCTGGTGAGAGGGAGGGGGCGAAAATCTACCACAATAGAACTAATAGAAGATAATAAAAGATTCTAATATTTGTTTTCTCCACAAGGATTTTATTGAACTCAGCAAAATGCATCTGTTTTTGTATTGACAGGAAGTAATACTTAAGAGGGCTGCCGATTTAGTAGAAGCACTCTATGGTATGCCACATAATAACCAGGTAAATGCATTCTACTTCAGCAATTCTATAACATGGCTAATTCTTAGATGTATAGATAGATCACGGCTAAAGGCATGTGGTACTACACTGGGAGGCAGAATAAATGTAGAAGGCAGTGTTATATCTGGAGTGGGGTTTAGTTTCCTTGTTTCCTTTTTTAAAGGGTGTGAATTTAGTGCTTGTAAAAGCAATATGTTATTAACCCTGGAAGCATTTGCCCACTTTCACCAGATCCTATGTAATATGGGTAATGATACGCATTCTGTATTGCCACCAGTGATTTTTCATTCTTACCCTAACAACAGCTCTAAGGTGGAGAAAGACTCAGCTCCAGCCCCATTCTGCCAGTTGGTCTTTTTATACAGAAATGTGGCCGTTGGGACTGAAACTTCCAACTCTCTTACCACAGATGTCAGGATTTGTCACGAAGGCAGCAGATCTTATAAGCATTAACTCTCAGTCAGCCAATTGGTTTAGAAAGAAAAGCATCTAGTTCTTGCCTTTGGACAGGGAACTGTTTCATTTGAGTCTGTAAGAAAAGATTTGTCAGTCACATTGGTAACTCTTTTATTCTTTTTTTCCCCCCTTCTTGTGCTGCAGGAAATCATCCTGAAAAGAGCCGCAGACATTGCAGAAGCGCTCTACAGTGTCCCCCGCAATCACAACCAGCTCCCCGCCCTTGCTAACACATCGGTCCATGCAGGAATGATGGGAGTGAATTCCTTTAGTGGTCAACTAGCTGTCAATGTTTCCGAGGCCTCACAAGCCACCAACCAGGGTCAGGAGAACATTCGTCTTCCTCTCTCTATGAACCTTTTCTGATAAAAGCCAGGGGACTGGTCAGAGCAGGGGCAGAGGGATGGGTCAGGCAGCCCCATCCTGGACCAGGCACAGCCTTGGAATGACACAGGGCTGCCTCAGCTTGGGGAAAGCACTTCTGCATAGCCCTAGAGAGTTTCTCATTTTGCTCAGAATAATAATTGTATTTGTGTTTAAATCCCACTAATTTTAATCGACTTGAGCATGTACTTAAAGTTAAGTACTTGCTTATGTATTTTCCTGAGCATGGCTGATCTCTCAGTCTGGGCCTTGTGTAGCATTTCTTGATAGTACAAAATTACCCCTTGAATATTTGTCTGGTTTAGTTTGGTTTTGCAAGAGATAGAATATTGGCATTGTGTTTTTCTCAGAGTCTGAGACTTTTATAAATTTTGCAACAAGCGAAGAATGGAAATATTTACAAAGACACTTTCAGAGCTTCTCTAATTTTTAAAATAAAATGATTTTCACTTTGTAGAAAATTAATATTGTTTTAATTCCCACAGTTAAAAATAAGAAATAGGTGAAGCATATTTTTGTAAAAGCCCTTTACATTTTTCCCAGTCCTTTTCTCAGCTCTATATATTATCCAACTTAAAAATTCACCTGAATGAGAAAATATTAGAATGTTGCTATTTTCTAAAGGAGCTGGAAGAATTGTTTTTCTTTACACTAAAAAAATAGAAATTATTTCTAGATTTAAATATTTCATGGATGTGCTATGTGGTAGGAATCAAAGATTGCATTTTTTCCTCTAGGATTAAAGATGCATTTTGCATTTTGTACTTCTAGAAACAAATCTTCCTTTATGGATATTTGAATATGAGTTTCCTCAAATGTCATTTACAGAATTAGGTAGAGATTCAAATTTTAAATTGCTGCCAAATTCAAAACTCATTTTCTACCACATAATGATTAGACCAGGGCAAAAAGACAAAGGATATCCCACTACTTGGAGAAACACACTCTACATTTTCTGAAGTGTGCAGTGAGCATCTAATATGAGATATGTTAACTGAGAGTGACATCAGAGAAAAGTTAACAACAATCACGTGCTTTTAACATACCTTGAGTCGGTATTTGCTCCTCACTTTGTAAATGTAGGTCATGTTTACTCCATTTCCTACAAACAGCTCTTTCAGAGTGAGTGTTCCTCTAACACCCAGTGGTGATCTTTGCTCGAGGGCATGGCTTGCCTGAGGAGCTCTGAAGACTCCAGGCTCCCTCCACCTCCTCCTCCTCCTTCTCCCCAGCAGTGACCTGGAGCAGGGAGGGTTCACAATTTGGGGTTGCCTGGTGGTCTTGGGGGTCAGTCCTGGCCCTCCCTGTGCCCACCATGAGCTGCTGCCCTGGTACCACAATCACTTGCTCATAGCTGTTTGTGTAAGAAACTGTTCTGGGGCTGAGACCAATTTCTAAATGTATTCCCTCCCCACAAAAGGTTTTACTCGCAACTCAAGCAGCGTGTCACCTCATGGCTACGTGCCAAGCACCACCCCTCAGCAGACAAATTATAACTCTGTCACAACAAGCATGAATGGCTATGGGAATGCTGGAATGTCAAATTTAGGCGGTTCTCCAACCTTCCTGAATGGATCTGCTGCCAATTCTCCCTATGCCAGTGAGTATTACATGGCTTTTATGTATTTTGCACATTGTCATTAAAAGGAGATGGTGACTTTTCTATAACACTCAATATTTAATTTCTATTTTGAGCATTTGAAGCAGAGCTCGGTCCTTTATTCTCCAAGGCACTGACCTTTGATGCACTTTGAAGACACTCGTGTTGCCACAAATGCTCTTCTACTACTATTATTATTCTTATTTAATTGGAAGCCTCATAACAGCTTAAAAATAATGATGTCTCATGATTTGGTCTGGTAGTTTCATAACTTATACTCTGTAAATAAAAAACATTGTCCTCACCATTGACTTCTGAGCAAATAATATCTTCATAACCTTTATAAAAATTATGAATTACTTTTGGGCCTAAGCTTGATTGCTTATACTCCATTTGCTTTTTAAGCAGTATTACTTTGACTTCACTGAGAGCTTAGTATTAGTCAGTGAGATGTGACAATGGCTCCCAGAGTTTGTGTTTTAGTGCCTGTACAGGGAATGCCACAACAATGTAAGTCATACCAATCATATATTTCATGGCGTGAAGAGCTTATGGTCTACTGTCCCAGTTATGGAAATATTTATGTGTAGGACTAAGTTTCTGCATTTTGATATTAAAGGTTTAGTAACCTGTTTAAATATAAATACATTTCTACTGGTAAAGGCCTATGAACCTCTTCTGCAGCTGCTCACTCAGCTCAGTAGTCCCTGGTCACACGAGACAATGAAATGAACGGGACCTGCCCGATTCCTCTGACATTACTCATGTGGCATAAAGGATTCCACTGACATCTGTAGAAAGCTGACAGCAGAGTCAGGGTGGAAGGTCTTGTCATGTAAATGGGTTTATAGGCTGAGACCGTAGCACAGACAGAACAAACAGACTGTTGAACATACCAAGGTTTATGCAGCAAATTCAAGTTAATGGTGTAACAGCAGTAATAATTGTTTTGACTTGCATTGCTAGAGTTCGGAATTAAAAAGGGGATAGGAAACCTGACTTTAAAAAAAACCCAACAAAAAACCTTCGAGGTTTCTTATCTGCTGGAAATTTAGAAATTATTTACCCACATAACTAGTACTTATAACCTGGGAATTGCTAACCAGTGATTATTTTTGTACTCTAATAATAATGTAACATGTAATGTTACAAAGTAGCTTACTTATTAAGTTTGATTTACTGTCATAGAATCTGCACACTCTGAATTCATAATATAACATGATTGATGAGACATCTCCTTTTGGAAGCAGATGCCAGTAATGCATTGAAAATACTCTAGCAGTGTATTATTTCATATTTATGAACGAAGTCCTCTTTAGAATAGCACTCCACTTTCTAGCCCTGATTCTCTTTTCTATTTATATTTTGGGAGGTTTTCCTGGTAGATCTGTCATTCTGCTAATGCCTAATCCATTGAATCAGAAAATGCTTCAATCATGACCTGAAAATTAAAAGGTGGCATTCTTAATTAAATCAATAAACTAATTGCTGTATAGTAGCAATTCAATTTAGGTGCTTTGATTGCTCTCCCTTAGCAAGTACTTCCAGACACAGAGTGACTTCAGACTGAGATTGTATCTGTCAGACTGTGAAACTTTGAACGTTTAATTTCCATTAATTGATTTCCTCAGTGTTAACAAATATGATATCAGATTCTCAAATAAGAACTTAAATAGGGTGATTTTTATCTAGATAAATGCAAATAAAATAATAATTCAAAGCCCAGATGATCAGAATTTTACTCTATAATATGTAATTATTCACAGCCCACTTGTGTATCTAAGCAGTTTCTAAACAGGAAGATGAATGAAAGTATGGGATCTTAGTTTTGGTCCTTTTTCTTTTGCTGTTGTTGAATAAGAGGGGAAACTGGCAGTGCTTTCTAAATATTAAAGCAGTTGGTTTCCTTTTCGTGAAAACAAATTCACTTAAACCTTCAATGATAAATACATGAACCAAAGATATTTATCCCACTATACGGTAAAAAAACAGTTTAAGTATTTCAGTGTTTAAAAACTGAACTTCCTATATGGCAGGTTTGTATTTTGCATGCTCAGTTAAACCCTTAAAAAAATAAAAAAGGAGAGCATCCAAGAATCAGAATTTTCATGTTTCTGCAGCCTGTTATTATTGGATACTAAGAAATGCCTTTTGGGGGGGCTCTTTTTCTCCTCTAGTTGTGCCATCAAGTCCGACAATGGCCTCCTCCACTAGCCTCCCCTCAAACTGTAGCAGTTCCTCTGGGATTTTCTCCTTCTCACCAGCCAACATGGTCTCAGCGGTGAAACAGAAGAGTGCTTTTGCGCCTGTCGTGAGACCGCAAACTTCTCCTCCTCCCACCTGCACCAGCACCAATGGCAACAGCCTGCAAGGTACGTGAAACCCCGTCTGGAGCGTAGGTGGCTGCTCTCAAAGTGTGAGTTCCCAGTGCCTTGCAAGGCTCTAAGCAACACTGAGTTGTCAAAGGGGATAGAATGCAGTGGGGGATCCCTGGTGGTCTCTGTCTCAAAGTTTCCTACTGTAAAGAGTAAGTGGACTCCACCACCAGCCCGCCTTGTACCGTGCAGGTGTTTGGCAACCACCCCACCTCTAACTCGACTAATACTGCTGAATTGGGAGGCTGTGTCTTTTAAAGCACAGACCTACTGTTATGATAAAAACAAGTAATATTTCAGCTTACTAATACCATCCTTTTTCTTTCTTTCCTCTCTTATTCCCTGTTGTCGTCCTTTATCAGACCAGTCTTTTGTGGACTCTAGCAAGTACTCCACTGCAGGGTCTCTCCAGGGGCTGGCCTTCTCCTGAAGTACGTCACTCAATCTTCCCTTCCTTTTTGTCCTTTGTCATAGTACACTTGTGCAGAAATCCTACTGAGAGCAAATAGACTGTTACAGAGCTTGGCACAAACCTTTCCTTTCATAAATAGGAGATGCATTACAAACTAACAGCAGCATTTTCCAGTTTAACTCATACCAGAGCAAACATTAGTTTCCACTGATTAATGTACTTCTGTGCCAATTAATTCCATAAATGGCGCAGGGCCTTTTGGAAAGCCTATTGAACTGCTGGTATCAAGGGGCTGTTCCTTTTCTGCCTCACTTCCCCTCTCATTACAAGTATTCCGGCATTAGCACCTAAATCCGTTTGAAGCGTTGATGCAGCAAGGGAGTGACAGACAAAAGCTTGTCAAACTGAGGGTGCTGCAAAGCCCAGCACTGCCCATCTCATTGTTTGGCTCAGCCTGTTTTACAACACTGTGCCTAAGCCTTCCTGTGTAATTCCCTCACTGTGCTTTAGTGTGCTGAGAGAGACATTTTCATGCTCGCTTAAATCCAGGAGTTTCCATAAGCAGATGCAGCCAGCTGCCTCCAACAGTGCCAGAGGTGGGAAAGATTTTGTGGTATGTGTTGTGCTTCCCCCAGACCTGAGATCTGTTTCCTGTCCACGTGCCTGTGTGAATGATCCAAAGAGCACGAACAGGGAATAAAATCTGTCATTGTCAAAGCCAGGTCCAGAAGGAGCTGTGCAGAGCCAAGGGAAGATCATTCCACAGACTCCCCATGTCACTGAATGGCCTCTGGAAAGAGAAACACTGGGCTGGAAGGCATAATGCTGATAACACTATTAACAGCCAAAAAAAAATCTATATGCAAGCAGAGTAGAAGGAATTCATTCATAAAGTCAGGGATCTATTGTGCCTGAAGGAAGGCATTGTCCCTCAGTGCATGTTATTGTGGTGAACTGGGAGGAGGGATCCTTGAAGGTGCACACACACACACACACACACACAAATTGTACACATACTTGGGAAGGTATAAGCAGAACTTGGGTACCTTCAGTCAAGACTTTTATAAATACAAACTGTGTCAGGAATTAAACATAACAAAATTTTCAGATGAACTGTAGCATTTAGGAGATTCATTTTTGGACATTTAAAAGATTTGGCACTGCTGACAGGCTACAAATTTTAAAAGCAACAGCTACAAATATTTCCCATCTGAATTAAAAAAAAAAGAGCTTTTGAACATGTTAATGTTTTTTCCTCTCTTCACCTTGTCCCAGCTTGCTGCTGCAGATGGAGAGAAAAATTGAGTAACAGGAGAAAGCTTTTTCAAGCACTATTTTTCCTTTCACAAGAAACAGAATTCTCAGATTCCATGTACTGGCTTATGAAAAGCAATTATGGGATGGGCTGAGAGCACCAGATACAACTGGGCCTTTCTGATTGCCTCCTCATTGTGTCACATCCACATCTGTAATGCCCAGAAACCACACAGATCTGAGCATTTCCCCTAATTTTTATTTAGCAATTCAGTTTTCATAATAAGGATGAGACACCAAGAGATGGTTCATTTCTAGGTCATCACTGAACTTCTTGGTGAGTTAAAGACACACAGCCTTTAGTCCCATGCCTTCTGACACCACCTGAGGCTTGTAATAATCACTCAGAGAGGCACTGCCTGTTGTGCCTTAATGCTTAAATAAACAACCATGTATAAGGAGGCTGTCTTATCTCTCTTGGGCTTCTGGATACATCAGAAAGCAATCAAGCTTTCCTTATGTAGCTTAGATATCAGCAGAACTCACTAAAACAGCAGCTAGGCTTATCTGTTGTTCTCTTTGCCATGCAATTTTGTAAAACCCAAAATACATTATTTCTGTAATTTGCTAGCAGCAAATACAAATTAGTGTATGATAGAAGAAATAAAGGCCATGGGTGGGAGTTTTTCTCTGCCCTCCCTTTATGGAGGGGGTGTGATTTCATATCTATGCTGTTTCCCACTGATATCTCTGTTTTCAGGATCAATAACATGCTACAGCTGAGAGAATTTGCATGACTACATGTAGCACTTATGGAATAAAAGTGGAGTGATATAAATGAAGACTTAGAAAGAATGGAAATATCAAAGCTTTTAGGCAGAAAAGATATCATTTGCCATTTGCCTTGTAATTTAATTCACAATTTCAGAGCTCTTCAAAAATAATAATGCTTTGAAAAAATGAGCTAAGATTTGCATCTGTGCCATTTGTTTCCAATGGCAAAAGATGCATGGCTCATCTGTAACCACAGGGAAATGTCTAAACTGTGAAAGGGAGGAACTGCAATTATCTCACCTTTTTTGGCTCTTACCCAGGGTAGACAGCTGTGCTGTCCCAAGAGAGACAATTCTTGACCACTTATTGTTGAAATTGATTTGGTTCTGATGAATATTTTAACTTGAGAATTTTTTGTTGGAATAATATTTTCTGAAGGAGAGATACTTTTTCTAAAGCAAAGTTTCAATAAATTTGGAATTTATAAAGGGATGAAAAGCACAAAAAATGATGCAGTCGTATGTACAGAGGATTAACTCTGTTATGCTCATCACATAGAGGAAGTCTCTACCCCTTCCCATGTCCTCAATTCCTTGCTTACCTGCAGAAAAAGAGGGAGCACTGTGGTCAGCTTTGCCTTTTTCTGCACCAGTGTCCTCTATGCTTCTCACATCAGTGTCTTCCTGTAGGCCTTAAATCAACTTAGCTCACCTCTCTATCCCTTTCATCCTTGTTCTCAATTCCTTGAAGAGCCCTGATATGGGGTGGAAACAATCAGTACAGTAATTCCACATAAACCCATTGCTGAATGATAAATTCTAATAATTGAAATGCTGTTGCAACATGTCACCTCTGAGGATGGCCTGTTGCAAACATGTTGGATGTGTTTTGCATTCTCGCCTTCTCCTCTCATTTTATTTCATTTAATCAGTGCAGTTTACTTGAGCTGTTCTCCCCTTGCTGATTAGACTTGTAATTCTTGCACATATGGTGGTGTTTGTGGAGAAAACATTTCCCTCCTCTCCCCCTCCAACCCCAAATCTGTGAGTCTTTTACTTTGGCTCTGTTCTTATCAAATAATTGCAGCTGTAATTAAAGCACAATGAATCAGCACCAGTCACAGGGTTGAGTTCTTCCTTAAGAAATTACATGTCCAGATGTCTGCAATGGCAGGCAGTTCCAGCATTTAAATCATGTGCCCATGAAGTGCCGCCAACCTGAAGGCAAATCTGTTTTCTACCTTTTGGCAAATAACTGTATGACTGCCATTTTAAAGACACATTGTTGTTAAAATTTTCATCATAAACTTGCATGACGACCCCCTGTAATGATGTGCTTGCTCACAGTATGTCACTTGGACACTTGGTGTGTCTGATCTGCACTGAGCACCCAGTAAGCACAAAGAGATCAAGCTGGAAGTCAAACTACATGGAAGACAATGCCTGTTGATTTTTAATAAATATCTCCCTGTTAAGAGAGGTGGTGGTTTCATAGAAAGTGAAGCTAGGATCGTAATAAAGAAATACTGATGATTCAACTTAGCCAACAAAAGAGAAAATATTCTAAATTAACATTAAGATGTGACTCACTCAATGTAGTTGGTGGTGTCTGCTACAAATGTAATAAAGCTGGTCTGCTAACCTACCGGTTAAGGACATATTTCAATTTGAAAATTGGATTTGAGAGTTTAAAGTCCTTTTCTGAGCACCTGGAACAGAATACACGAGTTCCAGAGATGAACACTAAACTTGTAAGAGAACTGGCATAGGAGGATGACCCGTGTCGGTGTGACAATGCAATGACACCCTTCCAGGTCCCTAACAGAGGTGGCCTGTGGGACTCCAGCTGTTTTCCTGTATGTGGTGCAAGTATCTGCTTTGTCTGCTTTGCTTTTAAAAGAGTAACAGAAGGCATGGCAATGGCCGG
The DNA here is from genome assembly GCA_013396655.1 of Campylorhamphus procurvoides. NCBI lineage: Eukaryota > Metazoa > Chordata > Aves > Passeriformes > Dendrocolaptidae > Campylorhamphus > Campylorhamphus procurvoides. The sequence goes on along the minus strand of WBMV01004231.1, from coordinate 916,495 downwards.
GTCAAGTTTAATCCTCCTATCCATTTTGAGATTTTGGAACTAAAATCAGAAAAATAAGTTGGTGTTTGGTACTGATTTTGGGGAAGGACACTGTTTCTACAAGAAAATCAGTAATTTCAGCAAAGTCACTTACAACTTAAACCACCTTCCAGTCAGAAGGAAGCTTCCCATGATTACTGAGTACATAGTTGTCACTTATGGACAGTACTTACACATAAATTTAATTCAAAGTACAGATGGGTACATTTCTAGTAAATGTTTAAAGCTCTGAGGATTTTAAAAGTTGTTTGATAATGCAGAAAATTAACTTTTTTACCCTTTCTCTCTCTCTCTCTCTCCCCACTCCTCCCTTTCCTTCCGACAGCTATATCTGGCATGATTGTTCCCCCCATGTGAAAGAATTGCCTTGAAGAATTTTATTAATGAAGAGGTTGAATTCTGCTTCAGAGAGAATCTGATACAAGTCCCAGAGTGGAACTTTTTACTCAGGCCTTTTTAAAAATAAAAAAGAAATAAAGAAGGATCTTACAATAACTGCAGATTTTTAAACAAAACAAAAATCACCATCCTTGCAAATACTGAAATTAACAATCTACAATTGCAAGGTGTTGATTCAAGTTGTCCATCCCAAATACCTGGGAGATATATTTATTGTATGTTGATAAAAAATCCACTTTTTTTTTTTTTTCGGGGTGGGGGCTTGCTTTTATTTCCTTCTGTTTTTCATATTTTTTTAAGGCTTGATTTAACTCAACACCATTTGTCTTTTATAAATCATACAATTACACAAGGGACACTAGAGTTGGAACTCCACATTTTTAATTTATGAATTTTGGTTTTTTTAAAGCTGTATAAAGAAAAATGAAGTGGTGTCATTTACATACAAGTCTGTATGGGACAGAATAGAAGTGCCAGTTAGTTTTTCGTAGAAGAATTATGGCCATTTAATTAAGGGTCGGCTCATATATGTTGCTTATCCAGTGGTGACTTGCTAATATGATGCATTTTTAATGTTCTAATTAAATAGATATCACTCCCTAGAAAGCTGATATTTTTGGATGATGAGGGCGGGATGAGGGGTGGGATTAGTAACCTCTGTCTTTAATATCAGGCTGAATTATTGTGTAAATAATGCAACAGGAAAAGTTCATCATAGAACACCAGGTTGGAAAGGGACCTTAAGGTCTAACCTTTCTCGGCAAAAAGTTGGTGCAAGGGAAGGTAAGGATGCAAACAGCAAACACATTTGCTCTTGAACCGAAAATCCAGTGCCTCTAGATATGATGCTAAAGCTGCAGAATTAGATGAGCACAGCTCTCTCTTTAGCTGATGTATCACACTCCTTCCAAACGAGTGGCCTTCCCCAAGTGCAGCGTCACCTGAGCCGTGCACGAAACGCCGTTTGGATTTGGCCTGAGGACACAGACTGTGGCCATCCCTGGGGGTTTTTCAGCATAGCACTTCTCCCCTTGACCTATAGTTATGGGGCAGGATGAGAACAGCCCTGGCTGCCGTTCCCCGTCCTCCCCACCTAAAAGCACACGTTGTGTCAGCCTCCCACTGGGCTCGTTCCTGTATCAGTCGACCCTCTCCGTTTGTATCATACTATATAAAGCAACAGGTAACTGCTTTTGAATAGTGAATGGAAACACGAGTTTGGGGGGTGGGGATGGGGCTCTTAGAAAGGTTTCAAATCAAAACCATTGCTTCTGTTTTACAGAAATTTTGCTATCATTATCTGGGAAGTGTTCTTAAAAACTATTAGTCAAAGAGGCAGCAAAGCTCTGAAGATGCATTACCTGATATTTTTTCTTTGCTGTTGTGTTTTGTATGTAGTTATAAATACTGTAGATTTTTTGTGATTTTTTGCCAAAGTTGTTGTTCTATTTATACATTTTAATGTCTTAAGACGGTTTTTCAATATCACAAAAGAAAAAAAAAAAAGAATTTTACTGCATATTTTGCAAAAAGAGCTCACTACCTTTAGCTTGCACATACTTGCAAATTAATTAAAATAAAAAAAAGCTTTTTGTTTCTGTTTTTTGTTTGTTTGTTTTATGGGGGATTTTGTAAAATATCCATATAAATAATGTATTTATCTTTGGAATTTGTACATTGCTTTTTGTCCCCTACAAGTTTATTTTATTGTGTATGTTTGCTATGTGAAAAGTGCTGATTTGTTTGGTCATTCACCGTTGTATTAGCTGTTTAAATGTGATTTTAATACATTTCATTTATAGGGTTGTTTTTTTTAGTATTGTTTAAAACCATGCTTCCATTTTTTTTTAATTTCCACCCAAAAGCCATTGTCTATTTTTGTATTATTTGTAAGTTAAGAAGTTTTTTCCAATATATGGCAAAAGGTAGCATATTATTCTTGTAGCATTTAGTTATGTAGATTTAAAAAAAAATGTATCCTTTGCTTTTGAGGCTTAACAAAAACTAATGCTGTTTTACTCTATTAATATGCATGGGATTTCTCCTCTTTGGAGTGACGCATTTTTGTGCATTAAATATGGGGAGAAACTTCATAGAACTCAATGAAAATACTTTCTTTCTTAAGTCTGCTTGTATATTTCTCTGTCTTTCACATAAATATAAACCAGCAGATTGGATGCCTTAACAATGCAAATCATATTCATTTCACTTGTACATTGTACTGTGCACCAGAACTGTCAATCATCACTAACATTCTAAGAAAAAAAAAAAGGAATTGAAAAGCACAAAAGAACTGTTTTGTTACCTTAAAACAATATAACTTTTTTCTAGTCAAGCAAGAAATCATTTACAACGATGCTGCAACTGTGCATGCTTCCTGTATGAATTTTGCAATGGTTTTCACTAGAATGTCACAGTGTGATCTTTGGGGGGAAGGGAAGAAAACAGGATTTTTTTTTTTCATGGTGAGAAAATAAAAGAAGAGAAAACTGGAAAATGTGAGCGACATCAGTTTATTGCTTCTCTGTATTCCAAGTGATTATTCTAATTCACATAGTAAGCAACAGCACGACAATGTAATCAAATTTAAAGCCATATTTTGTCCAGTGACACCGTTGATTACTCTTGTAGAGCTCCACTCAGTCCTAGTGATTTTGACACCACTCTTAGCCACGATGTTTGTAGTCTCTACGCCAGTGTCCAAAGATCCTTTGACAATGTGCATAATTTTGTTTTTCGCAGCTATTTATCGTGATCTGATGAATGGGAATTTATCAAAAATCTCCCCTGCACCACCCTTGTCTTTTACAAAGTAAAAGATGCAGCTGTTTACAGAATATGGCTTTAAGTGGAAACATTCAGATTTCAGTTTTAACAAGGTGAAGCTTCACAATGACTGGATTGCATAAAGTAATGCCTATTTCCTCACAGTTGTACTAGGATGCAGCTAAAATGAAGTCATCTCTGAAACTACTAACCTTTCACCTTCTTATCTAAATCTTTTTGAATAGACACACACACTGTACAGTTCTATTGTTAGAGAAACTAACTACTGTAGAGATTGTTATAATTTTTTTGCAGAAATTCAAGCTGTAAAAACTTTTCAACTTTCACAATATTTAATTAAAGTTACTTCCTGTCTGTGAATACAGCTCCTAGTTGTGTGTTTATTTTTCTGCCTCTGATAGCTAATAAGTGAGAAAAAACTAAAATGCAGAAGCCAGAGGCTACTGAATTGTCTTCCTGAAATTAAGGAGCAACAGAAATTCATGGAATTATACAATAAAACATAGTGAATGCTGGTGCAGTGAAACTCCTTTCCTTCTGTCTCTAATGGATTTCAAAGGATCCTCGCTCATAATGCTGAATTTCATCCTGTTATCATTAATCTTATTATTTCCATTGTTTTAGCCTTGTTTGCCTGAAGGGCTAACATACTTTTCTAGTGGATTTCAGGAGCATTTCTGGCTTCGGGTACTCAGCTGCAAGAGCTGCCTCTCTCTAAACAGAGTGATCCTGAAGTACAAGGCATATTATACACAGTGCCAGAGACTCAGGGAGATTTAAGTTTTCATCTTGGCATTAAGTCAATGGCAACAGTTCAGGGACCAGATCTTGAGTGACCTGCTCAAGGACAGGTCCAAGGAGTGCATCTACCTATGCAGAGCTCTAGCTGGCTTCTTGACTTCACCATGAAGGAAGCTCCTGTAAAATGTTTCCATTCTGCTACCCTTCCTTAATGACAGACCCATCAGCTGCTAAATTGGTTCTGGGCATTCCGTTTTGCTCTGTACTGCTCTGGCAGGAGACAATCATAAGGAACTTTACTTCTGGCATTTGGAGAACTGTCATACTGGAACTTAACTTCTCTGTCATACAGAAGACCTTTAAACACCACACCTAAATCAAGGCCCCAAACATTCCCAAGGGAGGAATAAGGATGTTTGGGATTGCAGTCAAAATTTACTTCAAAAAATTAAATTTGCTAAAATCATGAGCAGCTGGAAGTTTCTTCTTGCAATGTAAAGTATTGGATATCTCTTAAATGTTAGCAGATCCACTCCAGTAGTTGTTAGAGAAAGGAAAGCTGTTGGCAAAGTCAGACCCCAAATGTGTTTATTCTGTCAGCAGAAGAGATCTGTTTCTTCTGTCTGAGATAGTGTGAATATTGGCAGCTCTCACTGCAGCTGAGGGCTCTGTGAGTGCTCAAGTCACTGAAAGATGTTGGGTCACATGTATCTGAAAAGCAGGCTGAAAGATTAAATTCCGGATGTAGTATAACCTGTAATAGGTACAGCAGAACAAGAGCTCTTTTTCAGCCTTTTGGATTCAATGACAATGGATTTTTTTTTAAATTTAAATTTAGCCGCATTTAAAAAGAAAAGGAGGGGTGAGTGGGGGAGTTAAGATGGCACGAAGCTTCTTGTTCAGATGAAGAGAGGTCTGCTGGCCAACCCCAGTGAAGTTCTTCTGACAATCCAAACTGGGCTCACCTGGCTGACAGCATTGCAATAGATGATGAATTGCTTTCTTGATGCCAAAAGAAAATCCTCCAAAACCCAGACCATATGAGGACCAGGTGCAAGGTGCACATTCAGGCTGCAGGGAGACATGTGGCCCATGATGGGTCATATGCCCAAGGGGAGAGAAGTGTCTTCTGTCATCACTCAGGGAAGCATAGACATAAGGTGTATCATAGCATGCCTTATTGCTGCCCTCTAACCTAGTGGCTTCTTTAATTTTTTAGCCACTGTAGTAGTAATTTTGCCTGAATACTTTGCATCTAGTGGTGGGATTGGTTGTATTTTTTAATGGGTCAGTCTTTAATTTTTTATTCAGTTTAAAGAAACTTTAGCCAAATGAGCCACTTCCCTGTTAGTTTCCCGGCCTTGTCTGTGTGTCTGCTTATTCCCGTTAGGGTCTGTCTCTGCAGGCTCTTGCCACAGCTGTGTTGTGTAATCATTTATGTAACTCTGCTTAGCATCACAGCCCCTGCATCTCCTGCCATTGCATGGGGCAGCTGAAGACACATTTGATGTTATACCACTGATTTCCTGAGTTCCTTCCTGTTTACTGCTCCTTGTTCCCTAGTTCTCCTGTAAATATTCACATTGTGCTGCTGTACTGCAGATGGGTTGGAGCCTCCCACAGAGTCCCTGGCCTCCAATTCAGCTCCAGATTCCTTCAGTTCCACAGGACTGAAGTTTTTAGGAAGAACTTTAACAAATACCGCATTCCCCAGGCATTTTCAAAAATGGGCCCACTCCATCTTAGTTTATTTGCCCTCATTACCCCTTCAGGCAGGGTGTCACTGAAGTCCATTCCTCTGGTGCATGGAAGACATTACACAGGGTAGTCCTGCTTCAGCACTGGGCTTTTGAACACCTTCTCACCTGTGTTAGTTCTCCTGTTAAACACAGAGCAGACAAATGCTGTGCTGACAGGCTTGTCTTTGCTGTGTTGTGCTGTGCAAGGAGTTGCCCTTCTTTACATGGAGAATCCAAATGGATTTTTTTTGTCCCCCAATTCCAGTACATTCTGTATTTTTCTCGCTTGTGCCTGTCTGCATATCTCAGACCAGGGGATGGAGTTTCCATGAGGACCATCGACCTCATCATCTCACAGCTGTGAACCATTTACTTGCTCATCTCCATCCACAGCAACATTACAGAAGCAGCACTTGCTGCTCACTTCTTTCTCCCTTCACAGATACACTTAATTATCATTGTCCTAATAAAAAAGTGCAAAACCTAACAGTGAACATTCCAAGTCCACTCAATACAATAAGGCCACATCCCAGAGATGCTGTGCAGCAGCCTGACATCGAGCTTTACCGAGACGCTTCGTCAGTGAGTCCCTGGTTCCTCTCCCACCCACCAGTTGTACTTGCTCCTTCGTGTCATTGTCACCTCCTGCCTGCCCCCACCACCATTGTCTCAATGGCACGCTGCCTGATTTGGGCCCCATTTGACATCTCTGTTTCCTCTACTCCCAGGAGGAGCTGGCTCTGGCATCCCTTTCCCCCAGCATCTAATGCTGATATTTCAGTAGGGGAGGTCAGGTCAATACTTTAGATAAATAAGTAATAGTTCCAACTCCACAACCCTCTTCACTCTTCCTCTCCTTGGTGCCCTTGAGGATACAAGTAGATCAGAGCTTATGGCACTGCTCCAACATGATTGGCAGGTCATGTGAAAGAGCACACATCTTAGAAAACTTTAATAAAGTAATTCCAGGACATGAATGCCAATGACTACCCAGGTCACAGCCTAACAGCAGGGACTGCAATTCTAGGTGGCTCTTTTGTGTAGGCCTACAACAGGAGTGGCAAATACAGTGCTCTAACACACATTTCCACCCTTATTTTCAATGGAAAACCCAAACTTCACCACTCATGTGGATGTACATTTGAAGATCTCAATAAAAAATATTCTTTAGATGATCACTTAACCCTTTCCTTAAACATACAACCAACCCGGTCCTCTATGTCCAGTCCAGCCAAACTCTATTTTATAGAGCAATGAAATTCTCTCTTCATTGTTTGTTGAAGTATAAGAATCCCTAATTTTTCCACATTTATTTATGTCAAAATGTATCTTACACTGTAAGCCCTTACAAAAGTTTTAGTGGGTTTGCAGGAGTGTCTCACCATGTCGTGGTGATTCACTGCAGCCTGGCAGCTCTTGACCAAACGTGAGAGAAAGGCAAGGACTGATGATGTCTGTAGCTCTGTACAAGTGTGCTCTGAAGGAGCACAGGTTATCTAGTTGAGAATAAACTCAGGATAAATTCACTAGTGAGGATACCTCAGTGACTCCCTGTAGGAAGGCAGCAGCTCAGACCAGACCTTAGCACAGGAGGCACAAAAACGCAGCCGTGGCCGTGTTGAGATGGGAAACTGTAAGAGCCAGGATAAGCTCTGGGAAGCAAGTCCCAAGGTGAACCTTGTCATAACACTTGACTTTTATTCAGCATCTAGTGGAAAAGGAAGAACCAATATTGCACAGAGATTCATCTGGAAGGTTGTTGTGCTTCAGCTTTCACCTCCCCTCCCTGCCAGACCCACATCATCCCCCAGCTCTGCAGGGGTCCTGCCCACTGCCCCACTGCCTCCCTGCCCACCACCCCTGCCAGGAAGGGCTCTGCCTTCAGTGTCATTTCCACGGAGCTTTGCTCACATTGCTCACACAGCCTGCCCCAGGCACTACCTCGCTCCCCCACCTCGCCACCATTAACTTTGCCTTCAACCTCTGCTGCATCATTGCCTTCTCCTGAGGGTTCCCTATTTATATAGAGGGGAAAATGCTGTTGCTGGGACTGGAAATATTTTGTTACCTTTTTCTGCTTAAGTGCGAGGCATTTTTATCTGTGATCTCTGGAGACTTATGCTACAGTGGGACTGATTTTATCCACTTACTCAATGCACTTTAGTTCAATAATGATTACAGAACTTCTACATAATATATTAGGTATAGCTGATTTCCCAGGGTTTGTAGGCCTCCATCTCCCTAAGCATTTAAAAAGGAATCTCTCTGTGATAGGTATGTTATGAATGATACACTCCTCGACCGTCATGATGTAAAAGTAATAGCAGCAGTGGGCTGGGAAGGAAGAAGAGGAAAGCACTCGGCTGGAAAATGCCAAAGCCTGTGGATAATGCAACCTAGAAGCAAGCACTTGCTTTGTTCATTTTATCACTGCTCCTAAGCCCATCAGCAGTGATTGCAAACTACGGAGTTCAGGCAACCAGACCAGATTCTCAAACCCTCCCTCCTCCACCATAACCCAGTCAGAGGGTTTTATCAATTCACAGGATCCATTTCAGGGCTGGGTTGACCTGGTCTCTCTCACTCACTCTTTCTTTTTTTAAATGTATTTTTTGCACTTCAGCTTGCTCAGCTGTGGATTTTTCAGCCATGAGCAGGCCTGTCTGAGCCAGCATGCCCAGCCCTGAGGTACCTGAAGGGATTTCAGAAAGCCTGAACATTTGTTTTCTTCAGCTGCAGGAGGAGTATCAGTATTTGTGGTCATGGCCTCCTACACATCTGAGGTTAGACTGTATGCTCTGACACAAGAGACCTGGTCCTGAGCTTTCTTCAGTATGAGAAGCTTTCTATGCATATGTCCCCAACCACAGAGGTTGCAAGGCTTCTCCATCCTCTGCTATCCCAGATGTTAGTGACCCTCTGCCTGTGTGTTCTCCATCTGCCCCCCTAGCCCTGGCTGCTCAGCACCCTGTTGGCAGAGACCATCCAGCTCATCTCCATAAAGCCCAATACTGGCTTGTTTAAAGCCACTTCATTTGCCATAGGGAATTTTCTGCACTGAACCAACCACCTTGAACCAAGGACTTTGCTTGTCCTGTTGTCACCAACCCCCCTAGTCTGTGATGACTGTGCCCTTTTTCTTCCTTTTTCTTTTTTTTTTTTAAATAAAAGCCCGATTTTAATCAATTTGCTGATAATACCTTAATTTTGGTAATGGTTTTTTGGCAATGAGTTCCACAGGTTCATTGTTTTATTTACTGCTTGTGCAATGGGGTGAGTGGCCACTGCAGACCCGAGGGGATGGAGACAGGGATGGCTGGGAATGCTGCTGCCCCTCTTCCAGCCTCAGTGGAGCAGTGCAGGGCAGCTCCCATCACTGCCACAGCCCCTGACTGACATCAGGAAATAGCACAAGGAAAGTTGCTACCAGCTAACAGCTGTTTCAACAGTTTTAATCACAAGGTGAGCTGTAAGATAAATAAATAAATAAAGCCTATGAAGTGACAAAACAAATGGCCTGATATCAGAGACAGATTTGAAGCTTCTGGCTGCCTTGGTAGGAGAGCAGCCTGTGAGCTCTCACCCTCCTTCCCACAAATAATTAATTTATCACTTAGCAGCACTGTGGCTCTCCAGAAGGCGCTTGGAGATGGCGTTTGAAGGTGAAATCCAGCCCTCTGGAGGGGTCTGTGGGGCTGGAGAAAGAGGCAGCCGAGTGCTGGAGTCTACAGGTGAACCAGCAGGATCGCAGGAGGATTTATATCAACCTGCTCAAGCTACCATGAGCCAGCACGAGCTATTTTGTTCTGCCATCACAAATCACTGTTATGCCCTTTCTGCCTTAAACACTATGGATCAGCTATAACAACACTTGATATTTATTTTATTTCAACTATCACTCTGATTTGTCAGGTGTATTTTTTATGCACAGCAGGTGTACCCTAATGGGGTTAGGGAATAAACAGCAAATTGATGGGCTTACACACCCATTAGCTAATGGATTACTAAGCAAAAGGGACTCTGTTTAACCCCACTGCACTTAGCCCACTGCTAGGAGGAATGTTAAAGACTATAAGCCAACACTCAAATGTCTCTTTGTGGACCCAGGGGAAGAGAGCTCAAACTTTAATGCATCTCTTTTGATAGGCAGGTGAATGAATGTGGCTATCATTATGCAATCACACAGCTGTGGAACTATTTATCAGCCACACAACATGCCCCATGAACCCTGTGTACTCCTGTCCCACCACGCTGCCAGCCTGTCCCTGTGGTGTACAGAAAGGGTTAAGCAGAATGAATTCCCCCCAGACAGAGGTGCCTCCCACATTCCACTTGCACAGTGCATGAAAAATACACAGAGCTGCCATTGGGACTCCACATTCCCTTAACCCAGCACTACACACCTTGTTACGTGTATTTTTGTGCAGAGGCCTTGTGTCGACACCAGCTTTAATCAGTTATTTCAAGATAGATGTTCCTCGTTAGCATCAGAACAATGCAATTACTTCCCCTCCTCCCCTCTCTCCAAATCCTGGGGTTTTATTGGCCTATTAATGGTTTGATTTGTTGTTGGTAGAAACAAGAAGGATTCCAACTCATTGATCATATTATCCTACAGATATCCAGCAGAATAAATAAATGAGATAATAAAACCCAAACCATCCACTCAAAGGTTACATTTTCTCAATCCTTTAGTGTTCTGCATCATAGTTTATGTTCCCTTTCAACCACAAATACACCGTTCAGTGCAGTACATGACAGTTAAAAAAGGTCTGTAATGTGAAAGGTTATATTTGCAATCTTTTGCCATCTTTCTCACATGGAAACAAGTCACACTGATCCTGCTGTCCACAAATGCAATAAGGAACAACCCTCTGACACAGGTGTATAATCAAAAGCCAATTCAAAAGGAGCCTTCTGTAAATATCACCTAGATCCAGGCATATGCATGCTTGGCTTGAAGTATCGGAAGAGTCCTGCTGACTTCAATGGGATGGCTCGGGTGTTTGAAGAGAAATAGGTGCATGTGTGCAGGAGAGGTGAAGGTCGAGGAATAAAAAACCAAGAGAGAATATAGTTTTGTGTTGCTTTTCTCTAAGCAGTGACACAAAACCTCACAGCCAGGGGGAAGCTAAGGTCCTTTCACATTCCTTTGTGGCTGCCTGTTCCTGGGGTGCTTTCAGGTGTCCCTTGCATTTAGCTCTGGGGGCCTGTTGGGGTTGCAGGGCTGCTCAGGCAGTGCTCTGAGGGATGTGGGATGTCTGTGGCAGAGAGAGGGGATCGTGGTCTCTCTGGGCTTTGCCTTTTTGCTGATTTTTCCCTGGAGCTGGGGACAAGGAAAGTGGTTCAAACACCTGAGCTCTCCAGGTGGGTTAACAGCACTTTGGCAGAAACTGCCACAAATGCTGATCAAGGATTGAAGATACTGGACTTCAATATGATCAAACTGACAGCCCAGGTCCCTCCTTACTACAAGGACCAGTGGTCAAGCAGAAATCTATTGATGCCCTTTGAAAAGGTGAACTGCTCTGTTACCAACTCCCAGTGAAGCTCTGCAAGTCTGGCGTGGTTCAGGTGATGCATGAATACAACTTTAGCTCTAGGTTGTAGACTCTGTATTGGAGACAGTTTAATTTATGCTGGAATTCATCAGCATCAGTCTAAAATGCTGGAGCAGCATAGCAACAAGCTTGTTAATTACTAAGCAATTATTTTACTAAACTTTTAGACCAAGGGGATACCCAAAATATCCGCATCTCTTTCATTTGAGTTCTTATTGTTCCTTCCATGCTGTAGCTCAGGTTATTTTACAGCAGCTGTCAGTCATAGCAGTAACAACTTCCACAGCAGCAGCTTCCATTTGGCAAGCTCAGTGTACAGAAAATGCTGTGATGGAGTGGAAAAGGTTTCTTTCTTAATATCATCTTCCCCTAGGATAGACTATCTTGCCCTCTCCAGCAGAACATGCTTGGATCACACTGCAGAGTTTCTGACTGCTGCTTTTAAAAAGGTATATCTGTTTGTTTCTAGCAACACATTTCAGCTCCTCTGGCATGCTGTCTCTGCAGCTCTAATAGAGACACTTCACATGTAATAGGGTCACACAGTGATCCTCACGTTCAATTCCATTCTATCACCATGTTAAATTGAAACAATGTGTGTGCATCAGATTTCTGCAGTGCAGGGAAGCTGCAGCATCTACAAGTTTTGTGATGCGATAAAACTAATGATTTGGATTTTATTTTCTTGGTCCACGTTCAGGTAGTGAACTCTTGAAAATATACCCTACCTCGTTTTGTCTCTGTCTCTTTGCCTCTCCAGAGCTTTCACCAATAGATCTACTTTCATACTGAAAAAAAAAGTAATTCTATCAGTAATTTATGGAAATTAGAAAACTGATTAGCATAAAGCTTCTACTTGTGATAGTGGGGTTACAAAAGTGGGTTGATAGGTAAAAATGATCTCCTTAGTGATAATTAACTTTGATCTCTTAAATAACTGTTAACTTTCATAAAGAAGGAGAGTACAAATGACATTTGCATCATGGCAACTGTAAAAAGGCAGAACATAACTTTCATTGGAGATTACATGATAAGCTCTGTTCTCACAGAAAATATACTCGTTTCAAAGCAAAATGACATGAATTGTCAAGGACTGCTGGGTTTGTTCTTATATCCTGTGCTACCCTGAGTGCACTGAGATGAGACATTGCATATGCTTGTGTGAACAGCTCTGTACACCCATGTAAATGATATGTATTTATCTACAAGAAAATGACAATGCATGCTCTGCTTAGCACTTCTATGAGACCATTCATCCAAGGACTCCCAAGTAATTTATAAACATTAATTCATTCTGACTATGTGACTGTGAGGTAAGTAAATATTAGTCTTATTGCAATATTACGGGAAATGGAGAGACACAGCAGCTAAGAGACTTACTCAAGGTCAGTAGATTATAGCTGAATCCCGAGGTTCTGGCTGTGTGTGCAGGAATGGCCTCCTGGCTCAGCAAGTGTCTCTGGGCATTGAAGCTTCTCTGTGCACTCCTCCAACTTTGCTCCAAGTCCTGTTTTGAAAATTTTCCCATCCATACTTCTTTCTGAACAATTTCATAGTGCCTGTTTGGGGTTGGATAGTACTACTACCTCTGTTTTCCAAGTTGGAAAATGAGGCAAAGTAGAAAAAAAAAATCCAAACGACTGACTAGACATGAATATCCAGTTTGAGAGATCAAGGGCCCAGCAGTTTTAACCAGGAGAGTGTCCCAATGTGCAGTTCCAAGTTTAAGCCAAAAGGTCAGCAGTTGTCTTGATTTCTATGGACTCATTAGAAACCACATCTTCAAGTAAAACTTAAGATGTAAAATCCCACTTGAATTTAACACACAAGCAAAGGAAACGTTTTGAAGCCCAGGGCACCAGACAGTTGCGAGTCCTCTAGACATGGATCTCAGCAACATGTACGGATAGTGCTGGGGTTGAGATGAAGTGTAAACCAGGAGTTACAAATGAAAGGAAATGTGTATCAGGAAATGCACACACACTCACACACAGGGAGGCGAGATAAGTAGCAAAATTAACATAGTATCTTAATAAATAAATCCTTAAAGCTGTACAGCCTCTGAATTTTTCAATTCATGGAAATCATCTCAGAACCTTTCTTGCACACTGAAAGCTCCTTGCACACTGACTTGTTGCAAAGAAGCCATTTCAACATCTCAATATCTTTCTTCACGAGCTCCTCCAGACACAGAGTGTGCCGGCCACTCTCTGAATCATTTTATCCTGTCATCTCTCTGCCTTTGATATGCATGAAGTTAAAGGGAAATGGCAGTCTCCTAATTTCTATTTCCACCCAATGTCATGGGAGAAAGGAAGGAAAAAAAATCACTTTTTTAATGCAGCTTTTAAAATAGAAAAGCAAAAAAAAATTTTTACAGCACTTAATAGGCCTCCCTTGCAATTTAAAAACTGATTTTCAGAAGCTCATATATTCAAATCTCCAAAGTCTATTTGAAGGCACATCTGAAGGTGCACCCTGCAACCTGTGTGTAGCAAACTCTTTTGAATCTTGTCCTTGAAACAAAAATTAGTGCCCCATGGGAGCTCAGCAGTGTAGACAACCACTAACTGCAGAATGACTGAAAGCAGAGCTGAGAGTCCTTGCAGCTGGGAGGGAGAAGGGGATGAGAGAGCGAGGGAAGATGAGAAAAGCCTTCAGGAGCCATTTGGGAGACACTCACTGGGAAGAAGAAAGAAAGACATGCACTAAAAACAACAGAAACACAGGTGGAAATGGCCTACTGGGAAATCAGGCTGTCAACAAACAAAAGCCGAAGGCCAGAAAGCAGTTTCAGTAGCAGCCCCTGCTAACAGGGCTTCAGTGTTCAGTAAATAAATTAGCAGCAGGTTTGACTGTTTGGAAATTAGTAGTGACATGATGAAAGCAGCAAATGACTTGCTTTTATCTGGAGTGGAAGCACTAAACTTCCAAAGAAATCCTTGCCTGTATTAGGAGAAGCAGAGATGCTTATATCAGTGTAGACTTGAACAACAATAATATCAGAAAAGTTTCGTTTCATTTACCAAAGGCTCAGAACTTCGTTTGCAACTAATGAAACCTGTGTCCCTCTGGGCTGCTTCTGACAGCATTTCTCCTTTGAATAGTTTATCATTTAGGAGGTAAAAATAACATGGGTTAGGTAGGTAGCTAGACAGACGGATACCTGAATGTTTGAAAAAAGTAGAGTTGGGACATTAGATCAACTCTTCAATTATTGCAAACTGGGAAAACTCCTTTGGGAGAAACTCCAGTGATTTACTTCTGTGAGAATCTGATTCTGTTTAATTAAATGGGAACTAAATGAGGGGCTGAATAGTAAACACTTCAGCACGTGCTTAAACATTCAGCAAGTGCCAAAGTCCTATTGATTCCATTGAGATATAATTTGCTTAAGCACTCCTCCCCAGTAAGGGTTTTGACAGAATCAGGGCCTCAGTTACTGGACCTGAATGTTTATCATGTCAGAGGCATTAAGAAGGGGCTCTTTTCCCACATCCTCATCATCCAGAAAGATACTTGGATAAGGAGTATTTGCTCCAAAGAGAGCAAATATTTACATAAGCAGTGCTGAGTGTGCTTGACATGGCAACAGGTCCAGGAGGCAATCTGGCACACACAGTGCAAAGGAGAGATGTCTTGGGTAGTCCTTTGATCTGGTGGGTCCATTCCACTGTCACAATATGTGTGGGTCCACATAAAACCTGAAACAGGAACTTTTTCCCTAGCGCAGACAGGCCTGGTGTGTCCACACTGCCTTTGATGCCTTTGACAAAGGGAAACAGGCACTGCTCTATCTACTGCCCATCAGTTTGGGAGCTGAGACTGGTATGTGGAGACACCATGAAATGCCAGACCTAAAGAAACACAGATTCTCTAAGTAATTTGGGTATTGAATCTGCCCTTCAAGTGAGCATTATTTTTGCCACCCCTTAAAACACCTGCCCTGAGATTCATCTGTCAGCTATCTGGGCAGACCTGAGTGCTTTCAGCTGAGTGTCACAGTTTCTCATTCCCATGCCAATGAGGCAGGATCTCCTTCCACCATGCCTGGCTTGTTCCCTAAGTTCTTACCATAGTGAGAGGTCCATGAGCCCTCTTGTTTCTAGTAAATGGCCAGTAAATGGCTGCATCCCTTGGGAAGCAGAATGGGGGCCAATGCTTGAAGTGCACCCTCAGCAAGTCTGTAGAAGACACCAAACATGGGGAACAGCTGATACACCAGATGGCAGGACACCCTTCAGAAGGACCTGAACAGTCTGGGGAAATGGGCTGGCAGAAGCTTCATGAAGTCCACCAAAAGCAAATGCAAAGTGTTTCTATCTGGGATGAATGAGCCATATAGAATGAGCAATAGAGGCTGCAGGCAGGATCTCTGGGAAGAAGCACAGTCAAGCACATCCTGAGCTCTACTAAAAAATGAGCAGCCAGCTGGTCTAAGGATTTGCTCTCCTCTGTTTGGCATGTTTGAGACCACATGTGCAGGGCTGTGTCCAGTTTGGGGTTCCCAGTTACAACAGAGGCATTGACATACTCGAGCAAACCCCAGAGAGGCCACAAGTTTGGTTGAGTGCTGGAGCTGAGAAACTGAGGGAGCTGGACTTGCTCAGCCTGGAGAAGATGAAAGACAGACTATGTTGCTACCTGCAACTGCCTGATCCAGAGAAGATGGAGTGAGATGTCTCTTGGAGGTGCACAGCAGTAAGACAGCAGGCAATGGGCACAGGCTGGAACAATAGAAGGAATATCAAATACATGGAAGTATGGGGGAGGTCATCATGAAAATTATCAAATACAAGAGCCAATTTCTCAGAGGGCCTTTGTAATCCACACCACTGAAGGTTATTAAGACTTGACTGGACACAGCTCTGACCAGTCTGATCTAATAGAAACTGTTCTGAGCCAGGGCTTGCATGAGATGAACTTGCAATCTAAATTATCCCATGATTCTACAGAAACAAAACTGACAGAAATAGTGAAGATTATGTGGAACTATGTAATAGCTGGTGCAGGTCTGTGAAAGGAAGCTCAGGCCCAATTATACTGAGAATTTAATTAATTAAGGCAGACATAACATAGTTGGATTTTTAGTAAATTGTTGGTTTAGTTCTACACACAAACTCAATAGGAAAGCTGGAGTTGCATAGCCTGCATAATAATACAATAAGGTAGACAAAAATCTATCCAGCAGCTAGGAGCCAACAAGTTATCATCAATGGCTTTATGTCAAAAGAGAGAGAAGTATCAATTGGTCTCCCACAGGGATTGATACCAGAGCCAGTATTAATCAATATACTCATTAACAGCGCAGAGAAGAATGTAAATTCAACAACCACTGGATCTGGAGAAGATTCAAAGCAATGGTGGGGATGTGGCAAAGGAGGTAGATGGCATATAAGAAATAAGATTGTAGTCGAATGATGTGCAGATTTCATCAAGTGAATGAGCAACATTTAATATTTGTGTATACTCAGGAAAGAATTTTACAGAACACAAATATAAAATGCAGTGGAGATAGTGCCTAAAAGCATCCCTTCTCAAGGGCCCCAGGTTACCCAACTGCTTATTTCTCGCACCACTGCAAAAGGATGAGGCAGTCTATGAGTTTAGAGCCATTAAAAGTCCTGCGAGACCATGTGTTAAATTACCACTTAACAATGTGCTTGGTGTCAGGTGTGAAATACCGTAGCCAAATGTCACAAGATATTTTGATTAAAAAAGATTAGGAGAGTCACTAAAATTCTATGAAGACTGGATTCAGTCCTAACCTATGTGCTTCACACTGACGTTGATTAAAGAGATTAAAATATTTAAGTGTGTGGCAGATGGAAACTGTGCCAGTGATGATGATGGGACAAGATTTTACTTCCTACAGTTTGGTATTGAAGGTGATACACATAATACTTTTTCTCCCTCATCTACTCAAATCTTCCTCATTTTCTGCACCTTCTCCAAACTTAGCTCTTGGATTTTGATGTGTGCATCACTATATATATATATATATGCATGTATATATAAATTTGCTCAAAGATCATGTTGCTTGGTGAAGGTGTGAGTGAGCTGACCCAACAGATAGATATTAAGCCCAAACGAGTTGCCATATTCATCTAAAATGTCTCCTGTATCACACAGGTCAGATCATTTCCCTCCATGGGTACCTCAATTTCTAGTTTTTAGAGAATACAGTAAAAATCCATTCTATATTTCAAGTTCTCATCTGTTGGAGAATGCATGACCTCCCTTGCCCAAATGTTGATAGTAGGTTTATACATTCTCTATCTGAATTGGCTGTTGTAGCAAAAAAATCAGATTTTTTTTTCCTCACAGAGCTACCCAGTGTTACCATTTAACTCCATAATGCATTATAACTATCATTTTTATAAAATATGCTTATAAACTTGGAACTTATATTACTCTCATTTAAACCCATGAAAACTCCCATGGACGTTAGTGGAAGCAGGGCCTGATATTTATTCATCGAAAGCTAGAACTGTGTGATGGAAAATAAGAAATCTTTTAAGCCACAGTTCTTAAGGGTATGTTGTGTGGTGTTTACTGTTCAACACATCAGAGCCTCATGGCCATATTAGTTGTATGAATGGGATAAGATTACTTGGGCAATTTTCCTCTACATTAGAAACAAATCACAGCTAAACCTCTGCTGGCTCCATACATTTTAAATTCCCATTTTCTCTCACTAGAACAGAAAAATAAATACATAGATACCTGGCCAAACTTAGGAAGTGTTCAAAGCAATCAAGTGCAAATTCACTCCTGTTAAAATGTGAACAAAACAGAAAACCTTTGACTGCAAGGTAACTTCAGAGATAAGTAGTTAGATAGATGCTATAGACAACAAGACACAAACAAATTAAATCTATTCCACTGAAACAGTGATATAATTTCCCTCCAGAGACTAAGACTGACAAAATAAACAAAGAAATAACATGTTTCTTAACTTGTGAAATGTGACAGTCAGTGGCAGATAACAAAACAAAACTAAACAGTGCTACAAGTTCTTAGCACAAACACACTGTTCAGACACGGTGCAGTTCTATTTTTCTTTGACTTCGACCTCCTAATAACCGTACTTTTTCACACTTCCCTCCTCTGAGGTTTTTCATCCTCTTTCCAGCATGGTCTTCTGTTAAAGGAATACACTATGTGTTTATATAGAGGGACAGACTCATGGTGGAAATTAGCACATCTGGGAAAGACAGAGCTGTTAGTCTGGGGCTGTAATGACATCTCTGAAGGCTCTTTGCCCAACAAAGCGTGCAGGGACATGCTTCAGTTTGGCTTTGATGGTAGATAAGACCTTGCTAAATGTTGAGTACAGACTGCAGAGCTTTGAAGGCACAGTGGTGCCTTCAATTGAAGTCACATTTGAAGGACATTATTGTTCATTTTAAAGTGTTATAGATCCAGGGCCAGAGAAGGGAGAATTGGTCTACAAGCTGCTTGGTCATCAGGAAATTCTGCCAACTGAATTTTCAGGTTTTTCACAATGACAGAAACCTTTATAAGGTTTCAGATCAATTCTGAGACTCCAATGTCAGAAATTGTGCCATGTAGCATAACTTAATGACTTCACAAATCCGAAAGAAGTATCCTCAAAAACAGAGAGTAAGAGAAACCTCAGTCACTACCGAGATGGCCATACTGTAAAAGCAAGCTCTAAAGATAGAAACAAAAGCATGAGCATGCCAAAGTGCAGTACAGCACTAATTTTCATGTTACTCATAGCAATCATTTTTCCACGAACAATCTGTATATGTCACTTACAAATATCTCATTTATTCCCCATCCTTCATATGCACATAATAATCCTTTCACTTTATTTAGTTGATAGTTTGCCTTTAAAATGTCAGGTCTTTTCCCCTCTAAGTTTCAAATTGCTTTTGTACCTAAAAGTTTGTAACTGAAAATATCTTAGCTCAGAGCCACATTATGGAAAATGGATCCTTTTGACTCAACAGATGGTCAGAAACCAGTCCAGGTCTCCAACTGCCATCCCTTAATTAGCAAAGGTGGGTCCTTCTCCAGAAGTCTAACTTTAAACCTCTGATTTAACAGCTTCCTTGCTCTTTGCAAGAGCAGGTTAAACGGGCACCTCACCTGGCTAACATTCCCCAACACCTTTATTTTGGCCTAAATGACTTGCCAGGATCCCACAGGAGAATCCTGTCACACAAGACTAACCCCTGACTCATAGCATTGGACCATATCTCCTCACACTGCTTCTTGAAAAGTCTAGCAGGGATTCTGGTCTCTGTATAGCCAAAATACAAAGTTGCCTGTTACTCTGAAGAAGGTACTTTGGACATAAAGAAAAACACAGAACATGAAATATGAAACAATGTAGAAACCACTGGGGTGGTGGAAGGAAGATGAGAGTGAAGCCAGCAAGTTCACTGCATGTTTCTGACCAGCATTTTGTGGGCAAGTGGTGGTTCAGGCTGTGTTTGAAATGTCAAAGATGGCTTGTGGAGTGGTGTGAAAGAAGTATGTTTTTAATTAAAAATTTTATAGTTTAGCAGCATCATGGTCTCTGGGAAATTATGATATTCAAAAGCAGTGCAGCTTTCCCCAAGTTTTGATGCTGTGGCACTGTAGGCCAGTGGAGCTATCAAAGAACCCTCTCTTTTCATGTTCTTTGGGAGAGCAGCTCCTGTCTGCCTGCCCCCACTTGCAAAAATAACAATGGAAAACACACAACATGAAACACACCAGCCACTCAGTAAATCACATTTCAGAATGATTTTTCAAGGGTGCTGAGTTCAGGTGTCTTGCATGAACTTTGGTGGAGCAATTTTGGTTTGGGATCCCCCTGCATACAGGGCTGTCTGTTCTGCCACTAAAGAGCATCCACTGTACATTTAAACTAGACTCTGAGTGTGTTCTGCAGCCTATTTCCATGTTAAATAGTAATTCTGAATTACATAATGCCACATTCCTTTCCAGCCCTCATCTGATAACAATAACAAGCTCTGTATCTTAGAGACTTGCACATTTATGTTGGCACTATTGGAAATACTAACACGAACTGAATCTCTTCTGTGTTCTCAAAGACTAACAAACACCATTCATTTCCTACAGATTAGTTTCAACCTAACAAGCGTTTTGTTGAGCCCCAAAGAATATTTCATTTATTTAGATAATGCTGATTGCTCACTTATGAGCAGCAACTCATTCAGTAAGAAACGGACTGTTACAGCTCAGTATTTTTCTTAAAGGGAGAAAAAGCCCTCAAAGAGCAACTTGGAGATTGTATTTAATACTCAAAAGACAGCATGTCATTATGATAAGCAGATCTATTGCTGTGAATAATGGAGAAGGTTTAGTCACACAGTGGTACAGATACACTTAGAATAAATATTTAATGGCATGTTTTGCAAAGCTGAAGCATGTTCTAACCCCTCCATCCAATGGGTTGTGCTGAGTACCATCATGGCACAGGATGTGGATTGCATCAGGATGCCAGAAGTGACCACGCCTAAGGGTCTTTGCAGAATATATGAAAATTGTGTAGTAAGATGGGCAGAATTATTCCCTGAGGGAAGCAGACAAGAGGCTGTTCTTCATGACCACAATCCTGCCACTTCATGAAAGAGCATGTCCACCCCTCTGCATCTCTCCAGCCTGCCCACATGCTGACCTTTTGGGTCAGGTACGCAAAGCTCATGCCAAAAGAGCGGCATGAAGCCAGCCTGTGGTCTGCCAGGGGCAGGCATGTTTCCCTCTGAGGAGAAATGTTCAGCCAAGTTGGAGGGGAGGAATCAGAGAGAGAGGAGAGAAAGGCATTTGCTGCACTTTCTATGCTCCAGCAACTCCTGTGCCAGATGTATTGGTCACAGGCCAGTCAGCTGCATTGAGCTGATGGGACTGAGCAGCCAGAGAGAAGCTGCTGGGAGTGTGGGGCTGCCAGCACTGCAAAGATGAGGAGTGTTATGGGCTCCAAAGGCCCATTAGCCCCCCAGTAAATCTGTCTGGCATTTGCCCCTTCCTTCTCCTGCACCTTGAGTTTCCCCTTACTGGAGGCTTGGGTACTCAGCTACAATAACAGCATGATGGGCTTCTAGAAAAGAAGTACGTTTTCCACCAAGGCCTTATTACAATGGCACTTAAGGACGTAAAAGATTTAGTAAACACACAAACTCATTTGGTATGAAAAAAATGGAACTAAAAATTGGACTCAAATGAAAACCTCAGTGGGAAATTTATTTATGAGTGAGGAAAGCATGGGTGCAAAGGAGAGGAGGTGGACTAGCATACAACTGGGAACAGAGAGTGATCACACAGGAAAATAAAGAGAGAATTAAAAACATAATTGAGAAAAGCAGAAGTTAAAAAAAACAAAAAACCAAAACCAATGAGAGTGCCTACCCTATTTTCTGCAAGGTCTACTCTTTTAAAGGGTGGCATTACTGTTGCTAACACAAGAAAAAGGTTTCCTCTGAGCTAGAAAAACATTTGGATTATTTTTTCCTTTTTATTAATCATCAGTGGTGTGGGGAGGGGGAAAACCCCCTGAGAATTCAATGACAGGAAAAAAAAATGGCTTGTGAAGTCAGACTCAGTTTGCGTACCTAAAAAGCAAAATGATTGATTTGCAAAAACCTCTAGCTTCCCAAAGTTCTTCCATCTCTAATGAGAACTAACAGCATTTTTGTCCAGCTTCCCTGCAAAATATTGTTCTAGTGCTGAATCCATCAACAAAAATGGCTAAGCATTAGCTTTCTTAATGGCCTCTGGTTTCACTTGCCAGCAGCTGCAGATGGAGTGGGCTAAGCAGGGCTGGGCTGCAGCGTGCTGGCCTGCTGCACTTCTCAGCTGCATTTTGCTGGTTTAGAAGATCGAAGAATGGCCTTTTAGTATTTTCTGGACACAACTCGTTTTCAAATTGCAGCGTGTTTCCAGCTCTGGTAAGGCACAAGTGCCTAATCCAGTCAAAATTAATGTAAATTGTTACAGAAGTGAATTTTGCGGTGAAGTATAATAAACAAAGGAAGGAAAGGGCAAAGAAGAGGCTATGGTAAGAGGCTTCATTCCGTATTGACAGCAGAAGTTGTGATTTTTTTAAATCCTTTTTATCTCTCTCTGTCCTCTGAGTGTGTGATTACAAAATGCCTTCACCTCTGCCTGCCTGCAAGAAAATACAACCTTCTCCCTCTCTCCCTGACTGCTAACATACCCACACAGCACACACAGAGCACAAAAGCCTGGTTAGTCCCAGCGAGGAACCTAAACAGGCTGCAATGTCTGTATTTGTTATGATCTCTGTGCACATTCTTGGCCATCACCCTCCTTGTCTGCGCACTCTTGCACTTTGAAAAGTGTGATACAGCAATACTAATCTCCCAATCAAGCCTCCAGAAGAATTTGTTGTTTCCTAACTTTCAATCCCAGGAGCAACCTGAAGTAGCCTGGTAACAGAACCCTGGTTTTGTAAGGTTTTCTACTCTGCTTTGAAAACCCCTGAGATTAAGATACTTTAGATCAACTTGAAGAAGAAGCAAAAGCCTGGGGACTGATCTGAATTTGTGTGAACTTCTGAGATCTTGTGAAAACTGCATGTTCAGTCAGCCCCATTTTCCATTTAACTGAGGGCTTAATGAACTTGGGTTCCCATCACCATGTGCTGGGATTCCATTTTTTTCCATACCTATGTCATGTTCTGCCAGGGACTGCTGGGCAGCTGAGACTGGCAGAATGAATTTAATCTGAGAAAAAGAAACTGTAATTCTAACATTTGCTAGTAAACATAGAGATTAATAAATATTCCTCAAGAACTAATATCTAAGCATCCTTCTTTTACCTTTTTTAAGATTTCAAACCAAGAACTCGTAATAGTAGCCTCCATAGAATTTGTTATCTACTTATTATGAGAGAGAGGTGTTTTAGGAAAACAAAACTCTTTTCATGCACTCAACAACTTCTGGATTATAAAAGAAAATAGGAGTGAAAGAAATATGTTTGAAATATCAGTTATAGAAAGTTCAGTGTAGTGGCATTCCTTTAAGAAGACACTCATGTTTTGCATTCTGCAGTAGTCTGCTCAGATATTTTTGCACTCCTTGAAGAACTTCACGCTGATGATGTAGTCACAAAAAGCCACCTTTCAAGAGTGAAGCACCCTGGAAAGCAATGGGCTTGTAAAGAATAAAAGTGGAGTTCTGCTAAAGACATACAGCAATTAGCATTGTGACTCAGTAATTACAGAACTGAACTTCAGACCAGCATAGCTCCTGCTACATTTTTTTCTATTTCTGCTACTAAAATATGCACAAATATTTGTCATTTTTCATACCAAGTCAAAAAGTGAAGTATGTTTTCAATGCTCAGCAGAACAATATCATTAACAAAAAGCAGTATGGAAGTTTGAAAATGCATATAAAAGAGTTGACAATTGTCTTAGGAAAGCAAAAATCCAAGAATCAATTTCCTGGTAATCAAAGATAACATTATTATAGTACCACTGACATCTCCTGCACTAAACTTGCTTTTCTAGCAGTTATGACACACCAAACTTAATATGCTAATATTACTTTCATTATTAGATGACTACTAGGGTAGGAAACATTCAAGTCTTGACAATGTGTTGTGGGACACACCTCAACAGCAAAATATTGCATTTTGGTATTTTATAGATCATATAAAATGTGTAGATAATTTGAATGTCACATCTGTTGACTTTAATTTTTTTAGTCCAATCCCTGAAGAATTTATAAGTGTTTATGATGAATGTACTTTTATGCCTGTTGTCTGTGTAAATCCACACTGGTAAAAGTAGTATCTGTTTTAGCGAAAGACAACTACATGCTCACAAACTTTTAGAGCAGATCTATATAGGAATAGAAGGTGAAACTTGTAAATTCATTGCTTGAAGTGTTCCTTCTCAACCCCCAATTGTTAAATATCGAACTGAAGAAGTTCCTGAAACATTGATAAGAAGATTAAAATCATTCCCTAATTTACAGTGAATTGTGCTAAAATCCACGTTGATAGACAGTTTGCTGTAGACCCTCATAGTTGCTGAAATGTATGCTAGTGGTTGGTACCTATCAAAAGGAAAATTAGAATAAATGAATATTTAAATATTTAAATTTTCTATTATATGTTTGAAGTGCATTTTCAAAGCATTACCATCAGATTTGAGAAACCAGGGCTCAATTGGTTACAAACTCCGTGCTGAAGAGTTTCACAAGCCTCTTTGCTCCCCACCTTCTACTCATTAGCAATTGGAGTGGCTTTTACATGTCACGGTGTAATTGTAACCAGACCCAGGCTGTGCCGGCCCTTCTCTCTGAGTTTCTAAGCATCCCCTTTGGCTGACCTTTGGCAGCCAGGAAAGCACGGTGGAGAGGAGACAAAGGGAAGCAATCCTGAGCTGTAGGGAAGAAAGGGGATATTGAATAAGCTGCGTTGTTTTCTCCAGAGGGTTCGATGTCACAGGCATGCGAAAGAGTCAATGCTTTCTTTAATAAGGATATAGTTTTTGTAGAGGCAACTAAATGTGTCTATTGACAAACATGTGTGTGCATCATATATGTGTATATTTTCAATATTCACCTGTATGTATGAGTTGGCATCTCAGTTTAATGAGAAGTGTACATTGAATTAAAAGGGCCTGTTCAACCACACATGAGAGGTTCTCTTCTGTGAAACAAAACTAAACAAGGTGTTCTCATGATCTGGACACTGGAGTGAGGCAGAATCTAAACATCCACCTAATCCAACAGTTTCTTAATATCATGATAAATTAAATTAGCTGCCACAAAGTCCCTTTAGGCTCCAATTAAAAAAAATCAGAAAAAATAAATAAAGAAAAAAAGAAAGAGTAGTAGAGTAATCATCAGCAAAGTGAAGAAATAAAATTTTACACTGAATACTTTTCACTGCTTATCTTACAAAATTATTATTATTTGCCGTCTTAGTTACTTCTATTCATCAGGGTGATGTGGGCAGATTGTGAGAATGCCAAACATTCTCCAAAAACTGAAGAGTAAGCAAAAAAAGAGCTGCTCTTTAAACCCTTCACAGTTTATAGCCACATTTACATAACATTAAATAAGTCAACAAAGGCATCATTAGCTCCCATTAAAATATGAGCGAAGAAATTTAAACGAACAAGACAAGCTAATTGGTAAGTAATGTTGTGTATCAAAAATTATGACTATAAGATTCCAAAGTTAATGAGAAGCCCTACAATTGTGTTTACTAAATGTTTAAAAATTAAATTAAAGGTGAACATGGAGAGCCAGAGAAGTTTTCCTGCTGTCACTTGGGCTGAGTGAGAATTGTGAAGGTTGATGCTGCTCCTCCACACAGTCTGAGAATCTCTGGAGTCACCAGCCCATCATTTGATCCCTGTCCATCAGGCAGATTAGGCTTCTCGTTGCCCAGCAGCACAATTTCCCACTGAAACAGCAATGTGAGCTGTGATACCAAACAGAAAGATCAGCTACAAGCCTGCTGTGAATCTGCTCCTGCAGGTGTAAAAGGCTGGATTAAACTACCTGCCCATCTTTTCTCACCTGCCTGTTGAGTGTGCCCAGGTGCTTCAGAGGGAGGTAGCAAAAGTGACTGCTTACTGCATAGTCCAAAAGGAACCTGTTCCTGCTGTCAGAGCTGGGGCTGACCCTTGCTGACGGTCCTGTTCCTTGGAGAACAGGAGCCAAGTCCTTTCCTGTTGCTCTTGCCCATATCCATGGAGTAGCCAGGATTCTTCTACCCTTTCCTGAGTTGCAGACCACTAGCAGCTCATGCTTAATGACCAGAGCTGCCCTTGAACAGTCTTTAGTCCATGAAGCTCCATCAGTTTACTGGCTACAAGCTGAAAACCACTACTGAGTTTGCTTTTATCTTTATCCCTACCAGAATCCTCTTCAATTGCAGTATTTCAGCTGTGCTCTACTCTCTTCCAAAAGACAGAAACCACTGAGTGGGGATATAATCCTGGAGTGCCATTAATGAGCATAATTATAGTGCCACATTACACTGTCCCTCTTGCTAATTGGTCATTCATTTGCTACTGCGCGTGAAATCGCAGGTGTTATTGCCTTCTCGATGCTTATCTGAATTTGCCATGTAGCACCAATTCCTTCTGTTTCATTTCTCAGTCCAGTGGGATCAGTGTGTGCTTAAAAGGGGAGGACAGGACTATCTCTTGTTCTATCTCATATGCCCAGATGTGTGGAAATGGGTTTCAGTAACACCACACAATTAGATCAGTATCATATTCTCAAGCACACAAAGCTGTTACAAATACACCCATTGATCTTCTCCTGCAGGGAAGTTTTGGAGATGCTGGCTGAAAGAGTCTATAAATAATGGGGTTTTAAAAACCTAATAGTAATTGCAATAGTAATTGTATTGTTTTAAGTGGATGTGCTTGCATATTTTGCAGCGAGGGAAGTTTTAAAAGAAATAAGAACCTCATCATGTTGGAATGCAACTAATTGTTCAACCATAATTCAATGCAACCTTATAAAACTTGTGAGACAAAGCTGACATTCACCCGTTCTGGACAGCAGCTTGCTACGAACTAGCTTTAACCAAATGCTATGACTTCCATGAACATATGAATAAGTGAAACTCCTGAATTGATATGACAGAATTTTTGGTTCACTGAGAGACAGAAAAGTCTTGCAGATATCTTATGTTAGTTCGTAGATTTACAGTGACAGAATTTTCTCGCCGTCTTGAAATCTCTCTTGATTTATTGCCCTTTCCACTAGTTTACATTCATCTAATCAAGGAACAAAAACAAAACAGGGGCATCTGTAAAAAAGCGGGTACCAAGCATTATGTATGCATCAAGATGTGTACAAGAAAAATTGTTCACAACCAGTATGTCAGCCTGAATCAGGAAAGTGCTTCAGTAGGAGATTAACTCAAAGCATGTGCTTGTTTACCACAGTGGGACTCAAGTGCACGCTTAAATTCGGCACTTTTTTATGTGTTACTCTGAGTAGGGATAATTTCTTGATATAGGAAATACATGTGGATTTTTCTCCCTTAGGATAATTGAAAAACATTCCAGTTTGTTTCAGATATGGGAGAAAAATCAAACTGAAACTCAGCTAACTTTTCTCTCACAAATTCACCAGAAAACCTGCCCCATTCCATGGTCAGAAAGTGCTTTTCTGTCATGCAACCTAATGTAATTTCCAAGCTGGCTCTGCTTCAAGCAGAGTAAGAGGGGGCTGGACCGGAGTCTTCCAGATGTCCCTTCCAAACTCAGTGATTCCTTGATTTTGCTCAGTATTGGAAACCCTACACATGATGACACCTTAAGTCACAACTAAACTCATTTCAGAAAAGCCTGGTAAGGAGTAGGATGATAAATACATTAACACATAAATAAATACAACTTTGTTTGGATGAGAGCTGGATACGGAACTGCATAACAAAGAGGAGGGAAAGTAACTTCTACATTACCCAGCTGCTCTTACAATAATATACAGAAACTCTGTGAAACATTTCATGGTTTATTAAATGAAATTTTGTTTGCAACTGGTAAGTTAGAAAAATAAACGTCCATGTTTGTTTTCATTTTACTTTTCCCTGGTTTGTCCAGATCTTCACAGCCTTGTGGGCCAGCATTGTCCTCTGGGGCTCATTAAAAAGCCCAGTGTTTGCTACTCTGATTGTCCAGGGAAATCTGCAACAGATTGCCATTAACCCCATGAGGCTGAGAGCTAGAAATTCTTGATGTGTTCCCAGTGGTGAGCAATAAGATCCACTGTAGCCACTGGAGCCAAAGGGTTAATTTTATCTCTCCTATAGCTGCTGTCAGACCTCCAGTAAAACAGTGTGTGACCACTACAGGGTACTGACCACTTAGTACAGCACTACCTGCCAAAATTGGCTTAAGACTGAGTGAGATCAAGGGGCAGAAAAATACTGGGTTTTTTCTAAAACACATTGTATTACTGGTGTTTACATCCAATTTTCTCCTGGGTCAAATGCTTATTCTTAGTAAAATGATCTTGCTCTTATAGACTCAGCTCCACAGGAGAAAGCAAGTTATAACCTTGTCTGAAGATGATATCTTTCTATTTGTTCACATTAAGTTATGAATTGTTGCAGATGGTGTTAGCAGAGAATGTCAAGGATATTTTTTGACCTAAAGTTGTGCTCCCACTTCATTATTGTTGCTGTTAATTCAAGTCTTTTTTTAAAAAAACGACAAAAAAATTGATTGTCTACCCAAAAGACATAGAAAAATGGTGTCAGCATGCAACTGACACCACAGTCCTGGCACACAGCTGATGGGACCGAGCCATGGGGTTACGTGTTTCTTCCAGGGAGTCATCATTTCTGTATTGAATATTGACTGCAAAGGTGCTGGCAGCAGTGGAAGTCACATAGCAGTGAAGCAGAGCACAGGCTCTTCCTGATATTTCTGCTTTACTCACCCTGAATGGACAGGGTGACAGCTCTGGGAGGGGAGCTCAAAGCTGGCTCAGTTATTGATGGGCAGCTTCACCCAAGCTCATCATCCCTCACAGTGACAGCATTGTCCCACAGCCATTGTCCTGGGCAAACGTGGCCACCTGCCTCAGCTGACACATCTCAGCTCTCCCAGGAACCCTTTGACTGTACAGATACAAAGCACACTGTGGGAAGGGGTGCTATGGGTGAAAATGTCTGGGATGCTGCCATCAGCATCCAGCTTTGCTCTCCTCTGTACAGTGCCATGCAAAATCATTGGTGATGATACTGATAGCTGATTTTAGATATCAAATTGCCCTGGAGTTTTCCAAAACCCCTATTTTGGGACAGCCTCTGACACAGACTTCAATCTGCTCCTCATAGACTATTGGGTTCACACTGGGACAAGGACTGGGCAAACAATCCTCTGACCAAACACAGCACAAACCAGGGGCAGAGCAGGGCTGGGCTGGCTCAGTCTGTGCCAACTCAGTGGTCAGCTCTGCCTTTTTGTTGCTCTGTCCTTTCCTTTCCCCACATCTGGTCTATTAACACTCACCAGCCCCTGAGGTTCTGCGAAATCACAATCCTTTCTGGACTTCGCAGTGTTTTGAGACTGGTACCTGGGAAGTGCTGCAGAAATGTAAAGCATCCCTATGGATGACCTTATCACTGGGAAAGGAATCTTAAATCCGATCTATTTGTGTGACTCCCGGAGAGCCACTGCTGCATTATTCATGACAGTCTCCTCTTCTTCAGAAGGCTAATATTACTTCCCTCCCCTCCTCCGCCCCCATACAGCATTCATAATATGAATTTTATATTCTGAACTAAACCACACAGTCCTTTGTAGTGGTCAGTAATAGGATTCCTACCCATACTTAGCAGAGTCCACATCAGAGAGAGCACAATCAACCACCCCAGGAGAAGAGTTCCCAAGATCTCCTCTTACAAGGCATTGTAAAAGTTATAAATAGATTACTCTCTCTCCCTTTGTACCTTCTGGCCCTTTTCCTACACCAAGGGAACATATTTGTCACTAGGACACACAATATGTGCTTAGATGTTTGACATCTCTGCCCTCATCAGATGGGCCATACAGAATTTTTCGATGAGATAGAAAATGTGAGATGTTTGGGATGTGGTTACAAGTTTGAGAGTGGTTAAAAGAATGTTAAGAAGAATTAGCCATGGCAGCTTACTTGGTAGTTTGTTATGGCTCCCATTTTCTAATACATCATATTCTTTTATTCCCCTAATTACTTTTTTTGTATGAAAGACAATTCCCAGGGAACGAGCACTTCATTTCTTTGAACCTCTGCCAACAATATGCGCCACAATTGCTGAAAGCAAAAGAGAGGATCTGGCATATCTATTAGAGCTTTGCAAAGGCATACTTTTTTTTCCCTCTCTTTTTAACCTTGGCTTTCCCTTAATACCAGCATTGAATAAATGAATTACATTTCCTATTTTCCTCTCCTTCCTCGCAACTTCTATTTCTGTTTTCAGATTGCTGTTTTTCCTTTTTTTTCTAAAAGTCAAGTCTTGATGGGTAATTATTACATCTCATGCATCTTCTGTCCCAGTCTTCTGTTAAAAAAATTGCAGCTAAGAAAACAAGTCTAAATTAACAATCTACTTTGTAGAAAGTGATTTTAAAGGCATTAGTACAGCACTTCTTCCACCTCACTCCCCATCTGCAGTGTCCTTCTATACATCCTTTTAGCACAAGTTGTATTAGCTCACCTTGAGATGAATGAAACCCTTTATTCAAAGGGAAATCGCACCCAAATCTTCACTGATCTCAAACATTTCTCTTCCAACTTCATATCTCTAGCAGTGATACAAACCAGCACACCCAGTTTCAAAACACAGAAATTTTGGACCTTTACTCTGGCTTTTCATTAATAAGACAGACACTTCCATCCATCAGCAAGAATGGATAATGAGTGTTAATGAAGTGCTTTAAAAATAAACAGCTTCTGGAAGGTTTGGTGAGCTTTTTGATTTGGGTTTTATGCCCATTTCTATCCCCTTGGGACCTAGATGTCCCCAGGTACTCTGATGGAAATTGGAGATGACTGGAAAATCATCTACAGATATCAGGAATTCCTCACTTCCCTGTAAAAATATCTGGGATTCTGTATATTGAAGTGGAGGATATGTGACCTTGATCCAAGCTGTTAAGTGTTTTCTGTTCCTTGTGCATAACCAGAAAAGATGATCCTAATCCTTTCCTAGAATTAGAGAGTTTCCAGTAGTTATTTTTCCTGAAAATAAGAACAGTGAGCTGCCTGTTGATCACGTATGACTTACTAATCATTTAGAAAATACTAATTTTTCCAGACATACAAGCTGCAGTCCTGCAAGAATTTTGCTTGTGGAAGTCCCACTGGGCGAGATATTTAGGAAAGGAATAAAAAAACCATTTAAATAAAGGACCGTGTTCCATCAGGAAGAAACTATTCCAGCTGAAATCTTACCCAGGAACTTGAGGGGGTAGCTGTGTGGGAACTCTCATTACAGTCTCAAACCAGCAACTACTGGGGAAAATGGAAGCTACTGTTTACTCAGAATGAGGGAGATCTTTGTGCCCGCAGTCACGTACTGAAAAAACTCCTGAGCTGTTAGTTGATCTCACAGCATTCTGATGCTCAAGAAAATGGGGGCAGGGGAAGGGAGCTGACAAGCTTTGTTGTAGTTCAGTATTGGTTCAACACAGTGGCAAGCAAAAAAGTCATCATATCATATATTTCTGGCTATTTCAGATGTCCAATTTATGTACTTTGAATAAACAACCTGGAGACACATTTGTTCCTATATTTATCTCATCCGTAACTTTGTCATTTAACTTGTATGAATATATATCCATATAATTGCCTTTTGCCTGAAACTAAATACAATTGGAGACATGTCAATAATTGTGTTTTACAACGTTCACAAAAGAAAGTCTTGAGATTTCTGTATTTCTTTCTTTTCTTCTATCTTATACCCTTAATGAGAACCAAACATTGAAAGTTTGGCACTCAATTTGCAATGCAAATTAACTAACATGCTAATGAATTGATTTGTGTACACAAATACTATTTGTACAGCCACATTCTATTGTTTGAGCATGCAAACCATGTGCACACCGATTCAGTAGCTGGATGGAGACTTTATGGAAAATGAAGTCCTTCAATTCAATTGCTATTGGCACAAACAGCAAAACAAAGCAACATAAACAACAATCTCTATGACTCTGGTGAGTATAAAGTGATACAAATCATTGTTCCCTGTTATGTTTGAGTAGAAATCACTAGAATGCCCTGTTCTTGCTTCCTTGATGCTGGGAACTGGATCCAACATAACCCTCAAAATAGCCCATCATTCTTTGCAGATTTGAGCATTTGCTATTTTTGGATCTTGAGGGTATTTTGAGAAGGACAGAACTGCTGGCACCAATTCAGTCACTCTTTCAACAAATGTTTTCTTCACCACCACAACATATATACTGTGTATCTCTCTCACAGCAACCGTAAGTACTGGGGAGGTGTGTCAAAACACTGGAGAAACCCCAGATTCTGCAGCACGATCCCTGCCAATCCCATCCAGGGTGATACTGAGCAGCCCAGTGGCTGCAACAAACTCTGCCAGCTGGACAGAATCCCTTTTGGTCCTCTGCCAGCTCAGACATGGCAGGAAGTGGTCGCTCCCCCCCCACAGACACCATTAATCTGTGGCTCAGAGGCAGTAAGGTCCCGGCTGAGTGGGGATTACAACCCATTCCCTGCATCCAGGTGAGGTCTCAGCAACTCTTCATCAACCACAGTCCAGTTCCTCTTGGGTGGGGTGAGCACTGTAAAAGCCCTGGGATCACATCCAAAGACAGGTCTTTATTTTTTAATTAGTTGGGGAAGAGGTCTAATAGGACACCAATCTGATGTTGTAGAGAATAGAACATTGGAAATACTGGGGGTTCACAAAAATAAAAAGCAGGAAACCAACACGGGTAAGAATTTTCTCAGCAAAGAGCAATATATGTCACCTTAGTCTGCTTGAGTTAGTACTTCTGGATTGAGTTGTATGTCTTTAATTCAAGTAGTGAAATATTTTACTCATCTTTTTTTTTTATATGGATGAATTAAATTATTTTTGGCGAAAGATGTAAAATATGTTGGATAACTTTGCACTGTTTTAACATATGTTACTGCAATAATTCAGGCATTATGAAAAATGTTGTTAATATGATGGTATTGTCCTACTTACTACCAATTTAGTAAATTGTTCCAGAAATAGATTTTTTTTTTCAGGAAAAGTCTTTAAATATGATGCCAAAAATGTGCATCTTTCATGGGATACAGACTTCAAGGAAATATATACCCATCTGAAATTGCCCAAGGACATTCTAAATCCATTGTTTGCCCATGTACAATGTTTCCTTTTCATTAGCGTGGGTTTTCCCTTATCCTTTTTCATAAAAAGAGAGAGAGAGAGAAGAGGAAAAAAAGTGATACAGGGCTCATTTCAAAATCCATGAAAAGTTGGATACTCCCAAAATTCCAACAAGATTACAGAGAAATCTCATCTGGTAAATATTACGTTCTGTTTTTGTCTTTGCTTAAGCTTTTACACAACTTGACAGCTTGTGGTATTGTGCCACATTTCAAAGTTAACGTTTACAAACATCTGGCTTGGGTTCAACATTCCTCTCCATATGGACCACAATGTCTCCAGCGGACATTGTTTGCCTGTATGGAGCGAGGTAGAAAATCAGAGTTTTCCTAGAAAATTATGGAAACTTCAACAAGCAAGCCCACTTTCATTATTCATTGACAACAGCCTTGATTTTAATGCATCGTCATTTGAAAAAAACAGCTTTTGTGCCCTTTGGTGGACATTAACATCAGGTGGGAAAATTTTTTTCATCCATGAGGATAGTCACTGGTTTAGAAAAAAAGTTGTATCCTCAACTGAGATGAAAGTCCAAGATGACAATTGCTGCGAATAGGAGACACAGTGCAGGCCAAGTGAAACATTTTGTCTCAAATAGTTTTAAAATGTTTAATTTTATCATTCCTATTTTGAGGGCATTGAGTGACTTTTTTTTTTCCAAAAAAGTAAAAAAGAATTTAATTTTGAAAATATTGAAAGGAATTATTTGGATAATCTGGAACATTTTAAAAACTATCTAGTGACGAAAATTTTGCTAAACCAACACTCTTTCCAACAAGAAAATAGCAGTTTCAGTAAAGCCACATTCCTGACAATGCGGCTGTAACAATTTCATCAACCTTTTTTGAATGTGGGTGTAATATGAAAGCATGCTAGCGGAAACATATTTATTTCCCATAAACTTGGTGTCTCTCAAGCTTTGGATCAATAGATGAATAGATGAATTTTTCCTACCGCATCACTGAAACAGCTACAGTTCAACACATACCCAGGGCCACTTTTATGGCTCTAGAATTTGAGGGCCCCATGGACCTGAACACTAGGGCAGTCTGTCCGGTGAGATGCTGAAGGGCTGAAGACCCTCAAAATCTCTCTAGATGAGCTGACAGGGAACCAGGATCTTAGCAGAACCAGTCAGTCTCCACTAAATTATGATACATCTTTTTTTAATTGGATTTTTTTAGTACAGTCGCTCTTCTCCAAGGAATGGTGCCAGAATACCAGCTGTGGAGTGAAGATCTCCAAGCATTTAACCTCCATTCTGACGTATAAGACAGCAATAGGTGTTGGAGGAAAGGCAAATATGTGGAGGAGATTGTTAAGTGGCCAGTAAACAAGATTTGGATTTCAGATTCTCTGGCTTGGGAAATCTCTAGACTGCAGACTGCTGGAAAAGATCACTGTATGCACACCCTGTTTCTTCAATTACACGTTTCTTTAAAGGATGGAGCTGAGATTAACAGGGAACTGAGACCTGCAAGTTCCAGGTTTTATTTTTGTGCCTTTTACAAGTGCGCTGTATGATCACTACAAAATTCCTTAACCTCTCAGAGCCTGTTTGCCACCCTCCAGAATGGGATATTTTGACTTTAAACTTCAGAGGATTAACCTTTGTAAAATAATTTTACAGGCTTTGATAAAATTTGACATTAGAAAAAATAAAAAGCAAAAATAAAAAATGTTTCCTTGCAAATTCAGCAGCATGCCTGTGCTGTCTGGGCACACAGATAGGGTTTGGGACAAGAGTTATATGTACTGTGGAAATAGTCATTCTTTATTCATTTTAAAAGGTCAACACAGCTTGCCAGCATATCACTGCTGCAGCTGTTGCAGAGCTTGTTATGGCATTAGGCTGACTCAGAATGATTTCCTTCCAAAGCATTCTGGCACGGAGCACAACCCGACTCATACCCAAAGTGAGGAAACCATTACTGATGGTGCTGATGACAAGAAAACACGCCGGATGGCCAAGTGTGGATTGGAAGCTGGAGAATGGAGGGGGTGAGGAGGAGGCATGAACCCCTTCTATCGCTGACCTGGCAGTGCTTCCTTTCCACCACAAACCCAGCACACAATGGGCCGGCACACCTGCTACTAATTTGGGTGTGTGCAAGCGCTACCCATGTGAAATCTTCTGAGTTGTTCCTAGCTAACAATTCTGATTTCTGATGGGAATGATCACAGCTTACATGCTGTGCAGCCTTTGGCACAGCGCAAATGTGGGGCTTGGGCTGCTGATAGGCAGGGAGCTGTTTTTTCTTTCTCCCTTTTATTGTTTGGCTTTTTTCTTTTTTTTTGATCTATGGGTGGAACCCCCATAATTGTCAGAGGGAATTTCATACACCCTCTGATGACAGATTGAATCCTTGCAAGAATGTATCATTAAAACAAAAACACACACACAAAAAATTTGGTCTTCTAACATTTCAAATAAGGCTAAAGAGGAACCTCCCTAGAAGGTCTTTCTGAGGCATTGTTTTAGTGACATTACTCTGTCTCACTCTCTCAAGAGTGAGGAAAGAATATCTTCTCTAAAGGAGATTCTGCAGCCAAAACAACCCGCGTGCTGTCCCAGAGAGACCCTCCTGAATGGTCCATTGTTTGAGCTCTCCCCATATGCAGATCTCCTGTCTGAAAGAGCATCTGCAGCTTCAGACATCACCTCTGTCCATCATATGTCTTCTCTCTACTTTTGACTTGTTAGATGGAATAGCCAAGCTGCAAATTGTAGTCCAGGCCCTGTCTTTAAATCTGAGATTTTTAAGGGAGGAAGAGACAACTGAGATTATCCAAGCTGCTATCCAGCCTGACATTCTGCATTGCACATCCCATCAGTGATTCAGGCATCTCAACCAGGAAACCAGGGCTGCAGTGAAAACACATCTTGGAAAGCCTCTATGGGCAGGGCTAATCCAATATAATATAAAATCAGCTCTCAGTTCACTATCTAGTTTAAATTATTCATTAAGGCCCCCGCAGTCTCCCAGATCTCGTGGGAGCAGGTTCCAGTGGTTGGTCACCCTCACTGACAATATTTCATCAATGATATCCATGAAGAAATTCCCTACACTGCAGTTTGCAGCATATCTTGTGTGAAAAATTAAGGTACTCTAATGTCAGGAAAAAAAGGAGTTACATGGCTACCATTTAAAACTCCAGTAAGTGAAAAGGAACTATGGTTTAAACCCAGATTAGCTGGCCTTGTAGCTTTACTTGGATCTTCATGTTTGCAATACAAACACTTCTATTTTTGCTCCTTTATTATCTTGACACAAGATATATAATTGATATATAAGAGCAAGCTCCAACAGACTCCCCACTGCAATGAGTGACATAAAGCAGGATCTCGGCAGACATTACACAGACCCACAGACAAAGGGAATTGGAAGCAAATCTTTCTACAACAACCTTAATTACACATAAGAGTCAGATAAACAATACATAGCACACCTATTTATGTATATTGCAACTAACCATTACGAGGTTGGCTATGACAGATTGTGTCTTCACGTAGATCATTTGTAATGAAAATTTCCTTTCAGCCATGAAAACCTCTGAGGTCATGCAAATGTTCCTAAAGCTAGATAGGGTTACATGTGCTTGTGTGGATATGCACATGGTGGAGGTGTTCCAGAGGAGAGAGGACCAGGAATTCATGACCACTTTGAGTGCCATATTTACTGCAGATCTGAGAGAAGAGCAGTACATTTGTAAGTGCCTGTTCACAGAATTCCCTTAACTGGGAAGCCTTAATGCAAATATTGTAGTACACAATGACAACAGGAGATGATCCCAAATTCTCTCAGTAAAGAATGGATTTTATTTTTACTGTGATGATCTACACAACTGACGTTCACACTATTAAGCCAGCCTTTCTCATGGGAGGCACCAGAGTCCATCAGCCAGTGGGATGAGTGGTATAGACTAGTTCAGTACCAGTGAAAACTGGGAGGGGATAGTTAACAAATTCACAGAAGCTAGGAAGGAATCTATTTTGTTAAAAACAGGAGCATGTCCAGATTCTTAAAGCATGTCCAAGTCTGCTGGCAGACAAAGGAGGCTGCACTCAGTGAGGAAGGTGTTGTCCCTGTAGTAGAAAAGCTCCACTCTTTGCCCTTGCACTTCTGTAACCAAATGCTCGCTCCACTGTGCAGGGGCACTGTCATTTACCAAAAGACTTCTCTGTTTGCCAGGAGTGTCAGGTGCCTGAGGGATGGTCTGTTTGCACTAAATACCAAGAGGCTGCCCTTCATAAAACTGAACAAATACTTCCTAACCTACAGAGGGGGAGGTTCACAGGAGATTCCACTGAGCAATTTGTGAAGAGTGAGACACACTCAAGGTAGATTCTTTGTAATGAGGAGCAGTTTTCAGGGAAAATGTAAAACAATATGCCTGCAATGCAATTGCAGGTAGCTATTTATTCCTGGAGTGTGGGGGCGCAAAGCAGGTATAATATCTTAGGATTGCATTGGAATTAAAGGCCTGGTTTTGCCACGATTCCTCCCACACAGGGTACCTTACTCTGCTCGTGTCGACTTGGAAAGCAGTCTGCCTCTCAGCCAGAGCTGGGGAGCCAGACTCCCCAGTGAGCACAGGCTGAAAATCCAGAGCATCACAACCTGATTGCTTCCCAAACGGCACATTCTGCTCTTAAAAATGTTCTTTGCTCAAAGTGTTGTGCAGTACCAAAATTGTGCCCATGCTCGTGTTTCAGCCTGGTGCCGCAGTGCAGCTCTGAAGTCAATTCTTTGCTCGTCCCTACCTACCATGCCCTTTTTTTTCAGTCACTGAGGGGCTCCTTCATACAACTGGGATCTGCTTTGGAAGAAACTGCATGAGACGCTCCAGTCCAGGGGAATGCCAAATGTGCCTCAGCTTCCTCTGGAACATCAAGTCCAGATCAATGTCTGGTCCTTCAGACCTCTTCACACCACATGTGATGTGATGACACCTAATCCAGTCAAAACTAATCCAGAGTAAAACCCATGACTCTCACAGACTGGAGATATAGGAGTGTAATCATCAGATATTTTGACCTACTCATCCCTCTAGTTGTATGGAATTAATTATTAATATAGAAAGAATCTACACATTTCCTAACACTGGTATAGGGAAAGACTGGTCACTCCCTTCCCCCCCTGCGTCCCACATCTGATTGATTCCTAAATGGACTAGTAAAATGCCTATTTCCTCACCCTACGGTGCACATTTTAAAATCTAGCAAGCACCCAGAAGTAGAAGGCAAAGGCAAGACTTATCCTGCAGGAGTCCAGAGCTGGCATCTCCCAGCACCTAAGTGCCAGCTGCCAGATAATTTTGTTTTTATTAGGTTGACAGCTACACATGGGTGGGTGCCAGCTTTTGTTCATTATATTTCATATTTTATAGCTTTGGTTTAGGTTTGGAAAGCTGTCGGCATTTGGAACGACAGCAGCCCCTGCCCCTGAGGGACAGTCAAGCCTTTTTTTCCCCCTTTCCTTTTTAACTTCTCTCTCTTCTGTGACAGCTGCACTTTCTACTGGTGCTCACTGGCTGTGCTCCCCCTGCCCCTCTAGGGCTCTCTCCTCTCTCACAGCTCTGTGTTTAAGTCACATCACGAGCAATGTTTAGCTTTGCTGCAAGAACTCCGTGGCAAACAAACCAAACTCCAACAGATCGGAAAAGCAGCATCTTGATAACCCTCTGCACATGACATTGCAGCCCCAGCGAGCTGTCCTTCAAACTGCCCTGCCAGCTGACCCGTGCAGCAGATAGGGATCAGCCCAGGGAGGTTGTTCTCCTCCACAATGGGGCAGCTTCAAAGGAAATATATGAGTTTCAGCAACTTGGCCCACTGTGTCATTCAAAGCTGCAGTGGGGACGTCTCACAAAGGGCCAGCTATCTGCCAGCCTCTGCAGCACTGATAGGCTGCAGTGTATTTGTAAAGGAATAAAGGGTCTTCACGTTACCTGGGGATTTCTTTCAGCCAGGGAATCCTTTAGTGGTGATTGATTTCACCATTTGACTGTGTAAACCTGCCCAGTGGAGCTCAGGACCGTGACTGTTTCTAAGTGTCAGCCATCAATTGGAAAAGAAACATTAGCTTGCAGATTTTGTTTGCATTTCTGTATTTTAACTGACAACTACTTATTTTTGAGAAACAAACTATTTGTAAACTAACACAGACTTCACTCTTCGTAAGGTCTTTCCAAATGATAAACCTTAATCTTTATCAACAATCTGTTCGGAAATACTTTGCTCTAAATTTCTTACGTGAGAAGCAAATATTTGGCAAATTTATTACAGAAAAGTCTTTGACTAGTGGCACTTTAAAAAAAAAGAAAAAAGAAAATCAGGAAAGAGCATAACTACTGATTTGTGATCCTATATATAGAAATTGGATGACCCTTCATACCGCAGTCTGTGAAACTTTATTTATTCTTCAAATATATTTCACCATTACCTGACTAAAATGCGGAGGGGGGAAAAAATCACTGCAAAAGTGGCAAAGAATAAACAATGAAACCTTTTCCAGCCAGCTCAATCCAGATTCCCCATTTACTGCCATGGAGGAATGCTGTCCTGGAGCATGCACTGAAGAAATCTGCAGCTGTCAGGCTGGCTCCTCAAATGCAGCATGTTCGATGTTCTTTCAAATGAAAGCATTTTTGTGACTGAGAGTGAGTGGACTGTGAATTTGGAGGAAGAAATCAACAGCATCCAGTGGCTGTGACCCTTATTTATTGGTCAGATATGCAGAATCACATTTCCGTGGTTTGTGAACTAGAAATCTGACAAGAGCAATTTGACTCTTGTATTTACATTTCTAGCAGTTTCATCTTGTCATTTGTGGTTTTCTTCAAATTAGAAAACAATTAAATGAAGACTCTGGCAAAGAAGTGGAGCCAGATGTAACAGTTTCTCTTTACTCTTTGTTAATAGCAGCAGCAGCAATGTAATTTAATTCTGTCAGCTCTTCAGCTGCTCAGCAGCTGAGGAGATATGTGAAGGAAGAAAAGGATCATTCTCCTAAGATGTTGGATCAGCATCCAGTCCTCTATCTGCCAAAAGAGAAGAGGGAAGCCCATGAGCCATGATTCTGCTGGGACTCCGGGACCATCACCCAAACCACTCCTACCCCATACTGGAGAGGGAAGAGTCATGAACTCAATTTACATTATCCTAAAAGTGAACAAATAAGGATCTTTTTATCAAAT
Source organism: Campylorhamphus procurvoides (assembly GCA_013396655.1). NCBI lineage: Eukaryota > Metazoa > Chordata > Aves > Passeriformes > Dendrocolaptidae > Campylorhamphus > Campylorhamphus procurvoides. The sequence goes on along the minus strand of WBMV01004231.1, from coordinate 876,156 downwards.
AAATAAAATGTATCTACACTAGAAAATTTTATGGATAAAAAGGGAATTCTTTCATATTAGTGAAATGTTTGTTCACGGACAACACTAATGTCATTACTAAGTCAGATACAGTACTTGGAAAACTCTATTTTGATTTCCAAAGATACTTTCACATGTGCCCGAGCCATTTGACCTCTCCATTCCAGGCACATAAAATGATAATGGATCATTTTCTACCTGCTGTAGGAGTAACTTTGCCCTCCACCTGTACAGAGCTGCTTGACCACAAGTCTCTGAGATCACGATACAGAGCTTTCTTTGGGACAGACCCCCCCCGCTCCATGCAAGGGAGCAGACACCAGGACACATATGGAGAAATCTCAGCCTGCAGCCAGTCCTCCTTTCCCCTCATCACTGTGGACAAGTTAAGCACCTGCCCCTCCATGTCTGTGGGAGTTTTGTGAGTGTCCCCAGCCTGTCATCTGAAAACCAGAAATACCAGTAATACCCAGAAAAGTGACGATAGGATGTGCATCAAATATTGACACACTGTATTTAATACTACACCAATGATACAGTGAAATATCTTTATCACTACATAAGTATCTAAATTTATAATTCTTCCTGCTATTTTTCAAAATGCAATAATAGGCTATTGCAGCATTTGTGGGACGGGAGGCATTTGCCTGATATCAGAGATTTAAAACCTGCAAACCCAACAGAGAATTAATCTGAAAAGAAACTGGGTTAAAACATTATCATAGTTACTCTGCCATAGCGCAGGCTCCTGCCCCATGAGGGCACTGCCACGCAAACTGCTGATTCTACATTTGTCACACTTGGGTTTCAGCAGCCCCTGGGGTAGGGATGGGTGCGAAATTTAGAGGCTGGAGGAGAGGAAAGAATAATATCTTAGAACAATGGAAAAAAAGTTAAAAAACCACACAGAATTAAAAAACAATTTAATTCAGAAATCTTCATGGAAGAGCCAAGACGGAGATGTCTGTATGCAGGGCCATTTTCTTTAGCTATAAATGTCCACAAAAGACTGACATAAGACAGGGCAATTCTTTACAGGACTTGCCTTTTACTCTCTCTGTACCAAGTGGTAGCACCATTTATTCATCTCATGGCAACAGAAATGAGGTGCCTATTTGCTGGAGGAAGGAGGGTTACAGGGTCTGAAGCCCCATTTTAGCACTACCAATGTCCTCAGCTTTGTGATGCTGCTTTTTGCAAGGTCTGTAGTGTCATCGTTCCCGTAGCCACAGGCTGGATGCATCTGCCTCTGGGAATGGCTCTTCATATTTTAAAAATGGGCTATAAGAATTAATTTTTAATACAATTTTGCACTTGAGCTCCAGAAGTGAAGATGAAAGGGCAATCTAAACACTACACCCAGGTAGACAGGCAATTCTCCTATTAAAGTCACCAAAGAATTTGGTCTGCAGTATGCTACTCAGACTAATTAATTTTTACAGACTAATTAGTATGCCACATTGCAGATATGAACTAAATGCTCCAGTTTCATTTGATTTGTGTTTTCTTGGAAGAGAATTTGCTTGAAATAGTTGTATTCTAAACAGTACTTATTAGCAACATGAACAAAAGACTCAAAAACCTTGCAGCATTCATGTTGACCTTAAACAATTGACTGTAAACTCTTCTGTTACTGGGATTCCCTTTCTGCCACAGAAATGCTGAACGTCCTGTGGTCTCACACACCAGTGCCAGCTTCCTAAAACCACTTTTAATTAATGTATATTTTTGTGCTGGAGGAAAGAACATGGTCTGTGCTGATCACTCTCTTAAAGATTATAATCCCAGCAGCAAAACAAGCTGCTTATCTAGATAAGGATCAATGAAAATGCTGTACATGGGGACTGAAGCTGGAGCCCCAAAGCTACAACCTGGGCTGCATGATTTGTGGTGACTCTGTATTTTAACAGCTACAGAAGCAATAAACTCACCATTTAAAGCCTCTACTCCTATCTCCTGTTGCTCCTGCTTCAGCCAGATGTCCTTGAAGCAGAAAGAATATGCTCCTACAGACCTGACTCAGTGATGGTTGGTCCTTACAGATTTTTCCAAACTTCAGCAATTGGATTTATGTATCCCTGGAACTCTTGCCAAACTGGAACCAGTAGGCTAGGCAAGCTCACTGGTGTTCCAGTTTCAGCAATTCTTTGCTGCACTTATTTGTCTGAATGGAAAGGAAGGTGTTTCTTGGAAACTAATCTGGGCATAAAAACAAACAAGACCCTTCCCCAGTTCTCTCTCCAAACACCTATAACAGGGTTTATAGGAAACATATAATTGCTTTCCAAATTAAACTTCCAAGAACACAACTGCTGAATTGTTGTGGCTGTCATTGCCCCAGATATTTTGTGCAAAGCAATTCTAGCGTCACATAGAAGTAATTCTTTTCATTATCCCAAACAGATTCAAGAGCACAGTCCAGGTAACCTACACTGAAGATGATCTTATTATCCACATCAGGAAAGTATCTACAAAACTTTTGATGGAACTGCTAGAAATTAAGCATCAGAAAAAAGAATACAACATCAAATACTGGTTTGGATTACACTTTTCTCACCTACATCCTATATTGGATTATACAGTTCCTTAGTGTTAAATGTACATGCAATAAAATAAAATTCAGGTGAAGTTCTGACCAGCTACAAAACAGTTCATGCAAGTGACTTCAGGAAAACTTTGCTTATAAACTAAAATAAATTATCCATGTGTTTTTCTGATGTCTTTTCATTCAAAACCCCAGTAGAGTTTATCCATTAATGGATGAGAAATTAGAAGAAAGCCCTACACTTTAATGTGAAACATGTGCTTGGAAATACTTGGAAACTCAGCACTTACAATTCACAGCAATAATGCACTGAGGAATATTTCTCTGTAAAACCAAGACCCCAGTTAAGTGTTTTCAAGAACAACATCATTGTCTCCATGAAGATAACTGAGTCCTCATTATTTACAATCCCTGAAATTTTCAAGATTGCTGGTAAGGAGGCGAGGAGGAGGAGGTTGTTATTTGCTTGAGAATTTATTTTCAAGAAGGCAAAGCAGTTTTCTAAAAAAAATATTATAAAGGACACTTTCCGATAGGCGGGTTTTGTTACATCTTTTTTTTAGCATTAGCTATTTTTAAAAAGTGCCTTTGGAAGCTAGCAACAAACTTTTCTTACTTCATATTTTTGTCACTTCTGTATTTTCATGGGAAAGTACTGTAGGGTTGCTCATTTGGCAAGTTATTGCTTCAATTATCAGTAAATTCCCAGGAATTTTGGAGAAAAAAGAATCTTTTGCTCAAGCTAGGGAAGTAAGTCCTGTTGCTTCCCACTCTAGTGACCTCTGCCTTGGACCTGCAATTTGTTATGTCACAGTGGGAGATGTGAAACAAAACTGTGATGGTGTGGAGTCATTTAAACCAGCAAAAATAAAGGTGATCACTTACCTTTTGTCCATCAGTGAAAAATACAGTGGCTGGAAGTAGGAGATGGGACAGAGAAAAGGATATTGGAGCAAGATCTAGAAGAGGATCACCTTGTAACACTGTCAGAAGGACTAAAGAGAGAATGGGAACACAAGAGAGACCTGAGAGCAGTGAATGAAGCAGAAGAACCTGGGCTAAAGGACAAGAGGGAGGATGACCTGGGGGTGGGGGTGGGAGAGCCACTCCTGCAGCATTAAATAATGGGTTCAGCAGGAAAGAAAAGTGGCTAAAAATAAACAAAAAAACCCTTTCAAAATAGGTGAGGTAGCAATAAGAGAAAAAGAAACTTCTAAAATTCTCATTTTTTCTTTTTCCATCTTATTTTAACTCTGGTAAGAAATTACTAAACTCAAACTTCCTGCATTTCTGCCAACCTCCACCATATTACTGAGAACTTTCCTTTTCTAAAAGAGCTTTTGGACTTAAGTAACTTTGTAATGCTTTATGTTTCACTTTTTTTTACTTTCTTTTTAAGTTTTTAAAGGAAGTGCAGGATGTTTCCCAGTGTCACTGTGCTTGAGAAATGTTTTAAAAATGCATATACTGAAGATCTGGAACACATAAGAAAAACCAAAGCATTGTTATGTTTTTTAGAAATAATAAACCTGTGAGCATTAATGAAGCCTCACAGGTTTCTAGACTGGATTAACAACCAGTGTATGTAGGTTGGTGATACCATAGATTGTCACAAGATACTCTCATATGATGTTGACGATTTGATAAACCAGAAAACTCTGCTACACTGTCCAGCTGATTATATTTACACTCCCCTCTTTTAATTCTTTTGTCAAGATTTTCCCCCCAGCATTGAGAAGTAATAATAACTATATCATCCAAATTTTCCCTTTATTAGCCTATCCCACTCCTACATTACTTCAGAGGATGGAAAGCAGAATATACAATGCAGTCATTTCTTTCTCTACTGATGGAATAATGTCAGTAGGAATGATAAGAAAATTGAGTCTGATACACCAAGCTCCACCCTTCAAGACAGGGCTGGAGGAGAGAAACAGAGACAAATTAAGGAAGGTTTGGGGGAAATTCTGATCTTGCAGGATCCATTGGAACTGCTGAGAACTCAAAATGTGTCTTTTACAGAGTTTCTTTGCCTAACTGCTAAGAATTGCAGGTCTTATCTATTAACGGCATAATTTTTTTTCCAAGCTGTATTATTGCTCACACCACTTTAGATCTTTTCCTTGTTTCAGCATCCCTCTCCTTTTCTTCCCACTCACCAGCCCCCCCTTTAGAGCTTGCTTAGTAGGGATGTTGACCCTAAAACTGAAGACTTTTCAGCTGATGTGGACTTTGAGAAAACCTACTAATACAACTGAAAAAAAAGAGAGAGAGAGAAAAAAAAACCCAACACAGCCCTTCAGTTTTGACAACCTAACTCAAAAAAATGTGAAGCCCTGCAAGACAAAAGGTACCAGAAGGTCTCTGCAGCCATTGGTTCCCATTGATAAATACCTATTATCTTACCAGCTGGAAGACAGCCCCCATGCTATGTCTTCCTTTTTCCATCACTGTTGCATAATACACCTTCATTTCATTTCTAAAAGAAGTTTGTTTACCAAGAAGAAAAGCAAAAAGAATATGTTTTGTCACCTTTATGCTAAACGTATTGTCTCCTTCCTAAAAGCAATCATCTTTAGATATTAAAATGGCATGATCTGGGTATTGCATAGCATTTCTTCTAATCTGCCTGCATTGCCAATTCAGTTCACAGATTGCATTCATTCTCCTTTGAAAAGCTTACATTGTTGAGTCAGAACTTTCCTAAGAAATAGCATTTGCTCACATCAGCCTCACTGACGTGAAGCAAGGACAAAGTCAAGAACAGAGGAGGGGCTGTGCTTTGTAAGGAAACTGGAGAATCAGAGCTGGAGCTGGCTGTGGCATTTTTTTGAACAATTCAGATTAAAAAGCAGAAATACACCAAAGCTGTATTTTTTCTTTCCAGTCATGAAACAATAACAGCAAGACAGGCACAGAGCACAAGTCACACTTGAACACAGTGATAGATAATGCACTCCACCATAAAAGGGGAACAAATAAGTCAGAACTTTTCCCAGTTCACGTCCCAGTCTCTTTGGTCCTGGTCTGAACTCTGCTTTTCAGACCTACTTCTGGAAGGGGCAACCGCCAAACTCCCAGACCCAAATGCAAGATTTTTGGGGTGTTCCATGTTCTCATGCAACCTAAAACTTATGAGTCAGTACAAAATGTCACCCTACCCCAGAGGCAAGGAACTGGAAGTGGCTCTTCAGCTCACCAATTCCTGTGGACACTGAGAATGCTATGAAAGATGTATGTGTGTGTGTGTATCCAGCCAGCTGAGCTTTCTATGTTGTACAGAATCACCGAGTCCACTGACCAAATCCTATCTCTTTGTTAGATTCTTTATTTTGGATGCTCAGAGTGAAATAGTGCAGCACTGTACACAACTTCTCCTTCCAAATCTCCCCTGAGGCAGGAGAGCCCTTCCCTGGCTTTATTTCTGTCTGCAGTTTGGCATTCAGAATTCCCCCTATGATACAGGCAGACCCTTCAGTTCCAGCTCTGTGTTACAGCCTTTCTGGGGAAGCACAGAGCAAGGGCAATGGCTTGAAGGAAGCAATTCAGAGACATCATTCTCTATCAATGCTGGCCACTAATACCAATGTAAAAGATGTCATGCTGCATGGATCACCCATCTAACCCTAGAGAAGGTGTTAAGAAAGACACGTTTTTAATTTTGCACATGGTAAGATCATGCAGGGCTCACAAAGCAGCAGAAATGTACCTCTAATTCTTATGTGTATTTCCAGACAAATGATGCAGCTTTCTTTATGACATCAATTTATTTTTCACTTTGCAATTACGTAAAAACAGCAATAACATGGGAAGAGAGATGATGTGACGGATCCTAGTGCTGAATTATTCATTGCCCTTCATCTGCTGACTTCACATCAGACAGCTCCCAATGCACCTCGCATAAATCACAGTGGATCTTTTTTGCCACAGCCACTCTAAGATCCTATCGTGTGCTTTTTCACCTAAATACTATAGGATAATGGTCTTCTTTCAAGGAGGGGATGTGCATACATTGATTGGAAAGGAGGTCTGTGTCCTGCAGTCATTGATGTTTGGTGAGGAGGAATGTAATGCACTGGAAAAGATCCATGAGATACATAGGCTTTATAAGAAGTTATTTTATATACATATAAGTTTAATGTTATGGTGAGGACTATGAGCAAATAATTTGGTATACCTAATGTTCAATATCTGGTGAGCTGCATTACCACCCAGAGCTGAGTCTCATAGACAGCAATAACGTAAGACATTTGGGGAGAATAGAGAAATTAATTTCATAGTCTCTGTTTTGAATGTGTTTATTCATTTCTTCACAGTTACTAGCACTTAATCAGATGAATTTCAATTCCACTTTGGGGCAAAGTGGTGAGGGTTTGCTGCATCACAGAACACTCACACTAAAAATTGCGAACTGCAGAGGACTGTGTGATCCTTAATGAATGTTCCAAAGAAATTTGGTCCATGCCATGCACTAAGCTGGTTTCCACACCAGTGAAGGGTTAATTGGTGTGCTTCAGTCCTACTTTTCAGGCCCTTGGGCTGGTTAATCATTGCTCACTGTGAACTCTTGAGGGATTTGGATTTTTACTACCCTGCCTGCACAGGGTCTATTGCAGTGGGACCTCTTCTCACATACTCCATAAGTGCTATACCCTACACTACAGTGAATATAAAACAACATTCTCAAGACATTGCCTTCTTTCATTAGCCAATCTCTTCATCAATATTTTTTTAAGGATGGCTTGACAGGCTGTTATTTTATTTTGCTGCAAACTAACATGAGTAAATCTCCTTTTCCCCATTTTCCCTCAAGCTACTTCTGAGACCTTCACAGACCACAAGGATTTCAGGAACAAACCCAAATTACTGTGTCAGAACAAATTGTGATACCTCAGCTGAGCTACAGCAACCATCAATATATGAGCTCTTAGCCCTTATGGCAGCTCAAGGTGTTACGGCTTCCCCAAGCCTGGCATGAAAGGTGTTGAGCAGAGTTGACACACAGGCAGTTACAGTAGCTCAGTTGACATGCAATAATACATTAAGTCACATTTAATGTCTCCAAGGCTTAGGTTCCTCTTGTAATTCATGTACTACCTTATGTTGTAGCCTAGAGAACTGCCTACAGCAAAGAGCATCTTTCAACCACTTGGGCAATCTTGTTTCCTACATTGCACTGTAGCATTTCTGTCCACCTGCTCCACTGGTTCTCATTTTTGACGTAACATTTGCTTCTCTGAAGCTTTGTACTGGGATTTATTCCTATTATTAGTATTTGTTTGTAATATGGCAACTCCATTCTGTCACCCCTAAAAAAGTACAGACTAAAAAGAGAGTCCCTGCATAGAAGAATTTAGCCATGCTCTTGCTTACTTTAATTTGTCTGCCTATGCCAGAAGCAGGAGGATGTAGGAACAACAGGATATCAAAGAACAAGAGGAAAAGCAGTGAATCCTCAATCAGAGCTTTTCTGTCACAGACTAACTCATTTTCAGGAGAGTCTGGGACAAGCCTAGAAAATAAACCCTGATTTACCATATATTTGGGTTATTTTATGATTCAATAGCTCATATATGACCGCAGAAAGGGATATCTCATAAATATATATGAACTATATGCAACATCAAGTCAATTGTCAGTATTAGCGCATCTTTTCTCTTACTTTCTTTTTTTTCTTCAGTAAATAGTAGAAACTGAGATTCAGAGCAAATAAGTGACTTGGGGAGAGGGAGGCTAGAGGACCTAGAACTAGGTTCCAGGTCTCTCAAGTCCTAGTCCAAGAAATAAACTAGAGTGGGAATATTCATGTGTATAAGTCTTTGCAGGATCAGAGCCTGCAACTGTAATCCAACTTGGATATAATCCAGCTTGGATGTAATTTAATTTACTCATGAGATCTCAGTGAAAAAATGCTGGTTTCATGAAAATATAACATTACTATTGATTTTTTTAAGCTGTAAATTGGGCAAATACAGACGTAAATGCAAACCACAAAATACTTGAACAGATGCACAAAGGACCAGTCACCAGACTAAAATCATTGGAAACTTGCTTCCCCCACCCCTCCTTTCTTTCTTTCTTTCTTTTTCTGTATTTTATTAACATTTAGAAAAGAAGAAAATATGTATTTCTGACCTCTTTGTTAAAAATATCACAAGATTCATTACAAGAAGTATTTGGAAACCTCGAAACTCTTCTACATTTCAATGAATACCTGAAATCTAATGCCTCTGATTAAGCAGAAAAGGGATGAACTGTTACGTGAAGCTGACAACAATAATTGAGAGCTGAAGAATGGCAAGTTCATTTCAAGTAGCTGGTAATGATTTCATGCAAAGGATTAGAGAGCTGGAGGGGGGCAGCGGTGCTGGAGTTTGTTTATAGACAAAGAGCCAGTGGAGGGGTGTAGGAAGCTCCCAGAAACTGCGACTTCTGAAGACAGTAGGGGAGATGAATTTTCTGTTCCTGCATGGCAACTTCCTGAGGCAAATGGTTCAAACCTGGCTGTTTACCATCAAAGACCTAAATACTAATTTCCAAAGTGTAAGCTACTCCCATGGATGACATGGGGATTTTTGGCTACTCACAAGCCCTAGCTGCAGAAAGATCCCCTCCCTCTCATTACAGAATTGCAGCCAAAAGGAAATAAAAATGATTTTTCATTAAAATGTTTCTGTGTAGAATTCCTCTTTCTTGCTCAATGAAAGTAAGAAAACCCTCCAAAATGACTGTTTCAAAAACACAAAACTGTTCCATTTCTTCTAACCCAAAATTTCCTCCCAAAAGCATAACCATTGCTTCTGGGAAATTCTGATTAACTGAATAGTTATTTTTTCATTAAAAACAGTTTTAATGTAGAATTGTTTAACCGTCCCTAAAACATGCACTTTTATAAATCCAATATATTACATTTAGGAGTCCAAATATTAATTTGGAAACCTAACCTACCTCATCAGGTTTCAAAAATAACCTGGTTTTGTTTCTTAAAAATAATTGTATTGACTTTTTCGTTTTTAAATATTAAAATATAGCATGTTTTATTGCTATAAATGGTACAGCTACTATCAGTTTGAATGGATTGCACTAAAAGAATGTCATCTGCTAAAGCCAAAATTTTTCCTTGAATGATTGAAAGATATTGATCAGTAAATACATGGATGTTATTGATGCTGTTCTCAGCACGTGCTGAAGGATCCTCTTTGAACTGAGCGTGGGTTTATTCTGTAATCAACTCTTCTTTTCAAACTTCCATCTTTGCAAGAAACAAAAAATCAGAAAGAATCTGATGATACCCCTTAAAACAAAGCAAGGATGGTGCTGCAGAGCACAGCCCCGGGTTAGAGCCGCCTGTTAAGCACTGTCGAGACATCTGCTTCTCTCTCCGGTGCTCCACGGAGCGCCTTACATGGGGAACTGTATAATTTACAAATCACTCTGACTGCTTTAGCCTCTTAATATCACTAAATCTCTTTCTCCCTTCCCTTTTCACCCCCTCCCTTTTATTTCCCTGCACTATATTTATATCTGGGAGGCTGTGTTCAAGCACTTGGAGATGATGTTTCCTGTGGAAACCTTTGAATTATTTCAACAATTTCACAGCATGTTGCTTTTCTCTCCTGTTCCTTGCTGCCTTGTTCTGGTGATTGGTACTAACAGTGATAGGAAAAATGGTAAAGAAAACAATGCCAAGACCGGCTCTGCCAGAGAAATCCTAACGCAGCACAAAGATCTGATTTCAATTAGATCTGTTCGAGGGAAAGAAATCCCGCAGCAGGGAATGGATCCTCCGGTGGAGTCCGTCCCTTGGGGCCGGGGCTCCTGCCCGCACCCGCAGAGTGGGCAGCAGGATGTGCCCCACAGACCCCGCTCCCTCCACTTCCAAACCCCTTGTTCCAGTCTTGTAAACAGCAACAGATTGTTTGCTGGAGTCCACTTTGCATAAACACTGCCAACAAACCATGCCGTGTCTGAACTCTTTTAATATATTTAATGTGGATTCCAGAAGCCCGAGTGTGCTCACACACAGATTTAGTAAAATATCTGAAGAAATCCCAAACTGCTGTGTATGAAGATAACTAATTGTGAGCCCCAATCCTTACCCAAAGAAAAAGTTTTTGTGTTGGGTTGTTTTTTTTTTTTAATCCTCTGAATGGAGACTATGATTTCCTGCTTTCTTTTACATTTTTAATATTGCACTTTTTAAAACTTTCAAACTATTGATTCTTTCGCTGTAAATCCAGGGTCTCCTATGAAAGGTAATGAAGTGAGAGGCAGAATTAAGAATGCCCAGATGTGTTGTAGCACATAAGAACAGTTTACAAGGAAAATGCAAAACTGCCAGCAGACTAGCGACGGGTTAGCTGTCTATATAAATATATTGTGCAGAAAACATATCGCCAAGCCTGGCTTCTGGACTTTGGTCTGGCGCATGTAAGCTCAGCTGCTACTGCCTGTGCTGACAAAATGAGAATACTCTATTTTTATGATGGTCCAGAGCAGTTTATGCCAACCCTCAGCAAGGAAACTATGGTTGTTCCTTACAGCATATGAAGGGCTCTTAATTATACAGAGTGGCTGGCCTTGACCTAGTGAAGAGAAGGAAAAAGGCATGGATGCTGTTAACCCTGCCTCTTCCTCCTGGGGTTTGCCCCCTCTCTCAGCCCTCTTCGCCCTCCTTACCCCTGTTTCAGGGCAGCAGGGACCTGGGCAGATGAATTTGGACCCCTGAAAAAATCTGCTGCTAAATGGAATTCTTAATTTCCGAGCTTTCCTGTTAATTTCACAAAGCAACTTCTTGTGTAAGTACAATCCTCCATAGGTTGTGTTGGAAGGACCAAGCACTCATTCACACATGTTATTAGGTTGCAACAGAAAGAGTCTGAAATATATGCAACAGAAATATATACATTCCCAGCTTTCCCTTAAATTAAATTTCCTATCCTATTCCTCATGTGGGTATGGTCATTTTTAATTTAAATTTGTTAGAAATAGACATTAATTTTAAGGCGATTTCATAAATCCCATGCCAATGTTATAAAGCAAGCATGTAAATATGTCAGTTTGCAGAAAGCCAGGCTTTAAAAAAAATATGAAAGAGCATAACACTGCTGACATTCCCATCATAGGCTGAAATTTCTGTCCAAAGCTGCTTTCTATCTCAGTGGCAAGGAACCATTTCTGAATAGCACAGATAAACAGATATGCAGGACCTCAGGGCTGTTCCTTGGCAGCGTGTGCTGCACATCTGTCCTGCAGGAGCGGGGCCAGCTCCACACCTCACACTGCCCAGGCAGGGGATGGGGCTGCCACTGCCCACGGATCACCCACTCCCCAGTCATTCCTCCCTCCTTTGCAGCTGCACATCCCTCATGGCCCCAGTGAGGAAGGCAGAGGAGAGAACAAGAGGGACCACCAAGTCCTTCTGCCTGCAGATTTAGGGCTGTCTGGTGGAGTGTCCTCTCCACAGTTTTACTCAGCCATGGTCTAGATCTTTAAGAGAACATGGATCTGTCCCTCTCCCGTGGGGGAACTTTGGACAGACTCCTAGAGCTCGAAGCACTCTCCTCCCTGAGGCTGTGTGAGAGTGTTGGGAAATGGGACTGGACACACTGGGCAGCTCAGAGTGGAGGGGTGGGAGCACTTTGCAGTGAAAAATGGGCATTAAATTCAAGAAACATTATTCTGCCAGTGTAGTAAAAAGTTCTCTATAGGACAGACTGAGGTCATTGAGTGCTTACAGCCTCTCTACACAGGCAGGTCAAGGGTGGGGAGCTCATGGGGGTTTCAGGACAGTAACCCCTATGCCTGTGTGAGTGCTCAAACCTGCTCCAGCCTTTTCCATCCTCTACTGTAATGCAGCTCCCGTTGGGCAGCACTTGGAGACAGCAGGGAAAAGAGGCACCATGACATTTCTCCTTTAAAATTTAGGAGAAGTTGAGCTCATCTAGAGAGAGCCCTTCCACTGTCCAACTTTGGTTCACTTATTTACCGAGCAACATTTATTCCTATTGCCCTCCTCCTTGTTGCTATTTATAATACAGGGAAGCGTTCCTCATACAAAATGCCAGGGAAAAGTTTTCCTGGGCTGCTCAGCCCCATTGCACAAGGGCTGCTTTGTGTCCCTTGCTGTGGGCTTCCCATTTGGGGAAGCTGTAGGTCTGTAAGAAACAACAAAAAATTACAGGAGAATGTGCTTAACATTTTGTTGCAGCTTTTGAAAGCCTTTACGAGAAGCTGAGTATTTGGAGCAGATAACCCAGCCATGCATAGACTCGGCTGGGATTTCTATCAACATATTACTCTAATTTTCTCCTTTCCTATTGATCTGCAGGGTACCACCTCTTCAAACCCCAGACAAATTGATCCTTTGAGTAACATCTGTGCACACTATTAATCTTTTTCACACATTTGATGTTCCACATTACTGGACACAGGACACACACTATGACTCAAGTGTTAATCAACTAATACCTGAAAATTAGGCTTGTGTCTACTGTATAAACATTGACAGACTATCCATCACCTGCCTGAGTGAATAAATGAATTTTGCCTTTGTTGCATGCATGGTAGCACTCTGTGGCCTGGAATATTTACTGGGCTTGGAGGACAGCAAGGCCAATGTGCAGCCACTATGGGCAGCCACCTGTGCAGGACAGGGTACAGAGAGGGGGGACAGCAGATCCCCACCTATCCCAACAGACCAAGTGGCTTCCAATTACAGTAACGGGCTTTTCTTAGTGCATTTTGGAGCAAAAGAAAAGGGGTGGAAATCCATTGGACAGATGGGCTAAGGCCACTCCATAGATGTCCCAGGCTACTGTCCAACTCAGGTCACAGAAGAAAAATAGGAATAGTTAAAGTGTCATATGCACCATACCTGATTTTACTGCACATGAGCTGAGTGCTGGATATTTTTCTCTGGTGCAAAAGGTCCTGACTTTGCACCACTACCAGACCCCATTTCAGCACTTCCTGATGGTCACAGCAGCACTGTTTGCAATGCAAAACTCTGGACGTGGCTCTGCTTTTTTTTTTTTTCCCTTTTCCTCCCCCCTGTAACCATTGAAACAGATGGTTATGTCTTCCTAGGAGTTGGTAGAGCAATCTGATTGCAGTGTCTGATTGTGATCACTGCTGACTCTGACACCCTCCTGGCAGGCTCCTCTCTTCTGTTACGTCAACTTCCATTTAACCAAAAAGAAAGGGGGAGCAGGGGACAGGCACAGCTGAAAAGCAGCAAGGTTGGGTCCCCGCTCGGGCCAGGCCAGGCTGCCAGGCTGCAGCAGATCAATGGCCCCCACCCTCAGCACATGAAAAGGGCCACAAAGATTCTGGCTGAGTTTAATAAAAGGCAGTCAAGGCTTTGCTGCAGCATTGTCTCTGGGTAGGACAAAACTGCTTGAATCATCTTTGTTCTGATTTTTCTTTCTTTTTTTTTTTTTTTTTTAAGTGGCTTTCTTGGAAATTTATCCAGGGAGGGTCTCTTGTGACAACTTCGTGAAAGCATCTAAAAAATCTGGAAAATTAAATATATGAGGTTATTTGGCAACTAAAAAGTGAAACATTGTATCTACAGAAATTAAGCTGTTGGGTTTTGATGGATGCCTGAAAGCTCTGAGAGAAAAATACCAACGGAAAAACAACCTTTTCTAGTAACAAAAATAATTTCCTCCTCACCAGGAGAGATTAATTCACTTACATTCCCCTCTCAGGCTGGAATTCTTCATGCTCCATCTTTTTCTAATAGTAATTTCTTGGATTTTTTTTCCCCTTTTTATTTTTTTTTCCAAAGCCCAGCAGAGGCCCCATAATAAATGGGAAAGGAGCCAGACTGGAAGGGTCCACACTGAGTAAGGGTTGGTGGAAGAACATGTTAGAGCAGATCGGGCTCCATAGGTCAGAGTCGGTCACCAGAGCTGCTAAACAGGTGAAAGAGATGCATCTCCAGTTCAGGTGTTTTATAGAGTCACTCTGGAGCTGATAACCCCCCTTCTCACTTTGCAGGAACAACATACCCATGTCCTTAACACAGGTAACCTCAGGTAAAGCACTAAAGGTGAGACAAATTGTTTTCTGTACCTGCTGGCTTCTCACTGCACCTCCCCAGGTAAGTGCCCCCCTCCCTGTGCTTTGTCTCTTCACTTTGGCACGTTAGTTCAGTCTTCACTGACACCTCCAAACAATATGGGAAAAACAACTAATGACAAAATCAAAACATCTCAGCAGCAGATAAAGAATAACAGCAATATTAAAAAGCCAAAAAAAATTCAACTGCAGAGAAAACAAGGTACTTTCCCATTTGTATTTATACCAACACATGCACTCCTACAAGATTGAATATTCCATCTAAAATGGCTCCATGAAGACACTACAGGTGCTGCAAATTTAAGTTCTAAGAAGTCCAGAGGATTCACACTCCAGATCAGCTAAAGTTGGACATGAGGTATATAAAGGAAGCATTTTATGTAGGTATTGCTCATGCAATTACTCAATGAGAAAATACATGTAGCTTATATATTTTGGAAAAGCATATGAATGATGTCTTAACCTCCAAAATACTGCATCTAAAACAGCTCTGCTGGCCCCCAACCTTATTATCTGCTGCCAGCAGATACTCCTCTTATTTGCTACCTCTCTCTGCTATGCTCTGGGTCAGACAACTCTGCACCTGAGTGTTTTGGTCATTCTTCTAGGAGAGGAGATGTGGAATTGATCCCTTCAAAGAGGGCACTGAACTGTTCTTCCCACTAACCTGGGGAGTGTTGTCCCCTTTAGGTGGTGGTATGGAAGGAAAATAGTTATGTCATTTTTTTTTTTAAAGACAACATTTAGCAGATGGAGAGGCAAAGGTGATACACTGAGGTCCAGAGGGATGCCTGGGTGGTAGCAATCCAGAATCAGCCCTGGCATAACACTTTTTGCTAAAGAATAGCCATTAAAACTGGTCAAAACCAGTTACCAAAATTCTCTCCACCAAACCAAGTACAACTGGAGGGACTTAACTCTCCCCATGCATCAGCTGGGGAGCCAAAGGTCATGTCCATTCTCCTGGACTCCACTGAGAAGCCAAGTATATGAAAACTAGACAATATCCCATTTTATGCCTGCATCCCTCATTGATCCTCATGCCTCCCCTGATCTGCATTTGGGTTGGTAATAAACAAACCAGGAAAACATTCTTTAAAATCTGCTTAATTGCCTGTACCTCCCCTCCATGCATCCCAGAGAAGAGTTCCTGCTATCAGCTGATGTGGGAGGTGAACCATGAAAAAACAGGTTTCGCTCAAAGTAATTCCATTAGGGCCTGAAATGACTGGGTGAAACATGAGTAAGGGAAATCATCACAGAAACACAGCAGCTGGGCTCCATGACATCACTAGCAGGAACCAAAGAAAACAAGCTTGTAAGTTATGCAGAAAAAAACTGGTTTTGTTTGTCTGCTTATAGAGTTACAGTTTGCTTTCTGAATGACAAAAAAATAAAAAGAAAACAAGCAAAACTTTGAAAAGTTTGGTCTTGATATTTTGCACTTTTAGGCAAATGGTTTTGCATTTATAGAAGTTGACAAGGAAATAAAATGCCTGAAATCCTTTCTGTTTGCTGTGCATGAAGACAAATTATTGCAGAAGCAATAGTAACTCATGCTTCCAACAAAAATACAGTAGTGCACATGCTAAAAAGTTGTGATAAAAAAGAGGATGCAGTGGTTAACATCTATGTTATTGTTTCTCTCATTTGTTTGCATGTCTTGACCTTATTGGAGAGCTTATCAGGAGCTAGTTCTTCACAGACATTATCCTTATTGTCAAGGGATATCAAATAAATGACAAATAACTGCTTTTAGAGTTCAAAGAGCAGAAACAAACCCCAAGCCAGGATATTTACTGCTGCATGTTTAGCTCATTCACTGCCATCTTGCTCCAGGATGTGCTTGAATGTTTAAGCCACGGCCCAGAAGACAAATCAGAAATCAAGGAAGCATGGCAGACACATAAACCAACTTCTAGTTCCCTCATGCTTGGTAGCACAGGTATGTTAAGACCTTGTTTCAAAGTAGTGCACTTAACTATTTAACAGAAAAATCATTTCCTAAATAAGGCCATTTCTTACCCTGTAGGGGTAAACAAACATTTTTGATGGATTCTTTTGTCATGAAAACAGAAAAGCTATGAAGTCAGAGAGCTGTGATGAGATTCATGAAGCTGGAGCCATCACCTGGGCTCACTCTTCATCGTGAGAAAGAGAAAAGCATCTCCTGAAGCAACCTGTTTTAAGCAAAGTGCACTGCACAATGGGTGACATGATCACCTTCAGGAGATGCAGGTTCCCTCTGGGTTATACATGGTCCAGACAACTGCAGTAGAACTTACCGTGGCAAAACCTACAAGAAATTCCTTCTGCCTTCAGTGTGTCTGTAACACAGCTGACTTGGACCCACGGTGATCCTTGTTCCTTGACGCATCTGATTTCCCCCCACATGGACAGTCCACCCCTCCTTCCTTTCCAGCATGCCCAGCCTCGTGTCCCTGTTCCTGTTTTCTGGTCTGGTTCCTGCCTCACACTGTGCCACCCTTATTCCAGTTTACAAGGCTACAGCCTTGAACACGTTATCATAAAAAATTGTCCACCGTAAAGATTTCCTCATAAAAAAACCCCAACTCTGTTCACAAATAAATTAAGAATGTGCTTAAATCCCAGTGAAAGCATGGAACATAAGCATGTGCTGAAAGCCTTTCCTGAACAGGGGCCTATCGCCTCCCTTTTCCTAAAACCTAGTTCGGGTGAGCTCATATTTCTTGTTGGCAAGAACTTAAAAACAAAATGAAGGAAAAAACTTTCCCCATAAAAGTTGAACTTAATAGACCACTCCAGCATCCTTAATTGCCATATTTTTGTGTATTGATGCAAATAATTATTAATGGACCATTTTAAGGGAAAGGTTATATTTCATATCAAAAATACACCACAAAATGAATTAGCACTGTTGTACACCATAATGCTTTGCAAAGTTAATCAACCTAGATAGTTGGAAAGTAGGAGAATGCTTTGTTTCCAAGTGGAAAATGATTGCAATATACTGGGGGTTGTTGTCTTGCCAACTGCCTTTTTTTAACTCTTTTCCTATATGGAATGAAGGCAGTGAAACATCTTAAAACTGCAAGCAACTTCTTCACTAAAAAAAAAAAAAAGCCCCAAAAGCAAGGCAGATATTATTTTTTTAAGTGGATGAAGGAATCCACTGATGTAATAAATATATCCATGTATTCCAAGCATAACTTGGAGCCAGGCTAGTTATAAACTCCTTAAGATCAAGGTTCATCATAAAACTGGGCCCTACCTTTATTTTCGTAATACTGGCGGTTGCCACTAGAATTCCTGAACCCCTTCTTCACGCCATCTGGAATGCATACATGAGCAAGTTTATGATGAAAAATATACTGTGCACTGGAGCTGGGGTTTTTTTAGGGTAAAAGCAACTACAAAGGCAGTAATGTGCACGGATTGTACATTTATTTTATTACAAGAGCCAATGTGTTCTTTTCCTTTTGGTCTAACCAGGCTGAAGACAGATCAAGCTTTGCAAATGGATATGATAGTATATGTTCAGATTTGTTCTGTGCTATCTGGAAATGAAAAGGACACACCTAATATATTTATCTAATTAATCCTGTCATTGTTTCATTTGTTATGTGGAATTTCAGTCTGGATCAGCTGTTATGTCCAAGGCTGGTTCATGGTAGGTTTTATGTCATATGTCACCCTGATATCTCAGAATTCATCACTTCCATTACAGTTATATTGGCAGAACAGGTAGCAAAATTCACTTTGCTGCAGTTAAAAAGCATTAGCTCTGGTCATCTTAAAAGTTTGCTCATGATTGCCACAACCTGACTCCTAATCTAAGTGCATTTCCATACTACCTGTTTCTTTACTCTGGGACATTTTTTAGAGGAATCTTTTCGTTTAGAGGGGAGGGTTTAGCAAGAATAATGCGAGAACTACCTTCTCTCCTTTCCTTTTTCAGATTTTCAGCCCAGGTTTACTGACTCTTGCTAAGACAAAAACCAACAAAGTAAAATAAAATCCTAAATTTCAGATTAGGGCTCTGATTCAGGAAAGTTCTTACTCCTATGCTTTACTGAAGGATAATGTGCCATTTTTAGCAAAGTTGGTGTCCAGATATAATGTGTTGTGCTGCACCTTGAATGAAGGTAAGGTGGATTAAGCATATGTTTTATATCAGGTACATGCTTGAGCGCTTTCTTGAACAATGAAGGAGCTAAGCCTGTGTTGAATTCCTGGCTTAGGGCTGTTAAGGGCCACATTTCCCTCCTTCAGCTGAGAAAGAAGATCATCTAGCCACAAACAAGCCTTTCTAGTGCATATATCCGCTTTATAATTTCTTAGACCAGTGCACAGTTATCAGTTTTCTGATTTAGTGAAATAGAGAAGGGATATTGTCATCCTGCACGGCCAGATCCCATAAAGAAAGGCTCTTGTAATAGCACAAGAATGCTGTGAGTTTCACAAACATAAGTATTCAAAAGATAAGAGCATCAGACACGCAGCTGCCTCAACACCCTTCTCTGTCTCTTATGGCTCACTCAAGGCACTCACCAACACCACGGTCAAGAAAGAGGGAGGTGAAAGGAGTGATGCCACTGACAAATGTGTGCTGCACAGAATGGATCCACTCCTTCCTTTGCTCTTCTCTCATTACTGGGTACCACAGATTTCCTTTCTGTCTGACTCTCTTAGAGTTTTCGGCTATGGATCTGCCACAAACATTTCATAAACATGAAACGTGTGACAAGATAAATTCTAAAAATGCCTTAGACACCATCAGGCCAGGTGGGCCCCTGACATCCCCCAGAGGGGTTGGCACATTCACAGTGTGAAGTTCCCTGCAACTCTCCCATCTCCACTAGTCACTGGCTCCTATTGAGACCAGCCCAGCTCCTGGCCGCTCCGCACAGGAAATCTTTCCCAACAGCAGTCCTGTTTTCAACAGTAACTGCCAAAGCTGAGCCAAGGCCATGCACAAAAAGCCCAGTTTACCAGATGAATTCCCACAAAACACAAGTGACGCTATTCAGGATCTCATAAGCGGTAGGTCAGGGAATAAGGTGTTAGGACTCCTAAAGTTTAGCAGGAGGGAGCTGCTTGTCCCCTGGCCATAGGCTGCCTGCAGTACTGCAGGGCTAATTGCTGTGCATTCCTCAGCCATGATGTCACTGGATGCTAACTCTTTCGCTCCTATGGATGGAGGCAACTTGTAATGTGTCTCTGAGACAAAAATACATGTGCTGACCCTTAAAAAAAGAATCTTTTACCATATACCTAGCAGAGCCAAACTAAATGAAGCTGAGGTCTCTGTCCAGCATTTAGAAGCCAGTTAAAATAGGAAATCAGTGTTTCTCTAAATACACAGAGTATATTACCTTAGTCATAAAATTGGGGACTTTCAAATCTAATTTGTTCAGCACTAGCGCTGTTGAAGGCTGGGAAGTGTTCCAGAGGAAATCACCTCCACGCAAACAGAGATTAGCAGCTCCCCATTGCAGACATATGGAAATGATTGCCTATAATCTCCGGTAATTGTGGCTGTATTACATTCAAATCCTGTTTTCAATTTTCTTAAACTTCTAGACTGATTGTGTTATTAAATCATGCTGGCTGATGTGTTTAATAAGGACCTATTAAATGTTTATAAAATTAGGGAAATAAATACGGGCTTTTAGTCAGATTGTGTGATGGATCTGGTAACCTATTGTTAAAAGCACTGCTGGTAAAAACGTGTCTAAAAGAAATAGACTTAAAGGCTCCCTTTAAAATAAGAAACCCAGTATTTGATACAGCCTATTTCCAAAATGATCTTTGCAGATGTTTAGAGGGAAAAGAGGACCCCAATTAGAAAGATCTCACTGAGCTGTGGGAAGAAGCACTTCCCCTGCAGGATGATGGATCCGGGTTTCGGACAGTGCCAGGAGGGCACAGAATCATCCCACGAGTGGCTGTCGTGGACCACGGTGGTTCCCTGGGCACCTGGATGGCTCCAGCACTGGTGCCGTGGCTGCTGAGGTGTTGTGGGGCCAGCTGAGGCCAGGCATTGTCCCTGTCACCTCTGAGTGCCCTGCCCTGCAATTGATGGGCAAGAGCCTCCCGTGGCCCCATTCTCCCTTCTCTACCCAAGAACAGTCAACTTAAATAATTAAAGAGCTCCAAGAGACCACGACAGAAAATTTAGCAAGGCAGAAATTATTTTTCTAAAATCATGGGATGCGTGTCTGGTGCAGAAGAGTGGTTAAAGCATTGCTCTGTGCCTCCTACTCCCTTTCACCACCCTTCTGCTGGTGCCCCTTTCCTACCCTGTGCTACCTCCAGCCAGAATCAAAACCTTTGTCTCACAATTAGTCACCCTGAATAGCTTCTTGCATGCCCACTGTTGCTTTTTGGAGGCAACCTTCAGTTTTTAAGAGCTAACTCTGTGCTTTCTTCATTCCCTTTTACAATAGCTCTCACCTGGCTGTGGACATGCATGCATCTAACTTGCTTTAACCGCAGCACACATGCTAAAGTAATTTTGTGCTCTGTCTTAGGGGCAAACATGAACCTGTTTTCTCCAGCAAATTAATCTTTTATTTTATTCTTTTTGGAGGGAGGGGGTGAAGAGCAAGGGGGATTATAAATTAATTAATTATTGAGTTTTTCAGCATAAAATGCACCACATCATTATCTTTGCATAAACACACCATCTTTTAAAAAATATAACTAGCCCATAACATTGTAGTTACAGAATATGATCAAGTAATGAGGAACTTGCATGGTTCACATTAGAGACTTTGAAAGGTTTGAAGAGAATTGGATATAAGGTTAATATTTGGCAGAGCCTTGTAAATAGCCTGATTGTTATTTTATATTGGCTGAAGTATAAAAATCTGTGTTGCGTGCCAGCAAAAGCCGAGTGGTGTGGCCAGGTAGTTACATGGCTCTGTTGTTTGCCTGCTTCATGTAGGAATGTTCTTGTTCTCAGTAGGTTATTTTTTGTGTGTCTGCTTATACTCAGCTAAAATGGAGCTAGGACCCAGCATGGCAATTATTTTTACTAAATTTTGTTGATCTGCCCTCAGGGGACCTTCTCCCAGTTTAATTGTTAGAGGGATTGTTGCCTTCTGGGATTTTATTTCAAAATGTTCTTGTTAGAATTTGCTTTCTTCACAGAGTAAGGGCTTTTATTTTTTAAAATTTAATACCTTTTTTTTTTAAATGCACATAAAAATGCATAAAATGGTGTATCCTGAAATTAATAGAGGTGTTTCTTGTTGCATAGATTTCTAAATTATTTGTCTAAAGATATGCCTAGAATTGATTATATTAAAGGGATATAAATCTTCAGTCCTCCTCCCCCATGCAGGAGGTTTAGAAGTGAATTCAAGCAATCCAACTGCATTTTATAAGTTAAGACAAACATGGGAGAGATCATTTGTCTCTAGCTGTACATGAAATAGCTTATAATAGTTGCAGCTGAGTACATGAAGTATATGTTAGAAACCCTTTGATATAAATCCCAGCGTCAGCCTACAAAGATATTGCATTTATGCCTCTGACAGGATTCACCCATAAATAATAATAGGAGAAAAATCCAAATTTATAAGCTGCTATTTCTGGGTTTGTTTTTAATGTGACTGAATATTTGTCCCACTTCTCCAGCAGGCACTACATTAAGCAGAGCACGGGCAATCTGGTTGGAATCAACAGAAAGAAAATAAATACTGAAACGTCCCTTGCTCAGCCACAACTGGCCAAAGACATGGG
The DNA here is from genome assembly GCA_013396655.1 of Campylorhamphus procurvoides. NCBI lineage: Eukaryota > Metazoa > Chordata > Aves > Passeriformes > Dendrocolaptidae > Campylorhamphus > Campylorhamphus procurvoides. Next base: position 853,778 of record WBMV01004231.1, on the reverse strand, counting down.
ACAAGCTTCACATGAGGGCAAATACCATCACGCCACATCATTCAAAGCAACTGAGGAGCCACATAACCCATTTTTGCTATTTTGAGATTAGTCACAGTATTTGTTTGTTTGGGGGAAGCTGTCCCCTTTCTTAAATATGTGGTTCTCCCCTCACTGTCTTAAATTGTATTTACAGGCTATGAAACCTTTGTGGGCTAAACCTCAGCTCATGTGAATTGGCATCCTCTGCTGAAACCAGCAGAGCGGGGCTGGGGTCTCGCTCCCAGCCTCTCTGTGACAGTCTACCTGCTAATTTCTTTTGGAGAAATGAGTGGATGAGGTCAGACTTTATTCCCCTACTTCCTCCTTCTCTGCTGTTTTTTGCAGTTAACCCAGCATCTGTAATTAATCTGATAGTCACCTCCTCCTTCATCTTCTCCCCCTCTCCTCTCTGCACCCTTGGGGAGGTTTGGAAGCAAAGCAAAGCAAAGCAAGCTAAACACATGCATGCAGGTAGCTAAGTTCACCCTGGATGTCAAAGTGCTCTTTTTCCACTCAAAATAAAAACAGTGTGTGGACTGAGACTATGAAAGATAAATAAGACTCTCAAGCCTCTAAAAGTAAACTTATCAATTAGGGCATTTGAAAAGCCTGGATGTCTGTTGTCAGCCTGAATGTTAACAGCTTAGCTCACATATTGGGCTCATTCATTCATTAACTGTGAAGCAGAACTGGGACCATCAGCCCAGATCTTTAAAATCCTCCACCTCAGGATGGAAAGCACAAATATCTGCCCACTGCTCTGCTCTCACAGTGTGATCGAGTCATAAGCTCATAGCAAGTTTGGGAGACCTCAGACAACAGTCCACATCACAGAGCCACCACACATAATGCAACATAATTTTTCCCAATTAGTTGTCTCTCTTCAGGAAAAGCCTGAGGCGGATGCAGCAGACACATCCCTAGAGAGAGCAGTCCGTCTAGGTAGGCTCGAGATCACTGGCGGATCAGTGAGACTCTGTCTCTCTGTGTGTATGTATAAAAAGCAGGAAAGGGGAGAGCTCACAATACAGCCAGTCTTCAATATTCCCAGCTCTTACAGAAGAAAAGAAAAATTAGAAATTTACCCTATTATGCAGGATAAACAAAACTCAAATAGCAGCAGTTTAAAAATTTCTTTGTATTTGACACCAAAAGTAGAAGAGAACTGGAGGAGGTAAAGTTGGGAAAAAACCCAAACCCAAAACCAAACCAAAACAAAAAAACCCCAAACAAACAACAACAACAAAAACAAAAACAAAAATCAATTCCCCTCGAAAACAGAAAAATTCTCAGTTCGACACTTTCACAAGCTCCTTGTTGTTGGTGTCAGAGCATATTCTAAGGCTGGGGTTAGGATGGGAGTTTTTTTTATAACATAGACGTGACAGCCAGGCTGACCAAGGAGAGCAGTTGGCAGCCCATGGGGCAGCAGCATCCTCAGCATGGGCACCCTCATCCTGTTATACTCCTGGGCACCCAAGACTACTCCTCATCCTGTCCCAGTTCTGGTGTCTGTAAGAAAAGGGTGGAACTGATTTCACATAGGTAGACCATCCCATGGGGTTGTTGGGTCCCCACAGTGAACATCCACATGATTCTTTGAACATAAAAATGCCACTTTACCATCATTCAAAGTCACTTTCTGTTCCTCATAGACCATTTCTGATATTTGTCCCAGATTTCTCAGTTGCACTGAACACTGAAACTGCACCAGAGACTGTCAGTGCACAATGACCAGCAAAGAAAATGGCAAAGTTTCCACTCCATTTGGCCCACTGGATCATTAGGCTGGGACTGGAAAAGTCTTCTCTTGGCTTGGTGCTGCAGTACTATCCCCTGCCTATCCTTACACCTCGTTCATAGTAGGCAAATTAGAGGAGTGGGGAGTTGAGAACCTGTGGAACAAGACAATTCATGGAGGTTCCAACCAACAGATACTGGCCCAGGTCCTCTGCGATGGAAGTTTCACTGATTTCAAGGGGGTTACCTTTGCATTGAGGAAGAAGTCTGCAGGATGGAGAGAACTGATGCATGACATGCTCACGGATTCAGATGGTGCTCGATGAAGCTGCCATTCGCCCATGTCCTGGGGGACCACAAGGCTTCCTCAAACAGGGTGTCACTGAGAATAAAAAGTCTGGTGCCTATTCCTAAGTAAAAGCCTGGCAGTTCATGCAGAAAGAACAACTACATAGAAAGAACAACACTCCCTTGGCAGGAGAAGTTGTGAAAGAGGCTTGTTTTCAGACTGGCTGACAGTGCACGCACAGAGAGAAAAATCTGGTTTTTAAGTAAATGTACTGAGTAGAATCAAGGCTGGGGACGAGATGGGGTCTGTAAGTGCACAACTGTGGGAAGCAGTGGTATTTGGCATGGATGTCTTAAAAACTTGCTCAGGCTGTTTGGGGACGGTATGCAGCCCTTTATTGCTTTGGCTCAGCTGTTCTATTGCACAAGTGACAGCTAAAGGCTCTGAAAGAGAGGGGAAGAATGGAAAAGTGAAAGGTGGGGAAGTTTCAAGTTTTATGTCAGAGCAATGTCAGGCTGGAGAAGAGAGAGGGATGATGTAATAGGTGGGGGAGAGAGAGAGAAAGAAGGTTAATGGGGAACTGTAAAATTTCAAATGCGGTATTTTATTACAGTATTGAAACTGATGCTTACAGTTTAACAATAGGGCTGGCATGGAATAGCTTAGTGGTGTGAGCCAGCAGTGCCAGGAGGATTTATGAATTTTTTTATTTTTTTTTAATATTGCAGAAGGAATGCCTCAGTCTTGTTTGGGTTGACAAGCCCCAAGCCTGGTAAACTGGAGTATGCTTGGAAATGCTGGCCACTGGAAATCTGCCTGGGCTTACCGCTCAAGGGGAGGGAACCAGGGCTCTCGGGTATTTAATGGATCCTGTTGTTTCCTTCAGAAGAAAATGAGGAAAAGTGACAGAGAAAGCAGAAGCAGAGCTACCTGTGGTCAGCCATCAGCTGCTTGGGAAGGGACTCCCACTGGAGGTGCCTCTTTGAAAGTGAGGAATCTTCTCCAGGCTGCCCCTAGCCCATCTTCAAATGACAGAGATGCTGCCAAAAAATCCTTGTGAGTCCAGACAGGGTGGAGCTGGGCTCTTTATGAATCTGGTTTGTAGCCCAGAGCACTGTACAATAATAAGCAGCTTGTGTGGTCATGGGAGGCTTTTCTGAGTCTTATACAGAGAGATTGAAATTCTTTCCTGTGCTGATGGTCAGTGTTGGATCTATAATCATGTCAGCCCCATGTATGCACACAGACCTCAAGGATACTCAATGCCAAGGTGGATAGGACTGCAGGGCAGGACGGAATGTATGAGAGGGCAGGGAGCTGCAAAGAAGCTGAAAAAGCCTAAAGATGAGGGAAGCAGGTCAGAATGCTGGGAACATGAGCTTGAAAACAGGCTTGGAGAATTCCTGCCTGTACACAAGGTAAAACAGATTGGGAGGGCAATCTTGCACTGAACATTTCCATTGCTTATGAGCTGTAGTAAAGCCACCAGCCATCATCCCACTGGCACAGAGCAGCAACAATTCACAGCTCAGTCCCCACTGCAGGCCCAGCCAGCAGGAAGTCAATACCCTGTGCCCCCAGAAAGACCCCCACTGGAAAGTACTGAGAGCCCCATTCCACTGCTTCTATTGTAAATAGGAGATCCTTAAAGTTTGAGTAAGCAAAGAGATTAATTCAACAAAGCACTTGAGACACTGAGTTACATTGCCCAGAAAAAATAAGAATTATACTCTAATAAATTTGAAAATCACTCAAAAAAAGTATCACTGCTTATCTCCTATTGCATATCAGAAGGCACATAAATGTAGACATATCTTTTTCAGTGGGAAGATTGTTTGGCAACACCTCCATGACCTGGGGGAATCCAAAGGAGGCAGAGCAGGAGGCTTCTCTCCGCTTTCCCTGCTCTTGCAGAGATGACACAATCCTGAGGTTAAATTCCAGACACAAAGCAATCAGCTCGCCAGAGGATCTCATCAGTTCCTGAACACAGGACAACAGGGAAACTCTTCAGCTGCCTCTGCTGCATCCTGCCTTGATCTATTTACAACTTTAAAAATAGACAAAAAAATGAAAACAGAAGTCCCATGCCATCATAATCATTGTTTCTAGGAGGAGAGAAAAAGGTTTTGGTAAGTGGGGTAGAAGGCAAAGGCCCTGAGCCAATGTATTTGGTGAAAAGAAGGTAAATAGAGCTCCCAGAAGACACGTGTGGGACCTGAGCCACCTTCCAGAGGTGGCAGAGGGAAGTTCCCTGAGCCTCTGACACAGGGACATCTGTGCACTGCATATAGAGAGAGGCAGATACAGTCTGTAAGGGCTGGCAGGGGATATCGCTGTGAAGGGCTGTGCCTGCTTGCCATTAACAAAGCATTTCCCAGGTGCTCAGTGGAAATGTAAATTCTTTAACTTTTAAAATTTTCTCTTTGCTGAACCAGCTGTTACCTTCCTAATGGATCTGTGCATCCACAGGAAGAGAAAGTGGCTCCTGCATTCCCAGTCCCTCACAGGAGATGCTGGAGCCTTTTACGGGCAAGGAGACAAAAGCATGGAGCTCCTTCCCTCCCGCGCAAGGGCCACATCCTGCCCTGAGGAAAGAGCCTCCTTTGAATGACCTTGGCTCCAGAGCAGTGCTGGGTGGAGTGGCACATGTGAAACACCGACCTCGGCGTTGGTCCTGGCAACATAAAGTAAGTGCCCCTTGGTCCCTGTGCACCTCTCACCTGAGGGTGAGTCTGGGGGCTGCAGGTGAGGTGGTTGTTCTGCAGCAGCCCTGGAGCCCCAGGACCCCTCCTGTGCCATGGGCGGTGCTGTTCCCTCCCCGCCGTGGAGGCAGCGAGAGGTGACGTTCTGCAGAGCAGCTTGCCATTCTCCAGTTTCCCTTAGTGACCAAGCTACATATGTTCAGAAAACTGAATTTATGTCGGCGGCTTGTTGTTCCCAGCCAGAAGATTCAGTCTGATTTGTATATAGCTCTGCATAAATTCCTCGTTAACCTTTACAACCATCTGGAGCGAGAGTCGCTCCTCATATCACAGCGGACTGCGGCAACGGCAGCGAGCGTAACCAAAACCACCAGCCTTTACGAGGCTGTGCCAGGCACCTTGTGGGGAGATGGAGGAGGAGGGTGAAGGGAAAACCCACATCTACAGGGTCCCCCAGCCAGCTACATTGCTGCCATCACCCCACCCAGCCCGCTCTGAAAGGGAGCACAACCCTGTGCAAAACTCATGGCAGTGCCCTCCCCAGAGGCAAAGGGCTGTTGTTCCTCTCCTGTAGCACAAACCTTCTACCTTCTGTCTCTCTGTAAAAGAACAGGCAGCTGCTTAATGCGAGGCTGCCGAGCCTCCGACGGCAGCCACGCGCTTAATGCTTCAATTTCCACATTTTATTTTATATGTAATTTAAAGCCCATGGTGCCTTAATTGTAAAATAGGCCTTATTAAAATAATAGCTCGGGAAGCAGTGGGGTACCCTGCGCAGCGGATTGAAGCCTTCTATCCTAACTGCTGTTTACAAAGATTTAAAAGGGAGATACAGCCAAAACAGAGCTGTAGAGATGTTTCCAATGTGAGCGATGGACCAAAGACCACTGGATAATTAAGCCTCTTTCCCTTTCCTTCCCCTCACCCCACCATGTTATTGCTCACTCTCTTTAGGTATCCAGAGCGCACCCTTCGCTGCATTTATGATTGATGATGCAGTACAGATACTTCGGTACCAGTAAGCAGCGTGGGGTTTTGATTAATGATGTTGGTGGCACTCCCTGAAGACCAACAGCAAATAATATTGTTATCCGAAAACAACTAGCACGACTAGGAAAACAGCAGGGTCCTATGAGTTTGGAGAAGTCCTTCTTGTCTAAAATCAAACTTCTACAGTCCAAACTGCTTTCTGGAGAGAACCCCCAGGAGATGGAGAGCATGACCACAAAACCCTGAACTGCCCATAAACTCCCTGCATCTTGGTCCGTTCAAGGGACAGTTATAATCCCTGTGTAAATTAGGTGTTCCCTTCAGGCAGTTTTGATTTATGTTGTGCCTCAGGTCTCCCAGGTAATAAATGTGCAGGTTCTGCCCAAACACTTCGTCACACCTGATCTTCATGGAGGTTGAGAGCAGGCTGGCACAGCACGCTCAGGCAGGGGTGTTTGCTCTGCCCTGGGTACCCCCAACCAGCCTTGCCTGAACTACAGCTGGAGGACCAGAGGGCCATGGAGTAACTTACAGCATCATGTTCAACAGCACATAAACTGCCCCTTGAGTTTGGCACAATAGTTTCATTTTGTCCTCAGCTTTCTGTGCTCCAGACACACTGGGGCTTGGGAAGGGTGTCTTTTTCCCCCTCCACTGCCTGTGTTGTACCCACACCCCCTCGAGTCTGCAAGGCTTGGCAGGGTTTCATTGCCTGCTCAAAGGGCATGTGCATTCTTCCCATCCAACTTCAGTCAGACGCTTCTACTCTCCTAGACTGAAGGATGAAACAGGAGGCACAGTGCCCCAGGGTTTGCACGCTGTGGCTTCTGAAGCTTGTCTTGCTGCCAGCATGAGCAGTCAGTGCTCACGCTGTAGAGCTGGGTGACTGCATTTCTCCTGCACTCACAGCAGCCCTACTGACAGTTCTCCTGGTGATGAAAAAGCCTTAAAAAACAAACCAAAACCAAACAAAAACCAGCTGCAGCTCTGTGGATGTACTGCAGCAACATCAGCAGACTGACCGTAGAGTGGTTGCTGCCTGGGATTAAAGGTCCCCTTCACTCATGAACTTTTGGGAATCTTCACCGCTATGGATGTCCCTATGCTGCCTATGAAGTGCAGGTCTGTCCGTGATCCATGCCATATGCACATCCCTGTACTGTCTCCAGTGGAGCCAGAGTGGACAGGGAGCCTGCTTGTCCCCTGGCCTTCCACTGGCACAGTGGCACTGCCGGCAGCACCCTGACACCTACTGCAAGGGAGCTCAGACATTCCTTATGCTGCAGCTGATGGTGGGCAGCATCCCAAGGAGCACAAACCATGCTGTGCCTGCTCTGAACACACCCCAGCACCAGTACAGACCTGGGCCCTGTGCCTCCAAAGCCCTGAAGAAGATGGCAGGGGCTTCCATACAGCTTGAGATGTTTACAGGGAGCTGCACACCCCAGAAAAAAATAGGAGCAGGGCCAGCCCCCAGCCTGCCAAGAAAAGCCCCATCTGGGGGACCAGGCTCTGGCAGAAGCTGTAACCAGGCACAGGCAGCTCAATTACAGCCACTTGCTATGTGGCAGTGCAGGGCTTGGAGGATCTTCTGGCGTGTGCCAAAGGTCTTGGTGCAGATCTAGGGACAGAGGTGATAAGAGAGGCACATGTGACAGGCTGTGATTTTGGGTGATGGGAGCACAGAGGGCTCCACAGTCCACCTGCATGCTGCCCACAAAACCCATTCCCCAAGGGCAACTCCCAGCTTTCCAAACCCATCAGCAGATTCTCACAGCTGCTATTTAAAAAGAAAATAAAACTAATAAAAAAACCCACAGGAGAAATAATTCCTTTTTTTTCATCTTCTAACAGTAACATTTCCCCTCTCAGCACTCACGCTGGCCAGGGGCCCACGGCTGGATTATTTAGTCTGACTCCTGAAGCAGGAACAGATTTACAATTCAAATTCTCATGAAACGGCAGGGTTAGAAACTTCACCAAACTTTATATTATTGGAAAGAAGAGATTCCCAGAAAGAGTCCACGCTAACTGCCTTTAAAGTTGTGATATCTTTACTGTGTAAAGAAGCTACTTTATGCTGTCTTTCAGATGTGTTTAAAATGCATTAGTGCTTTTCTTCACCCTTTGTACCCTGACAGAGAGCTAAGACTCCACAACTTTTAACGAGAGATTTTAAAAAAAGTCTGAATAATTTTTTAAAATATATGTTAAAAATATTAAAAATACTCTATTCTATTAAAACATAGGATCCATAAGTAGTATATGCTCAAAAAGAGAAGTAAAGCCGCCTCCTTTGAAGGTTGTTGCAGATCAGACATGCTGGGATCTGCACTGAAGGTTATTAACATGATACTCCAGACTCCCACCATTTCCAACCAGCAACCACCCAGAACAAAGAGGAGCTGAAGTTTAACATCAGAAGCCAACAAATGCATACCTATATGTCATTTACTATATTTTTATTTATATACTTACAGATTAATATATAACACATTACCAGGCAAGGGTCTTGATAAAGGTTTGAAAAAGTAATTTCTTTCTGAGAATATAACATGACATTTATAGAAAATGAAACATTTTCCAAATATATTTGACCTTATTAAAAAATCCTAATTTAGCAAATGTTTCAGATTTTATTAATATTTTTATCGTGCTTATATCCCAATTCACTAATGAACCCTGAATTGGATTAGACTGTTCTTAAAGGAGAAAACATGGGAAAATATAACTGAAACAGCAAATGAGTCAATTCTGAACTCTGCAAATTGAGAGCAGATTCTCATTTTTAACATCTTCCATAAAATGACTGTTTGGGGGGAAAAGAGGAGAAGAATGACTTTTCTTTAACCTAGTCTGACCAAGTTTTACTGTAAAACACAATGACATCGCTATACTGTACCTGGATCCAAAACAAGTGTGTCTGCCTTGCAGTATCTCTGCAGGAATTATCAGTAATACTATATGTTCCAGTTTCAGATGGTTCTAATCAATCTTTTAGTATCTTACATGTCTGCCTATTAAGCTAGAGATGATCGCTTGGACTCTGAACTCTCTCTTTCTTTGTAAAATCATCTTGAGTAATATTAAATCATGTTGTTGGAGCCCTGGAATTTCTGGGTTTCATCAGCATTTGCCCTCATTTTTCACATGGCAAAGTTAAGGAAACATTTTAATTCCACGTATTTCAATGTGGCTTGTATAGGTGTGGTGCAATAGAGTCCTGCACAGGAAAGGCTGATTTGAAGTCCTGGCAGAGCGATTAGCTGATTCCCCAAAGATATGGATATAAATTTCTCCTAGGCACATCTGCCCTGTCTGCTTTTAATTTTGAAACACCAGCTTTAATTTAGAAACTGTACTGCAAGCTCTCCCTTTTGTGAACAAGAATGACATAATTTGCTGAGCAAAGACCCAGAGCCAAGCTTTTTTGTCTTGAGTAATCAATGAGTAGTAACCAGCAGACAAATGTTCCTTCACTAATTCTCCTCTGCCTTCGCAGGTTATTGCGCCGTGTGGATCTCAGCTGAATGGGGAGGCTGGGCTGTGCAGATCTCCCTCCTTCCCAGAGCTGCAGAGATCACCTCCTCTCACATTCTCGATCAACTTCCCTGCAGCAACAGCAGCAGCAGATCACATGGAAAAGTAATATTAGGAAAGTATTTAATGTATTTATAGCTGTCTTCTAATGACATTTGCCAGCTGGAAAGGAGGAGGCCTGCCAGCACCGAGTGATCAATCAGCTTTGAGGAACTCCAGCAAGTGCTCTCAGGACCACCAGCAAGCCTTCCTCCAGCCCTGGCTCCATCTTCTCCCCTTCAGCTGCAGATCCTTGGGGCAACTCATGCTGACAGTGTGTTTGCCTGGTCCTTATCACAGTGGGACCTTGAATTTCGCCCAGGGCTGAGGCTGCTGCAGCATACAAATAAATAGTGCTAATTCTTAGATCACAGCATAGAAATTTCTGTTCTACATCAACCAGGCAATCTGTGAGCATGGGACTCATTAGGAACAGCCCATATAGTAAATTTAGTGTGCCAATCAGTCATTCCAGAGGACAAGAGAAGAGACTGCTGAAGGCTGTGGTTGGCCACTGTTTGCTGCAGACCTTCATATCTCTCCTTACCAGAAAATGCCATCAGGCAGAAGTTCTGGTTGTTGCAGGAGGAATTACCTGCACTTGGAAATTTGTAAAGATCAACCCATATGGAAAAGATCTTGACTGAAAGGTCCAAGTAAAGCAATTTTCTGCTTCCCAAAAGGTGTGGATATAAATAGAACTGTGCCTGAAAATGAGCAGGCAGAAATGAAACACAAATGCAAACAGAGAGCGAGCCTTCTAAAGCAAATAAAGGTTTTACTATATTTGTCCCCACCGAGTGTACCAGACCCATCAGCAACACCAGTTCTGTCCCTATCCTGCTGCCCCAGCTCTTGTGATGTGTGAGCCTGGACATGGCCACTTCGTGCAGAAAGGCTGAGCCATTATTCTGCCTAAGTTCAAGCTGACCTAAAGAGTAATAATTGAGCAGAAATGCATGTTCCTGTGACCACGTTATCCATGGGAAGCCGTGCCCCACCACTTCATCCTGAGCATCCATGCATGCTCCTGAAGAGAGTCCCTTGGGAGACACAACAAAGTTGCTCTCTGAGCATCATGCCAACCTTTTGTTTTAACATCAAGGGGTCTTCAGCCGTCTTATCTGTTACTCTAATTGCTCTGACAAGCTGTGGAGATACACGTCATTTAATGAGTAAACCTATAAAATAATCATTTGCTGTCTGTGCACTTGATGTTCAGAATCTGCTGAAATTTCATATGGGGAAAAAGCTCCACTGGCCTTGAAGGAATAACTTTTACATTTCCCCCTTTTTCTCTGAAAGGGAATTTTATAAGCTACTCTAGGAGTTCATGTCTCTCAGACTCCAAGGGTCCGTAATTATCTTCTATTCCCCCTCCTTCCCTGTACAAATCACGTCCAGAGTATTTTGGGTCTTGTTTGTGCTTGTTATTGTTTGAAATTTGGAGTTTAATTTCTATCTCTTGATAACTGAATTGAAATTCAGATAGGTTTGCAAATGACCACCATTCACAGGGCAGATAATGATAGTGAGAAGGCAGGAGACTGTTTCACCAGATCTCTGTACTATTATTATTTAAGTAATAGAACTTAAAACTCACCTCCTCTTAGAATTGAATGGAGACAACAGGAGTCCAACAGAAATCTGTAATACCAAAAGCTGCAGAGTGAAACACCTGGAAAAATGTCCCCACCAAAAGAAATCCCAGTAAAACATCTGTAGATAGCAGAAGTGGCTGAAAGCTGCTAAAAATCTTTTAGTGGTTCTGAAAAATATTTCTCAAACATGTAGTTTTTTTCCTTCTTTTTTTAAAGAAAATGCATTTCAGGTAACTGAAAAGCTAAAAATCTAAATGAAGAAAACACTTGAGATTTTGTTTTTAGCTTCTGTGGTTTGGTCTTGCATTAAACTGAAGTATTTGGCTAAATTGTAAAACTGAAAAATACCCAGAAGTCAGCTAAAGTCCACTTCAACCCCCGTTCTGGAAGTACACGCACATACCCCTGGGCAAGAAGTGCCACTGTGATTTTCTTTGAAGAAACTGGCAGAGCAGTAGAGTTGTTGCCTCCTCAGAAAGCTTTTCCTGTGGACAATTTCTGAATGGATTTTCAGAGCCCCCATCAGAATTCTTTTGTAGAATACTTGGATAGTGCCTGTATATAAAAGAAACAAAAGTATCTTTTCCTGGATGGTGGCATCAAAATATCAAACAGTAGTTTTAGAACAAAATTACAGGGTTTGGGCAAAAGAAGTTGCAGAAAGAAAACAACAAGACAGTACAAAGTTTACTGTCTTAATGCATCCCTCTGCGTCAAGGAAGGAGAGCTGGGGGGACCAGTATTGTAGGAAATATCACTGCAGCTTAGAATTCAGCACACATTGCAGAGAAGAAAAGAGGCTCTTGGAGACAGTGAATGTCAGCACATGTTTTGGGGTCGGGGGTTTAGTCCTTTTTAATTGAGACTAATAAACTTTCAGAAGTACCAACATGCTTCCACCACTGGTGCTCTGCTGCTTCTGCTCAAGTTTCTGCAAGGAAATCTTTTACCAGAGTGGTTAACTAACAAACCATATCAGGGCTTAAGGACACTCCTGGAGAAATAGCAAAATGAATTTCTCTGAGCTGCTGAATCTTAAATGATGAATATGTAGAGATGACAGTATGGGTAACAAGAGCAGCTACAATGGCATTATGCAAGGACTGTCATTTTCCCTGTGTTTGTACAGTGCCTACAACCAGGGGACTTGACCCAGCTGACTTCCTCTAGAAACTACTGCAATCCAAATAACAAATAAAAATAATGGGATTAAATCTGAATATGTGATATAAGCCATCATGCCGCAGGGCATACACAACCCACCAGCTGCCTGAGGGGAAGGTAGGGAGGAAGAAATTTTCCCCATGGGCAGGTCATCCCATGGCTGCTGTCCCTGAGGTTTCTTGGATCCTTCTCTGAAATGTCTTGTCTTGTACTCCTCACTGTGAGAGACAGGATACTGAACTAGACGGACAAGCAATCTGATCCACCATGGCAATTCCTATGATCCCATAGAGAGGCTATGAATAATTCAGATTTTCTGCAAAAAATCCCCCACATTTCATGCAAGATAACTGGTGTCTCCAAGAGAAAAGATCATATAACCCCTTTATAACTGAGTCATCATCACTATTTATGTGTATATTTGACAGTTTATGGGTGCCTCCCTGCACAGTCTGTTAAAATGAGATGTAATTAAAATTACAACTTATCTTTAATATGCTTAGATGTCACAGAGGGCCCAGTCACACAAAGCCTTAACCAGAATCTTTGGTGGGTCAGTGTTAAACGAGAACTCTGACTTTCAGTGAACTTGCATGAAATGTTAATTATTTCAGTCTCTTCCTTGGAAGATGTCCTCATGCTTGCAAAACACACTTAAGACTACACCAGGCTGCAGTGTCAGCAGGAAGAATGAATAGGGGAAGCACTGGAGGGATCCTCTTTGATCAGATGCTTTCTCTCTGGGACTTCAGTTTGGTCTGAGAAAAGCCTTTTAGGAGCATCTCTCACTCTGAGCCTCATCTCAGGAATGACCAGCCCTCGGGTGACTGGTGGCCTGTCCACACTGGGCCATAGAGACCCCCATGTCACTGGAGAGCCATGTGTCAGGTACTCCAGAGCACCTCCTGGCTTCCCCTGATAATGGTTTTGAGTCTTCTCATGTCAGAGCTATTCTTACAGTTCCCTCTTCCCCTTCCTTCCCCACACACTTGTTCATGGAGAGAGGGAGTGCTCGGTGCCTCTTACACTTCTCTGAGACCTGTTGCAAGGTAGTTGCTCACACTTTCGAGATCTTATTAAAATATCCACCAAAGGATTGGGGGGATGCTTTAAGGCCAAAATGCTTCTGAGAAATAAAAGCTTGAAACAATTAAAACAGTTATTCTGAAGTATGGAGCTTCTACTAAAAGAGAACAGTGGTACTGGAGCACTTCTGAAAATATGTCTCAAGGTCACACTTCCAAGCTAGTTTTGGAGAACTGTGTCCAATACAGAATTCTCAGTCTCCAAAGTAAAAAGTAGTGAATATAGTCATGATTTAATGACAGTACTTTGGTAAGGACCAGGCCAAATACCACTTGAGAAGCAATAAATAAGTATAAAACCTAGCTGTAGGAAAATGCTCAGGAAAATAGAGAAGAAAAACATTAAGTTCTTCATGGCCTTGGGAAATTGACACCTGCAAAGAAGGAATCTGGTCCATATACAAGGATACCTTGTAAAGAAAAATATTTGCCTACAATATGCACATTTATTTGCAGACACAGGATTACATGCACATACTATTTCTTTATTTCAAGGAACTGAAATTTGATATAAAGTCAGAATGTCGATGAAGAGAATAAGAAAAACTTGGCAGTTAATGGAAAATGTATATGTTAGAATAAGGTAATTGGTCCCTGCAGAGTATTACAGGTTAAAGCAAAATGTTAGATAGTGACAAAGGAGGAGAGAGAATGAATACATGGGAATATTCCCCTTTTTCTTAAGTACAGCTAGTCTCAGTCTAGGCAGAAGCAAGGGAGGCTGGTGCAAAGAGTTCTTGCCTCTTCTTGTAAGTAGGTAACAAACTAACAGTGAAAAATTTTAATGGACTTCTTACTTTCCTCCTTCATTCAAAGGTGAGCATGTGGGGATCTCATTGCAGGTCAATGGGCGTTGTAGAAGTAGATTGTGTGTATCTGAGGATGGATGTACTGCAAAGCAATATTTCACCCTGACTATGCCAGCCCCTTCAGGGCATTTCTTTCAGTATTTTGCATCATCAAGCTATATCTCAATTAGGCTGATGGATATTTATTGCCATTTTCCTTTTCAAGCTTGATTCTGGCTTGCTTTCACTGAAATTTAGATATTGCTATTGGTTTTAGGTGAATCAGAATCAAGTTACCTACTTAAAGTTCCCAAATTACTGTGCATACTCACAAACTACAAGAAGAAAAAATACCTTGTAAATGAAGGTCTCAGGAGGAAAGGAGAATGGCTTACACTCAGAGATGACCTCGGTGAGTCTTTCTCTCCCTGGGTATGCAACATGTCAGTAGCATATGTTCAAGACAGATGAAGAGCTTAGAAAGTATAGAAACATGGATTCACATGTGTCAGCTAGTATGTGTAAAAACAGCTGCTTAAAAATAATGTTTTGGGTTTGCCTTTATGCAATGACAGGAAAGGAATTCAATGTCAAAGTAGCCACATGTGTTACTTTACTCCAACGCACACTGTGCTCTGATCCTTAATTCTTACGATGCCTTCTTGAACTGCAAAACCATCCATACACATCTCTCCACACCACCTACAAACAACAAATGGATTTGCTGAGCTAATGCCCCTGCCATTTGGGCTGACCTGCATATAACATCCAAAAAGCTCTCAGGACAAATCCAACAGGCAAGCTTAAACCCCAGTGTGAAAAATACTTGTTTTATTATATAATTATCCAGTCCTTCCAGTCACACAGTACTAATGTCTCGACCTGAAGTGGTAGGAGTCAGTCAAACACAACCCTCAATAACCATCACACCAACATGCACAATCCAGGGAATCCAGTTCAGACAGTTTCTGCTGCCTGGACTACAAGGCCTTTGTGGATGCATCTTCTGTTGGGGCTTGTCAGAGATTGAACATACTGTCAGCAGTTAAATAATATATCCATATCATCACCATATAAAAAATATAGCCAAAAATATGTCCTCAGAAAGATTGTTGCTTTAATTGTCATTTGGATGTTCCTAACCACTTTCTCTCCAAATAGGAATAAAGCTGAACTTTCCTCTCAGCTGCATTTCCTTACTTTGAGTGTGCACCTACTTGGACTGCTCGCTCGGCAGAAACTGGATCTGATGCTTGGTGTTTCCAAGAGTGGGCCTTTCTCAGGGGGAATCTTGTTAAAACCATTCATAAAGCAATTGCTGCTCAACGTGCAGTTGAGGGACAGTGATATTTTGGAAGCTAAAGCTTGGAAGATTTGCTACAAGGCAGCTACTGAAAAGCAATGTGAACCAACAAAATAGGCTGGTGGACAACTCATTGCAAGGGCATTCTAAATTGATCCATAGGGATGGAAACTGGTCTCAGCTGGATTGCTAAATTGCTAGCTAAAAAAAAAAGTACATTTATTTCAGTTCATGTCAAGACTGTAAGTTACAGGTGTTCTGATCTTCCTCCTTTCACAAGTTGGTTCAATATTTAGCATATGCTGGTAGCATTTTTTTCCTAAGTCAATGGACTAAATCAACTGTTTTCTGTGTAACATCACAGGCTGGAATGGAGGAGCTTGCTGCAGTATTCCAGGCTAGACAGCTACTTTTGTCTCTTTCCCTGTTCCTTGCTTAAGAAAACAGTAAAAAGAAAGGAAGAGTAGAAAAAAGAACTACATGAAAGAAAAAAGTAGATAAATGAAAAAGGAAATCTTAATAAGGTTCTTTTTTTTTCTTCTTCCTTTTCCTATTTTTTGGAGACTGCTGTATTAAATTAAAGTCATACATAGGTTTCAAAGAAAATCGTATGTCGGTGGAATGGTGAGCCCACCTGACAACGCATGCTAACAGAATTGTAAATGTAAAGGGTAATGCTTGTCACTTCCTGACAGCTCTAAATGGCCTTTTAGTTCAGTACGCAGAGCTGTCATAAAAAAACATAAAAATGCATATGCAGACAGCTGAAACTGCAATGCACATCATTATCTGCAAATGGTATAAGTATCCTGAACAAAGGGCCTTCCAGTTTAAGGACAAGCATAAGACATTTTTCTGCCTCTAGCCTTAAAACAAAGTGCTGTCAAGAAAACAAGATTCTCAGTGCCAGAACTGAGGATTTTCTGTCAATCAGCAAGGTGCTACATTTGTACATATTTTTCTGACCCCAAATATGAGAAGAGCATCCTTAACAGATGTGTATTTAACTTCTGGCGGATACATCTGTTTCTTCTGGGTTTTTTATTTTTTATATCTTTTTTTTCCTCCCCCTCAAACGCACTGCTGAGCAGAACAGTTTTGTTGTGTACTTATTAGTTCCTTCTATCCTGGCTTTTCCTCCTTGCTTATTTAAAGCATGGTGGTTTCACCATTATTGTGCCAAGACGTTGGAGAACTTTAGGGATTAGTGTTAACCCGATATGGGAACCATCCAAAAAAGGTTCAGATCTGTTCATGACTACCGAGTTAGTCTGGTTATGGCTTAAAAATTTTCAAAGCGGCAAGTTCACTTCCAGGGCAGTTTTAGAACACTCAGAAGAGTTAACAAGTGCTTAGCAAAGACATTAACATCCCCAACAGCACTAAGGATAAACCTGTCCCCTGCACCACTCTGCAAAGTGTTACTGAAAATAAGAACCCCTGTGCAGTGTGAGAGCAGGGGCTGTTCACTGACATCTTGAGTCTGACCCAGAAGGTTCCCAGCACTCTTGTATTACCACCTGTGCTGACGTTTCTGCTCAGGACGCCTCCCCAGATAAAGGGTGGGGACTGTAGGCTGCCTGATGTGATACAAGGATCAGGAAGAAAAGGAACCTACAGAATGCTCTGCTCTGAGGGCAAACTGGCATGAACAAGAACTTCCACCCCAAGCATTAGATTTCACCTTACAAATGCATAACAGAGCAGCAAGACAGGCATTGGGATTCTTTCCCTTTTTCCTTCCTGAACCTCTAACCCAAATCTCATCTACACTGACCCCACTCACAAATATCCACCACACCAACCCAAGAGCATGAAGTGACAAGGGGGAGTGGTTTCAAACTGAAAGGGAGTAGGTTTGGATTAGATCTTGGGAAAAAATTCTTTCCTGTGGGGGTGGTGAGGCCCTGGCACAGGTTGCCCAGAGAAGCTGTGGCTGCCTCATTCCTGAAAGTGTTTGAAGCCAGGTTGGATGGGGCTCTGAAGCAACCTGGTGTAGCGGAAGGTGTTCCTGCCCATGCCAAGGAGCTGGAACTAGATCATCTTTAAGGTCCCTTCCAACCCAGGCCATTCTATGATTCTGTGGTTCTACCACTGAGACCTTCACTAGTAGCTAAACCATCCTCTTCCAGAAAATAACCTGTACAAATAATTCATTCACCAACACAATCAGTTGACCAGAGGTGGATAACCATGGGTAACCAGCAAGTACTTGCACAACAAATTCCAATTTTCCAAGCTGCTACACAAATAAAGATGTCTCTCTAAACTCTTATGTTGGCCCCAGTTTCACTTATACTCACATGCAGATACTGTCATGCTCATTAAATTGCTTAAACCCCCTTTTTCTGTGGATTGATGTCTCCATCAGATTTTCAACACTTCCTTGCACTTCCTTCCTTCCTTTTCTTCCTGCTGTCCCAGCCCCAGGCTCAGGCAGCACTTTGGGATCTGTGTATGCAGCACATAGTCTTCCAGCCCTGAACAATAACAGAGTACAGGATCTGGTGTGCACAACACATCTCTGATATATTTGCTCAGTATCTTGAGTTATCCACTAAGTGTCTCATTTCAATGCTCTCTGTTTGTAACATAAAGTATGGGAATATGAATCAAATATATTTGGAGTTTTAGAACTTCTGAGATCACGGAGGCAAAATATCTCAGCCCACAAGAAAAGTAAGGGGATATATTTCACATAGAAAAATTCCCTATTCATCTCATGGCTTATATTTACAAAGTGCTGCATTTGAATCTGTAAATTTTCCAGCATGAAATTGCCCTGAACAGTTGCTTAATGGGATCTTAATTTTCCTTTAATTAATCACCTTTAGAATTTCTAGCCATTTCTCCATTAAAATCCACATCTATCATAAGTATAATCTTCATTCATTTCTTTCAAAATTGCCCAAAGAAACCATCAAAGGATAAGGCTGCAATCCTGAAAATTCATTTCTTTTGTATCTGCAGTAAGATGATAGGGGAAACCACAGTCATCTTGGAAAAATACAGATTTTATCTGAGATCTTAAAAGATATGTAGTTTCTGGCTGCCACTCCCTACATGGTGCTGCTTGAGATATCTGAGGGCAACTAAATCTGAAGTTTGGTTCCTGTCTCAATAACTGAGTCTAATCCAAGCTCAAGAAAAATAACATCTTAATGCTCACTCAACAGTCTTGCTTCCAAAGCTGCCTCTACAGATGCCTAAACAACTGAAAACAACTCTGCAGTGCATCCTCCCCAGAGTCACAGCCTGCACATGCGCTTTTAAAAAAACCCTTTGCAGACTATATGTAAAGCCCCATCTGGTGATGCCCGACATAACAGTATGTTTCCACCTAATTACAGAACACTTACAAAATACACTGTGCATTATTGACACAAAAACACAGGGGTATATGTTTGTTTGCTGATAAATTACATTGGACAGAAGAAAAATGTTTATGACCCCAATGGATTAACCTGATGAACCAGACTTCCTACAGGGGTGGGAGAAATGAACAGACAAAGTGGTTTTAGGATGGAGATTGGTACATTTGTGAGAGAGATGCATAACATGCCAGTTTGGAGACCAAAATGACTTACACTCTCACAAAGCAAGCAGAAAGTAGGCAAAAGCATCAACGGTTTCCCTGCACACCTGGCCTTAGGACACGTGCCCTTTCCTGATAGAAACCTCACCCAGCTACTCCTTTTGAGAACAACTTTTGTATTGCCATGTTTTTACAGTGACACTGTCATATATGACAGTAAGAATCCAGGACTAATACCTACAGCTGAGCTACAGCAGCCAAAATACACCAATGTTTTATCCACAGTGATATTGAGCTGGATTTGAACACGCATCTTCCAGACAAAAGCTTCTATATCCCATTATCATGACCTGTGCCAGCCGGGCCTCCCTCTCAATCTGTTCCCTTTAAATTTACAAGGAAGGAAATAACAAGAAAGAAGGACACTCTTTTATTACATTTTTTCAAATAAAATGTCTGTGCTTTCCCTGGATGGTACCAGCCCGATTTATACAAGGTGAATTTGACCTTCAAGAGGCAGAACATCTGGGAATGACAATTAAAGCCATCTGCACCCAAGGCAAGCAGGTTGCTCGCTATCCACTCCGTTCTGTCGCCTTCAGAACATAGAGGAGGGGGGGTAATCTCAAGACAGCCATCCCCTTTTTATTGACTGTCTCCTGTGCTTTCAGAGATGTGAAAATACACAGAGCCTGACTGCACTCCTTCCCAAGGATGCTCACTGAGGGTAGTATGAAAACTCCAGCAATGCTCCTGAAGATTTGTGATTTGGGTTCTATGGGAATGGTATTACCCAGACCCACATTTTATTTCCTAATTAATCCAGCCTCTCTACATCTTGCCAGTTGCAGCTTGGTTTGTCTGAATCAGGTTCTCATGTCTCCTCTATGTGTCTTTCACTGGCCATCTGAGTCCAAGAGGAGTCAAACAAAAGGTCATTGAACCCTCTGTTCCTAGAGATGACGGTTTAAGCTCCAGCCCTATTAAGGAAGGCTGAAGACATTGAGGATAATATGAAACACAGATAAAAATCCAAATCACCATTCTCTGTAAGACTTTATGGCAACTGGATGTTCCCCTGGAGTTTGCAAATCTTCCACTGGTAGCTGGAATAGGGTAACTTATAACTCCCTAAAACTCAGTTTTGAGGGTTTGCTGTTAAATCAAATGCTGTTAAGGCCCATCATGCTGATTATCACTGTTCCAGTTTTTCCTTGTGTTCTTCTGCTTACCTGCACCATCTGATTTCCCATTTCATGCTTTGCTGGTGAGCTCTTTAGAACAGGAGGATTTTGCTAGTGGAGCAGGATTTTCCTTTCCAACCCAAGAGGCTGCAGCAATGCATGTGAGAGAAGTAATTAAGGCACAAGTTGTGCCATCTAGATTCTTGTACAAAGGATCAAATTCACTTTTGGACAGGCAGTATAGTGTTAGTGACTCATTTGGATATCCAGACCTGGGTGGAACTTCAAAAGCAGGGGGAAAATATAAGGCCAGAAAATGGGAAAAAACCTAAGTAACCCAGAATTGGAATTTTTTTCTGTGGTATCTGGAGTATTATTATTATTTTCATATTCTCTTTGTATATTTTTTTCTGCCTATTTAAGAGCTCCCTGTGTGCCACCTATTGGTCCAACCCACGCTCAATCCTTCTTCAGACAAAAACAGTGATGGAAGAGCTGTGCAGGGCTGGAGAACAGGATGTGGAAGGTCAGAGATCGCAAATGGCAAAACTGTCCAGAAAACAGGGAAAGGAAATGTATTTTTCTAGGCAGGTCTAGCCAACTGCAGCCCAAAAGGCAGTCACACCCTCTGCTTGGAACTGAGGGTGTGACTCAGATAAACCAGCAACATGAAATTACACCAGCAGAAAGACATTTTAGAAAATATTCCACACCATGGATGACATATTCAAGTATTACGCCTTTGGAGATTTAACCCTGCCTTCTTTGAGTGAGAAACCAGACACTTGGAGAATTAACCGAGATTATATTGACAGGTCTTGGTTCCACAACAATTCCCTTTGTATGTGGCCCATAAACATCTTTCTTTCCAGTGTCAGTCATACGTTCGTTTTCTACCACAATAATTCTCTGCTAAGATCCCATTCCCATAATAGAAAGAGGGAGAAAAAAAAATTGAGTGACACCTCAAACAGTATTTGATAGTCTAACAACAATTTCTAACTTCAAAGACTATCTACATAAAAGTTGAAGACTTTTGCTGCAAAAACCAAACCACTGGGAAATCATTTTCCATCTGACATCAATTCCCCAGCTACTAGAATGAAGGATTTAACTAAAAGTATAACTTTCACTAGAGGTTCTTTATCATTTTAATCTATGTCATGAGAAAGTATGTACATAGGCAGGTTATACTGTGTCAGAATCCAAGAATGTGGTGTAAGAGAGAGAACCCCACAGAACAAGGAGGACTGACCTTCATGGCCAGCTGATAACCCCTCAGATATATGACTGAGTTACCATGGTTTAATAGATTAGGGTATACATTGGAGGATTTGACTGATTAACCCCAAATCTTTATGGACCCAAAACCACAAAAGGTACAACCAAGAACTCTCCGAACCCTCAAAATTATTGTCCTAAAGAAAGGGAATGAATTTTTCAGAGCTGAGTCATTACAGCAAATCACTCCTAATGCACTGAATCACTGAAGGCATCAAGAGATACATGTCTACAACTCATGTATTCTCAGTGCTGGCAAGCAGAGACCTGTAAGGTTTGATGGTGGGGCATTTTCCCTTCCCAGAAACACTGGCTAAACCCCTCAAAGAAGTCTTCTGTAACAGTCTTTTCTTCCTTTCTCTTTCTTTTCTTTCTTTTCTTTCTTTCTTTCTTTCTTTCTTTCTTTCTTTCTTTCTTTCTTTCTTTCTTTCTTTCTTTCTTTCTTTCTTTCTTTCTTTCTTTCTTTCTTTCTTCTTTCTTTCTTTCTTCCTTCCTTCCTTCCTTTCTTCCTTCCTTCCTTTCTTCCTTTCTTTCTTCCTTTCTTTCTCCCTTTTCTTTCTCCCTTTTCTTTCTCCCTTTTCTTCCCTTTTCTTCCCTTTTCTTTCCCTTTTTTTTCTTTTAAAACTGCTTTCATTTCTAGCTGAAGGGAAGATTGCATGTCTAAGACATCAAGTTGTGACCTTGCAGTGAATTAAATGGGTGAGCATGTTAAAAGGCTTGTAAATGTATCTGGACCTTTTTTTTCTCACCATCTGTTTCATACTTGATATCTTGATAGATAGTTCAGCCTATTACCCACCACTAACGTCATCTCTGTGCTGAAGCCTTGTTATTTGAAATATGGGGTCTCTCCTTTGTGTAGCAGTGACTAAATAGATTGGAACCCACTTAAATTTGTTTTAAATACACTAAATTGGTAACATGCAGTGTTGCTGCATACCAGTTTCTAAGTTACATAGTAAAAGTTTAAACGATTAAACCAATTTAATGTAAGAACCAGGCACTCTCTATGGCTGAGAACAGTCAGGGTTTCCAGTGAAATGTTTGCCTGGTAGTTCACATCGTGCAGAGGTATGCAGATCCTTTTGCCAGGAGAAAGTGAAATAATTGATGCAGCTGAAAATGACCTTGATCTTAAAGTCATTACCTCATTTCTTGAAATATTTGAAAATACAATGACAGAAGCAAGGGCCTGAGTGACTACTGTGACTTTTACTTTGTCCTGAGTATCAGTGTGACATGGGTACATGCCAACAATAAATCATTTTTCTGGAACATACAACAGTAAGAAGTTGGGGTCATGTTTTCAAGCTGGCTTTTTTTCTTTTTTTTGGTGTCTGTTACTTCTGTGTCTCTGCAGACCTTACATGACGTCCTCCTGTCTGCCTACATCTATTTTATAGATTAATGGTACCTGTAACTGCTCAGCTGAAAGGTAAAATAATGGCAAGGGTGATGAAACCACATGCTCCATGACATAGGAGGGTGACTCATGGGGTCAGGAATGAATTCCTGCCTTTCACCACTGGCAAAGCCTTCTTTTGCTACCAAAGCATGGGAGAGCAGTGACAACACACACCTGGACATGCACAGAAGTCCACAAGGTCCACCTGCTTTGTCAGATTTCCAGGGACAAGGGCAGATTTCCCCAAGCTGCCACAGGGCTGTTTGTACCACACCACAGCAAGTCCGTGGGGCGCTTTGACTTGACTGACCCGGAGCCCAACAGGGCCAAATAACTTTTTGATTATCAGATTTTCTTCTGGCTTGCCAAGGTTAGTTGTAGTTGCTGGAGATGCACTGAAGTGAGGGGCTGGCAGGATCAAACTCCCTCCCACTCAGTTCCCCACTGTAGTAGGGTCACCCTTTCTAGTGGGGCAGATTGATTCTGCAGCCTCTGTTCTTCCCTGACATAGCAATAAAGACATCTTGTGCCTTACGAGCATGACAAAACAACAGTTTCCCACAAAAGTGTGGGATCATTGTCATGCCTACACTGAAGAGCTTTCTACACTTTCCCTTTGAACAGGAACACGAACAGAGGAGCTGGGAATACACTGGCCCAAAGAAGAAAGGGAAGACATTTTAAATGTAGTGAACTAAAAGTTGTGCAACAAACATAACCGCGACCAAACACCACCTGCCAAGTGTTAAGAGACTCGATTCATGCTACCAAATGTCACACCAAGCAGCTTTGATGCAGCCAGCTGTCACGGGCAAACCATTCTGCATCTAAAGATGACAAGTTTCATGAATTTACCATGGAGAGGAGCTTTTTCAGAAACAGTGCAAGAATGAGGGCTAAATGCAGGCTGCTATTTGTGCAATAAACACACATGCTGTGGTATTAAGGAGTGGAAGCTGGGAAGCAGCTCCAGTGGTTTGAGTGGAATTTCACCACATGCAAGACAGCCCATGGCTCTGGGAGACAAAGTGCTGTTGGCATATTGTGGTTTTATCTTTTCATTTCTGACCTTCCCATGTCTTCCTTGTCCGTGGTCCATCAGGGCTAACACTGAGAAGGAAAGTATCTGCAACATCAGAGATGTAAAACTCTCAGAGCTCTCATTCACCACTGATACAGAAATATATTTTCTTAAATTTAATAGTTAAATCCACATCATGGTGTTACAAACACTTGTGCTGCAAAAGATGGTTAAGTGTTGGCAGAATACCTACATCCTGTACATCATATGCAGTCAAACTTGATTTCTCTCAAGCTCTGCCTGGAACCATTTTCCTTTAATTTTTATGTAAACAACATCTCTAGCAGTGGCAGCAGGACCTCACCAAGGAACCAGAGGTTCTGTTTCCCAAACCAAACACATTCCAGATCTTCCAGCTCCAACTGAGGTTTGAGCACAGATCTGGATTTACTCACAGAGTTCAATTTGGAATCCAATTTTCTAATCAATTCTTCATTGTTTAAATCAATGCTGCTGATATAATGCATCAGAAAACCTATCCCCTTGATGGAGGATTTTTAAAAGCTGTATTTTATGGCAATGTCATCACCAGGCATTTGTGGATTTAAAACACTTGTGAAATAGGATTTTCTGGTAAAATCTTGTGTGGTCCATTAAACATACAATACACAGCAGAGGAAATACTTGATTATGCTTACACACTTTTCTCTGTTTCTGGTAATATTCCAAATGAATGCAGCTTTGCCATGTGGTTATCTGTTCCTAAGATGGTTTCTGAAGTTTGCAGCTTTACTGCTGTGCCTTGCAGCTGACAAGTTACCTGGGACTACATTAGCTTAGAGCCAGTCCCTGCAGATATTTTGTATTTGCCCATGATAATACCATTAAAGCAAATTCGCCAGGAATTCTATTCAAATGCCTTAAACATACTGCATATAGGCACGGTTTTGCAGCACTCCCATATGTATATTGTTTTCTTGTGTGCTGTATACAAAGCACATGTGGAATCTGTAAGCATAACAAACAGGATCATTAACTGAAAAATAAATTATGCTCACACAAACCGTGTGAATTTGCAGTATTAGTTCTACTAGAACTCAGCACAGTGTGTACATAATTGAATCCTTTCTTGAAATCTCAGTATGGGAATCCAACCCTTCGCTGGCAGCACCAAAAGTGTCATTTTTTTAAGGATATGTACAAAAAACGAGGCTGTCCAAACTACACGTGTGAAGTGATACACACATTCGTGTACTCCATGCTGCATTACAAAGCACAGCTCCTTAGCATATGCCATTGTACCAAAAAGAAATGTTCTACAGCCCATCAGCTGCAATATATACAGCTTAATAAAAAAACACCTTTTAAGATATGAGATAAAAAAAATAATAGTAACACTCCAAAGAAGAGAAATGTCTCTATTTTAGTGGAGTGAGTCTCCTGCACTTCTCTTTCCAAGCTAACCTAACCATTGACTCATGGATTTGCCATTCCTCATTAGAAAAGTAACTTTTCTTAAAGAAGGATACTTTACATGCATTTGAATCAAAGTTCAGAATTGTTACCTGTCTGATGTATTGAACACAAAGGGACAGTGTCCTGAAAGCTGGGAATGAAAACAAAAGGTTCGCTCATCTAACACAGTTCCATAGGACAACAAGGAATCCCATCTTTGAAGTGCTTAGTAAATACATCAAACAGCCAATACATCACAAAAATGAAATCAACAGGACCAAAAAGTCCAGACACTTAGCACAGCATAGGCAAGGAACAGGAGACAGCCCAAGTACTACCAACATACAGGAAATATTCTATGCAGAACACTGGCCTGTACTGCCATTTTCACAAATTCAAACACATTCAACATTATCTAGTCTTAAATGTATGTCACACTTTCTTCAGACACAATATTCTATTCAAAGAACTTTAATAGAACATTAACAAGACACCTTTTCTTAACATCCATCATAGGGAGACATACAGAAACACAGAGAAGAAATCACGCAGCAATTTAGAAGAAGAAACAAATACAAATAATGCAGTCTCTGGAAATTACAGGCATGAAAGAAAGAAAACGAGATTCCAACTTTCAAAGTACAATTCATTCTACCACAGTAACTGGTAAAAATCACTGGGATAAGTGAGAAAATATTAATGTTCTCAAAATTAAAAATAAAAATTTGACTTTAAAATAATGTTCTGGTTGCTTTTTCCTACAGTTTTCCTCAAAGAATGACAAATGCAATAAAACACAGTCTCCTACCCACAGCAAAATAATGTTTGGTTGAGCTCTATTTTTGGTGCAAATATTTCTCTGTTGAGACAGCTCACTCATGTCCTCATCAGAGTCTTGGAAGCATTTTCTGGCTTTACTGCATATTCACTGTGTCAGTAAATCACATAACATGCACACCACAAATTAACATCTGAAAAATTGGGAAAGTCATTCCTATTTAAAAAAGTTGTTGTGAGGTTCAGTTTAACCACTAATTATTTTGTTTAAAGTTATTGGAATTAAAGATGTTTACAGCTACACAGGCTTTTTGTAATCAGTAGTAGCTTGAAACTACACACATGAGTAATGATCTCAAGCAGTTGAGTCCAATCTGAGCTGAGTGAGTGTAGCACAGAGAAAGTTCTAGCAGATTCCCGTGGGAATGGAAAGATTTTGCATTCAGAAGAAATGAAATCCAAATCCTCATTTGCCCTTACTCCATAACAAACCCCACCCAGGTTCCACATCTGCCAAAGCACACCCTGCTCGTATCATACAAAAACCATTCAGTAAAAGATTACACCACAACTCTGACAATGCAAAGACAGACAAAAGTTTAAAATTATTATTGGAATTACCTGGTTTTACTTGACGCTGATGGGTTTAAATCCCCAGGGGACAGGTTGTATCATTAGCAGAGAAGGTGAGGAAGATAAAACATAGGCAATTACTCAGTACTTCATAATAACCTGAAATAGAATTCCCTGAAGCACCTGTGTTTGCCTGACATAACTCATAGGCCAGTACTTGAGATAGAAGACACACACATATTTTCTTCTGCTTTCCTTGGAAAATTGTGCACTCCTGTGGCTGTATGGAGGGAAGAAGGCACCGGCCACCCCTGGGCATCGGTAGTGCTGATGCAAGGAGCCCTCAAACATGAAATCAGGGTGTCCATTGCACACCCACTCAGCCACATCACCAGGGGGAAATCCACACAGAGTCCATCTGTTACCCCCAAGCAAGTTGAGTTTCCTGACGTGAAGAGAAAGTGAATCAGGAGAAGTCATTAGAGATCTAAAATATGTAACTAATTCCAAAAAGACTTTTCCCTTTAGATTGCCACTATGAGTAACAAACAAGGATAAACTCATCTATCTGTGGTCAGTTTAGAGCAGGGATTGTGCTGAGGTGCTCTGAATTGTCTTCTTGGAGAGCTCTTCTCTGCAGAGTTAAGTCTCCTGATAGGCACCACAACCTGGGATCCTCTTCAGAAAAAAAGGAAATAATAAAACAAACCCAAAGTTGCTTAATTTTCATGCTCATGACTCTTGGATATGTGTTAGACAGGGTGGGTTGAGGGGCAGCCTTGTGATGACTGCAGGGTCCTTACCAAGCCCAGTTGTCATAATCTTCAAGGAGGGAAAAAAAGGCTTTTTCCCTTTTGTGCCCAGACATGTCCAGGTCCTGGCATCTCTGCAGGCTCACAATAGAAGACCTGTCTTATTCATGCTGCAATAGATCTGGAACCTGACACTTCTCTTGGGCACTCAGTCCTAACCGGCAGGATTTGTCTCTGACACTCTCCTTTCAAGACAAGTGTCAGCAGGTGATGAACTTTGTATGCTTTCACTCCTGCAGCTTCAGAGCCTGGATCTCTTGTTTCTGTAGAATTTATAAATGGTAAATGTCAAGCCCTTTGTTTTTTTCTTCAGAGCTGTAGCTATGGTGTCAGAAAAATAAAGGGAAGGTGAACAATACTCTGCTTTCCTCCATCCTTTACTTTGCAAATTCTTGCACTGCAGAGATAGAGCCGTATTTATTGGTGTACAGTAAGTACAAATAATAATGTGCAGCAAGGAAGGCTCCAACACATCATTGTGGCACCCTCCTGGCTTTGCCCACTGAGCTGGGTGTATCTGTGCACCTGAGAGCTACACATGTGGTATTGTCACCACACACCTTGCAGGGCTTAATGGTATCAGGTAACTATTGTTAACTTTTACTATGATTTTAGTAATTTGGTTAATTAGTTCCACCTCATGAGGTAAAGGTCTCATAATGGCACTTTGCAGAATGTTCATTAGCTGAGCAGATTGCTTTCTCAGGTCAGGGCATCTCTAGCAAGGGCTCTGTGGTCACTGTCTAAGGATTATGGCAATGGAAAGGGTGATGAAAATTGGACTATAAGCCTGCCCTCTCAGTGACCTAAGAGCTCACACTGGTCTAACATGACTGGACAAAGCTGAGATTTAGAACAGCCTTGGCTAAAGCAAAGCAAATTATTGAGCATGAACAGTTTAGCCCTTGTGCCCGTTTCTGAATCACTCACATCTTGTTCTGTGGATTGACCCTGATAACAACTTAATGCAAACATATTTCAACTACAGTGACCTGTGAACCACTGACTTCAACTCTGCCTTTGTCAGCTCTGCCTTTGATTACTCCTCACACAGTCCCAGTTAAGAGCACTCAGCTCCAAAGACACACCTACAGCTCAGTTATTTCAATAACTAGGGGGAAACCCAAACCTGATCATCACAGGCTTTCAACAGAGTATAAGCACATCCTTAAAGTCTCGTCTGGTTCTGGATCACCTCATTACTGAAGTTATACAGTACAGGTTTTTCCTTCCCTAGTGAATTACTCACACTGAATGACATGAGCACCCAGTGTGCCAGAGCCACATCTCATCTCCCTTTGCAGACCCCAAGATCCACCCTCCTGCAGCCTGGCCAGGGCAAAGGCCAGCCCAAAACACCAACCTTCTTCACTCCTCACACAACAGCAGGCTCTCCCATGAAAACACTTCATTTGCACGAAAGCCTGTTAGAAGCACAAGAAAGGAACAGAAATATGATCAGATCACTTATTCTTCTGAACCAACACTTCTGCTGGCACATCTACTGCTGCTCTAAGCAGCTGCCATATAGTATAGTTTTGTAAGCAATTTCATTTTAAACCCGGATGCTGAAGACATCATGACTGATCACAGCCAACATAGTTTGTATGTTTTCCTGGAGATAATCAGACACTGCTATCCCTAGTCCAGGGCATCATGATGGTAGAAACAATACTCCTTTTCGAAGTTCTCCTTCATACTCCCTTCTAAAAAAGAGGGATTCCTCAGAAAGTGTTGTACCTGCTACACATGTATTAATATCAGCTTAGGTTTCCTTATGACTAATGTCATTATAGTGGATTCCAAATGAATTATTCATTATTGGCTCTTTCTTTTAATGCCTTTGGCATTTGACATGTTTTCCACATTGCCTACAAAATGCCTGTGATAGGAAAATGCTCATAGGTGTCCTTGACAGCTAGAGGCTGAAAATGTAACTGTTGTGCTTTACCTCCAATGAAGGGAGCTTAAAATTTTCAGGAGAGAAAGTCTTTTGCTTCCCACAGTTGGTCTCCTTTAAGTCAATATAAAATAGGCTGGATGGAGGCAGAGAAACCTATCTTGGTTCTTCAAGTGAGATACTTGGTGTTAGTTTAAAATAAAAGCAAATACCATCTTCATTACTGTGCATCACAAGCCAAAGAAAACGTCTCACGTTCCTTAAAAAAATCAGAAAAAATATCAAAAAATCCAATACTCCTTAGAGTCACTGAAATTTCTAAGGCCAGGGGAAGCATTCCATAATTCCTCATCCCTTCCTTCAGCCTGTGATTAGCTTTTCTAAGTAAGGAAACCCTTGGGAGGCAGATGTGCTACTGAAGTTAGTGGGACCTGAAGTTAGTCAGAACCTGAAGGACACCATGGCACAGCACAGCCACCAGAGCAGAGATAGTGAGTACCTTAGCCAGGCTGCCACCATCTCCTGTTCTTAGCACAGCTCATCACATTTTTTCACTTGTGGCTCTCACACACTACTGTTAGAGGCTTTTCCCAAGCAACTAAACATTGTACAGCCTGATATATAACATTATCCAGGTTTTTCTCCCCAAAGACCTGAGCTTAAAGGAAATAGTAGTGCCCAAGGTACTTGGCAACTGGAGACTCACAGATTTCTTATATGCCTAAACTATCTTTTTTCTTACACTATCCACACTTGAAAAAAAGAAAAAAAAGAAAAAAACCAATAACAACAACAAAAATCTTTGTGTCTAATATGAATTAAAACCCCTGTTGTTCTCACTGTGCTCCAGAACGTGCCTTCTTGTTCTCCCCAGGGGACACAGGCACATACTAGAAAGGCTGGACCAGGTCATACCAAAGGCCCATCCAACATCCTGTTGTTGGAAATGGATAGTAATAGGCATTTTGAGAGAAAGCTTATAAGAAGTGATGTAAGTATGAAATTCTCAATATCTTCTCCATTTCAAGCAATTTGTGGTTTAAGGACTTCCTGAGCTGTAGCCTACATCTGCGTCATCTCATTTAATAGCCCTTTAGAGACCTTTGCTTCCATCACTTGCTTAGCTGCTTCTTGAACTGGAGATATCTACAACACCCTGTGGCAACAAGCTCCACAATTTAATTATGCATTGTGCGAAAAAGTAGATTCTGTTTGTTTACAGCCAGTTGCACAATCATTCATTTGGTACTGCTTAGAGTTATGAGAAATGGCTTCTAATCATTCCCAACAATCATTTTTCCATATCACTGCTTATTTTAGACAGGCAACGGATAGACAATACTGGAAAGCTCTGAAATTGCAAATTGCAAACAAATGTGCAATGGTTTTCAAAAAAGATTAGAGTGGGGGAAATTACTGCATATATGATAAATATATATATGAACTATTAATATTGTCATGCATATTTTTTGAAGTTGTATAAATGTTAGAAAACACTAGTCACTCTTTTTTTTTTTGCTGTGATGTTATTTTAGTAACGTAAAAAAAAGTTACTCTTATCTTCAATACTATTTTCATTGAAACAAATGTCCTTATTCTGCAAGATATTAATGTTGTACAAGTAGCAATATTGGAAATCATCCTAATTAAAGTTAAAACTGGTGTTTCCTTCCTAACAGTTAAAGCATTCTCAATTGCTTTTCCAACCAAACTCCATTCTGAAGTATTCATGCTGTAAGTATCACAGCAATGTTATCTAAATAAAAAGGCAACAGTGAAACAGTTTTTAATAGAGACCCACTGCATGATTACTAGCTGTTGGTACTTGATGTAAAATATCTGACTTACAAAAGCACTTTGGCATGTTTTTGGACAAGCCTTATCAATAGCTGTAATGAGAAATGGCTAACAAAGAACTTTCTGTACAAACAGCAAATGAGATGCTTGCAGACAGAAGGGAATTTATTCTGAAGGGGAAAGAATGAAGCCTAGTGTTCTCATTCACTGGCCCTTCACCTAAAGTTGTTTTATTGTGGTTCGTGTGTGTCTTAAGTACCATGAAGAACAGCATATGCTATTACAAGGATGTCCTATTTCATCTGACTCTTGTTCCCCCTAACCAAGCACCATTGTCATTATCAGATGGCAAAAGTAAACCCGTGATAAAAACCTGGTATTCATTTTCTGAAATAGTCTCTAGAAAAGCCTACTTGCCACATAAGTCAAAGCTGGAGATGTAATATTGTCAGGACATGGTTAGTTTCCAAAACAGTAACTCTAGGAAATGAATACACAGGTATAAATAATTTCTTCACTTAATTGTAATTTATAAGAATCTGGCTTTCACTTCTTAAAGAGTCTGCATTAGACAAGATTAGAAAAAGAAGACTAATGTCAAAATTGGAACAGTGATCACCAGGGAGTGACAGCTTCTTTATCTGGAAGCAAGGAGACTGAACTCAGCTCACTGCAGAAGGGCTGCTTGTGCCAGGCATGAGGCTCCCCTGGCTCTGGGTGATCCTGTTACAGCCCCTTCCCACCTCACAGCAGAGTGCCTTCAAAAATTCACATCACATCTTGAGAAGCCACCAAGGAAGCAAGAAATTGAGCATTTTGATTCAAAGTGGATTCACATCCACTGAAATATTCTCATAATCTTCACCTGGCACTAAGGAGCTGCTTTCCCATAGTAGCATAAGTCAAGTTCCTGCACTGTCCTTCAAAGGTACTCATGTATTTAATACCCAGCATTGAGCCCAGCCTTGCTCCTTCTCTCTTCTCCCCACTGGCACTGGAGAAGTCTTCCCCTTTTAGTCCAGAGGCCATCCTGCAATCTCTGCCCTCTCTCAGCCACTAAATAATTTCGGTGTCTGCACAGAGACTGTTGTAGGAAGAAATGAGTGGTACTACAACATTATGGAGCTGCTTCTCACTTTCATTTCTGTGGGAAAAAGAAATCGGCAAGAACCAGCAAAGACCCTGCTAAATCCACCCTCAAAGGGAGATGTGAAACCAATTAGCAGGCTGGCCCAGTACCCATAAAGTTGCTGTCTACACCATGAAATGTTATAAAACAAAACAGAACACAAAAGAAAAAGAGGGGAGAAATCAATAAAGAACAGGCCATGCCACACAATAAGCCTGCAGGTGCTTGCAAGGTGCAAATCCAATATGAATAGTGGCACTTTTAGAAAACCAGCTATGACCGAGATGAAACAGAGCAGAACAGAAATGCAGAAGCAAGTGAGGATGCATTTTCAAAATATGTCAGGATTTATTCTGTTCCTAAAAGAACCAGACAGTTAATCCACCCTGTTGGCAGGTGCATGATACTAGGCGATTCCTTGCAACAACCTCTATAACTATTCTCATTATATTATTCTCCAGATGGGGATAGCAGTAAAGGAAGCAGAGGCAGAGGATGGAGCTGGGGAGACCATTTGCCTTGCTTGCAATGTAACTCATCATGCAAAAACAGAGGGCCACTCAAACAGAATTTCTTGAGTGGGGATGACACACAGCATCTCCCTGAGTGTCTCTGCAGACACCAGCATCTGCAATGCATCTCTGCGAATAACAGGGACCTCCTTTTGGGGAGGGGTGAGATAATGGCAGGCTTTGCTGCATTTGAACAATGACTGACTCAAGCAGGAATTGAAGTGACCTGGCTTAAGGCTGGAAGGTGCATTTCTCCAAGAATTTACAATTAGGAGTTCAAAGTGTTGTTGCATTCTAAATAACTACATCCTCCTCTTGCCCCAAAAGTTGGTTTTCTGCAAAAGTCTCTAAGGAAAAGATAAAAGTAGATTTTACAAATTAAAATATTTCATTTGTTTCAATCAGCTACCAATTAGCTCCCACAGAATGCTAAGAAATTTTAGAGAAATTATATTTCAAATTAAGAAAATGTTGTGCGTGTGTCAATAAGTCAATTTTAACATTGCTGAAATTCCTCCACCCTGTTTCACCCTGAAAACAAAGTTGGATCATTTCCAGAAAGTCCAGTAGCACTGAAAGACACACCAACAGCTGGTGGAATATGGTTTCTTCAGCATTTCTCTAGCCAGCCCTTGTCATCCATAGCAGGATAAACTGGTCACATCTGCTGACCTTCTAAAACAGTGTGGCTGCTGTGAGTAATTCTGGGTTTTCCCACGCAGTGAATAATTCCTACCAAGCGTCACCATCCCAAAGCCTGTTGTTACCACCTACCAACCTTGCAGGGAAGAGAAGTAAAGAATAAGGCTGTTTTGTGTTTTCAAATAATGGAAAAAAACAACTATGCTAAACAGAAGGAAAAAAAAAAGCCATCTTCCACACTGACCCTGCAGAACAGACTTTGTGCTGCTTGTTCCTGAGTGCTGGATCCCTGGAGACTGGAAAATTCATCCTTATTTATTTATTTAAATTAAAAATCCTAGCTGTGACCTTAGAGGTGTATGTTTATTATCAGCTCCAATGCACTTGTCACAGCTTTGGCTGGAAGGGAAGCCAGGGGAGGATTTAAAAATAATAATAATCCAAGAAATTTCTCCATTTCAAATGTCATTGGTTTTTTGTTTCTAATTAGAATATGGTTTGTCTTTCAGATTCCGAAGCTTTTGGATTAGTGGTTTTAAGCATGATGTCATTTTCCTGTCTATATGACCACAGCATAGCCTTGCTTTGAGTGTTTGGTAACAACAGAGAAAATAACCGTGGAAACCTACAAGCAATGCTGCAGGATCTGAAATAGTGCCACAGCATTACCAGTCACTTCAGGAGCAGATGGGCAGGACCTCTACAAGGGGATCTGTCTATTCACTCTTATCCTTTCCAGAAAGTGAGTCTTGGCCAAATAAACCCAGAGGGCCCTACTCAGCAGCTTACACAGTTACCTGTTTCAACTACCCATTATATGCATATGTAAAGTGCAGCTTGTTTGTCTTTGAAACAAAACAGGCAGAAAAAGCATTAGTGGACCAGATTTAGTCCACTTATAGCTACATTATGTTATTCTAGAGCCAAATTTCATCCATATGTGAATTGCAACCCTTCAGAGACTTCAAGTATGAGCAATTTCTCGTTTGCCATCTCCCTTTCTTCCTCAAATGCACTTCTGCTCTACTTGCAGAGCAAACAAGACCCTTGGTATGTGGTATTTGTGTTAGAATTAGCACTGTAAATGTTTTCAGTAGCCTTAATGATATAATTCAAATTATGAAAGACAGTTTTTAGTCATATTCCTTAAGAACAATTCTCAACCCTCAGAATCTCACCTAAGAGAGTAAACACCAAACTGGAGTGAGATGACAAAAGATAACGTGTTAGTGAAAAGGTAATTTGGGTCCAATAGCAAGCCAGCAACCCTTTTGTAAACTGATAACATGAATCTGGGTTTTCCAAGTGTTTGAGTGTTTTTGCACATCCCATTATTGATGGATTTGCTGCTTGTATCAGCAACTGCCTTAACAGCAGTGGGTTTGGAGACGCTTGGTTTTCTTATGGGTATATTGAGCCTCTTGGGTAGCCTTGTGCTTTTGAATCATCCACTGACATATGTACTCAAAAATCTGCCTTTAGTTGCTTCTTCTGATCCTGAGCAGGTGACTTTGGAGCATACAGGTCTTCTCTTCATGTTCAGAACTGCACTGAAACAACCACTCGTGGAGGAGCCCTGGGATGATGAACGTTGCTGGGTAGTGACATCTCCCTTCAGCTCCCCCAAACACAATTCAATGGACTCCAGGTGAGAAAACAGGCAGGCTGGACCACCAGAAACATGAAACCACCCTACCCTTCTCTCCCCCTTCCCAGAAGCCAAGGCACACATGCACCCTGCATGTAGAACTGTTCAGTTAATATTTGAAGAACATCCCAAAAAACCATCTTGCTGACCCTCCCTCAAGTCTCCATGCCAAACCCATTCATATAGAAATGATAATAGTTGACAGGAATTGATTTAGTTTGGCTGAAAAGGAGGCATCTTAAGGAAAAAATATGGTTTTGGAGGCCCACCCAAAAATGCAAAGGCTGGAATCTGTCTGAGAGCAGAACTTGGCCTCCTGTCTCCACTCCCACAAAAAATGCTTGTAAATGTTATGCTCTTTGGACTGTATTTTTTTCCCCCCTGCATTAAAAACTGAGTGAATTTAGTGCTTATAAAACCAAAGGGCTGATAGCAACTGGCTAGAACCAGATGTTAGGAAGACTGGAGCATATCAAACAAACAGATCGTGCACATATAACTATTCAGAAGTATGTAGCTGCATTACTATTCTCAGTCAGATTATCAAACAGACTGATTTCTGAGTCTAAAAACATTATGCCCAAACCTCAGGGTTTGGGAAGAAAGACAAGGGCGGGGGGTGGGGGGGGGTGTTGAAGGGGAGCATAGAGATGTCTGTAGATATCCACATCTATAGACTGAGAAAGAAGATATATATTTTCCCTCCACTATCCTTTGCAGCTCTGTCCTTCCCTGCTGACCCAACCACCAGTGCATGACAAGCCCAGCAGGGACAGATGTAATGCTCAGTTACATCTGTAACCAAGCAAGTTGTTCAGCCTTTGGAGAATGAGTGTCCCAGTGTGGGGGACAAGACGACCTCCCAGGACATCCAGCCTCATGTTCTCCTGATGTGGAGCCTTAAGGACTACTTTAGCCACCACCATTCAGGTTGCACACAAATCCAGACACTTTTAGCAGGACTTGTACCAGAAATATGTGCCTGGAGAGCCAGTATTCCTTTCAATGATGCATGGAAGGTAACTGGTGCAATCTGCCAGTAAGCCCTATGGAAACACAAGCCTGTGTGGCTGGCTCCCTTAAGGGATTTGAGCTGTTAGTTTTAATGGCTTGAACGGGATTTTTCTTTTTTCTTTTTTTTTTTTTTTTGAACAAAAACTGGATCAGTTTTATTGACTTAGAGTGAAATGTTTCCGTTTATAGCTTGAGATTTCTGCTAAAAGATTTAAACAACCTTAAAGGCTCCTCCTCTGCTCCCACATCCCCAGCTCCATTTGGTGCATCCCCAATTGGCTTTATTCAAACATCAAGGCCTCCCAAAGCTCAGTTTTGGCCTTTCAGGTTCTCTCTAATACCACCACCTTCCTTGCTGCACAAGTTTCCAGAGCTTTTATCTACCAGCAGGGACTCATTCTGTGCTGGTGCTAATGAAGCCCTTCCTGAGCCTTTTTCCACCACTGCCTCGCTGCCAGCCGGTCTCTGCTGACCATCAACCAACAACATAAAGCCCAACACAGCCACAACTCAGATTCTTGTTCAGTTCAATTATTTCCTTTGATTTCCATTTCATATGCTTGGGGACCAGAAGGAGCTATCACATCCCTTTCTCGAGCTTTTGCACCACACAGAGCCTTTACTGTACCCCATGGAATGTCAGCAGCAGCTCAACATCCACCACCAGGGATTGTGACTGCAACAGGAGACTCAGTGCCAGCAACACCTTAAGCCCCAGTCAGGGCAGAGATTCAGTGGGTGAGATGTCCCTCCTTGGGGTATCCTACCCTGGTTGCTATGGTGCATGCTACATCCCTAAGGACATCAATTAACTTCCTGCAGGAGACAATTCCTTCCCAACTAGATCCAAAAGTCACTTCAGTCTGTGTGGAACCTTGGAGTTTCTGCTCCTGCTCTATATCAGACCAGCAGACACCATTCCTGAGGGCCATCCCTCCCTCAGGTGTACACTCAGGACACCATCACAGTTTCCTCTTTCCTCTTTTCCTCTTTTTCCTCTTTCTTTTCAGGCCATGACCACATGTCACAAGGACTTGATGTGACTTCAGTGAAGTTTGGTTTGACAGCATACCACTCACCTTATTTACCTGCTTTGTCCAAATCATGGAAAGCCTGAGATCTGTATGTTCTTTAGTCACCTCTGCAGCATGATCTGGGATCACAGGTTGCCATTATGAGGTAGAGCCTGGGATGAGAGGAGAGGGGAAGTTAACAGTAACATTGATGACTGTGGTGGCGGGTGCAATTTTAATCCAGTGACTCAAGCTTGGCAAACAGAAAAGCTGCAATGTATTAAACTGTGAAGAGTTTACAAGAGCTGAACATCTAAAATATAGCTCTGAGAAATTATTCCTTAAAGCAGGCAAGCGAGAGCATCGTGAACAGAACCAGGAGAATATTGTTTTCACAGGAAACACTCTGTGGGTGTGTTATAAGCTCTGTTCTTTGGCCTGTCACCACATAATTTCAGCACTTCTTGTATTTCTCTCTTTTCTCATTCTCAAGCACTGTCCTGTGATACAGCAGAAGTGCATTTACAGCTAAAATTACAAAAGTGGTCCATTATGTTTTCTAAGGTAGTAAAAAGGCTGCAGTTTGTCACAGCTGTCTAGAGTCCCAAACGCTTACAACTGGCAGAGCTGTGATCCCTTTTCCTCTCCCCTGGCCCTGGCTGAATCTGCATATGTGTGCACACAGATTAAAGCTGTGTACAAACAGCTCTTTTAATGTTCTCACTGAAAAAAAAATAATAAAAAGGTGCTTCAGTGAAGCAAGAGGTCAGAGCATTCCTAAGCACTTATTTCAGAACAGCTCTGCTTCGGCTGCTGCTTCCTGGCTTCCCACAGTGGTCACACCAGCTTTCCTATCTCACAGGGCAGGAGGAGCGTGGTGAGTCACCTCAAGGGTCTCTTTCCAGAGGTGAAGTCTCAGCATGTCCAGCAGGAAAGCTGCAGAAAGGTGGCAAGGGAGCAGCAGACCCTAAAGGAAGCTCCTGTTTTGCTGTGGGGCCATAACCCTCTCCTCCAGAAATGGTTGCAGGAGGCTCAGGTTATGATCAGATGAAGCTCCCACAATCAAAATGTCAGAATGCCTCTTTCAAAATCAGATGGGAAAAGGCAGATATCAGGTCACCCACCCAGTGGGGTTGGGTTCAGCTGGCAGGACTCATGCCAGAGAGCAAATTACTTTCTGTAAGGTCCTTTCGCCCCCAGGTACAGCCCCACTTCTCCAGTTGAGGCACCAATGTTGGTCTTGAAAACAAGGCAGGGACTTGCATGGGTAGGGGAGATTTTAATCTGCTCACTGCCAATGCTGGGCTGTCACAAGGTCTGTATTTAGGCTTGAATATCAGTGTGATGCAGTATTAAATCATCCACATCAGTCTAATTAACACCTTCTACACTACAAGAGAAGACAAAGCAGTTTTATGTCATTAACTCAGGCTAAATGGGCTCCATTGGAGCTAAAGGTGGTACTGCTGGTGTGGGCACAATTTAAAAGAGCTTTCACTGATTCTAAGCTGTCTCAGCTTTTCTGACCTCACTCAACAAAACACTTTTTTTTCTTTTTTTTCCTGTGGAGGAATTGAGGGTTTCATCTGATGGTCAATAACTTGAAATCCCACTCAGTTGCTGGACATGGGGCAGTTTATCACACCATAGCTGAGAGGAAAAATAAACAACGAGCAAGCTCTGCAGAGCAGAGAAGGGATTCTCTCTCTGTTAGGCCTGCACAAGCCTCAAGATGGAAGTCTACTCTCATTTGAGGCCTTTGGGTGCTTGTACAGTATAAATATTTACTAATAACATAGAGAGAGTGAGAGTAGGAGAATAGTCATTTTTCTCAGCGGCTTAGGGTTAAGTACAGGGCAATGGCATCTTAAATCCAGATGTTCTCCTTTTGGGATTTGCCCACAAGGCATATTCTCATGAGATTTCCCTGGCATTTTGACTTGGATAGTAGCAAGCACTTTTAGCCCAATGATACCATGAGCAGATGACTCAAAATGCTTAAGGATTTTCTTTGTAAATTCCAGCAGTTTATTTTATGACTAATGCAGGGAAGAAACTTTTGCAGATTTCATCTTCCCATCCTTCTGTGTTTCTATTTTCAGTTAGTTTTAAAGGATTCTGCACTGGGCCTGCTAGCAGAAGATTTATTTAAATTTATATATTATATATAAATACAAATATTGTGTGCACATGGGGGTGTGTGGGAGCTGTTCCCAAGGTACTGGTGAAATAACACATCCTGATGGAGACAGAGACAATGTAGATGTTGGGGGCTGCTCCTCTGGGAGAGTAAGATAAAATAAACACAGGAACTCCCTTCCCATTGCAATTGTAGCAGGGTACAATATTTAAGGCCATTTTAGCACCTGTGCTTGGAAAGAATCGCTCAATAGTTACAGTCCTTGCATCTCTTGGCAAAACAGTGCCCAGAATCTTTATATAAATGCCCTGAATGTGATGGGGGAGGGTGGATTTGTACATGAAGATTCCCACCATCCAGCAGCTGTGAGGGCAGGAGCCAGGAGGATATTTAAACACCAAGCAAACACTGGACACCAGAACCAGAGCAAATAAATATGGGAAATTCATTGGAGGTGAAGCTGGGCTAACTTGACCAATGCAGTTGCACAACATCATCAATTCAAAGCTCGCACAGGGGTGATTTTTCTCTGTGTCCAATTCACTAAGGACTTGCACGCTACTTTGGTGGATTTTCTGCACAATTACAGATTATTGCCATGGTAACAGATGCATCACATGACAACTTTGTTACCTCAGAGACAAGAAACAGCTGCTTAAAGAAACAGGCATCCTCCAGGAATGGGGATATTTATTTTCTTTTTTTTTTTCCTTCTGCTGGCTTCGTAGTGTTTTAGGAGCCTTTGCTGGTTTTCTCATGGATACGGCTTCCATCATTTGGGTAGTTAAAATTGTTTCAGTGCATCAACTGAAAGTTATTTTCTCCCACGTCATATTTTTGCCCCTTAATAGAAAAGCAGCACATGTTTGAAGAAAAAAAAAAAGTTCCTGTAATTTTGGGAGAAACAAAATGGCTTTTTTCCTCCCTCATCAGCATCTCTTTCTAATGCTACCATTTTGCTTTTATTAAGTTAAAGAGCACCGAGGCATTTCTAATAATATTATTTGAGAGAAATCCCAGATCCCCTGAAGTTAATGCTACTTTGCCATTGGTTTGAGAGAGGCCAGAAGTTCTCTCACAGGCCATATTTTGCAGACAGAGACTCAAGGTCCTCCCTGCAGCAGGTACCTCCAGAGCACCAGCCACATGTTAGTGAGTTTACCTGGCCAGGGAAACCCAAGAAATGGTGCATTCTTGTGTAGTTCTGTAATTATGTTTTACACTTATCAAAAAAAGAACTTGAGAGATGTCATTATTACGACTTCAGTTTTTAGGCAATTTTTAAATTAAGAAGCCTTTTCAAAAGCTTCACTAAATAAGCCAGCCAGTTTGTAATTTTAAATCAAATTGCTAAGTTATCCTAATTTTTCGTGTATGAGGTATAACAACCCCCTCAATTTTTTACCCGTTTTACAACCTGCTCTCCCACTGGATGCTGTCTTCTGTTTGTGTTGGGGAGCACAATGGGGGTCATTCACAGGCTGCACCAGACACTGATGGCACAAATCACTGTCCCCAGCCCAGTGCTCAGCCCTGGCCACGCAGTATCTCCAGCCCCTATCCTGTGCATCTCACCCTTCCCCAGCCCATGCATCCCAGCCTTCCCCATCCCGTGCATCCCAACCTTCCCCATCCCATGCATCCTAGCCTTTACCAGAGACCTGCAGCTGCCTCAAAGTCACCCCAGTCCCCAGTGGTGTTAATTAAGGACCTGGCAGCTCCCAGGCTGGAGCTCAGGCAGTCAGACCACTTCAGCCCACAGCGAATGCCTGATTAATTAAAGGCTTATAATTAACCTTCATGGCTGGAATTTCCCAAAGACCTTCATGGGCTGAGGTACACAAATCCCATCAACCTCAGTGGGAGGCTGGAACCAAATTGCTTTTGTCCCTCACTGGGAATCCCCCTGCACACCAGCAAAGTGAAACGTTTCCTTTTCCCAGGTTTGGATGTGTTTTCCAAGCCTCACAGAGCTGCTGAAGCCTCAGAGAGAGCTGAAAAATAAATCACCTTCAGGAAAACCTGTCATGTCCCTCCATGTCTCCCCAGGCCCTGCTCACACCACAGGTTTGCAGGACGAGAGCTTGGAGCTGGCACCAACCTTGGCATCTGATGGAGTTGCTCCAGACTGACCCCAGCATAAAGGAGAGCAAGAATCTGGCTCAAAGTTTTCAAGCAAATAGCCCCAGAAATGAGAACTGAGAGAAGGACATCAGGCATGAGAGAATGTTTTTTCATTAACTTCTTTTTTCATTAACTTTTTTTTTTATTTTATTTGAGGAGCCAGATTTTTTTTCCAAAAAAATTTTAGCTGGGAAGTCACTTCTGCACAGGACATTTTTTGTTAATGAAGGCACTGCTTTAGCATGGGTTTTACTCAGTTAAATATTTCTGGTAAATTATATTCTGTTGTACAGCTTAAATTAGCACTGTATTTTTTTTGTTGGAGTTGTTTTTGTTTGATCACATGAAGCTCAGGGACTTGCAACCCAGTCCCTCTGCCTATTTTTAAATTTCATGTGGACCTTTTTCAGTCATTTGATAGCTTTTTTTAGAAGCATGAGAATGGAAAGACCAAACAATGTTGCTTTGTGATTGAGAGCTTTTGTTTCACAGGATCAAAAGTGAAATGAGTTTGTTGGGCTCTCAGCTCAGGTTCTGAGGAAGAGGAAATCACAAATTATCAATAAAGGCTCCTAATCTTGTAATTTCTGGTTCTTGCTAGCCCTCTATGGAAGATGTCCCAAGCTTATTCTATGATTCAAATATTGATCCAAATTTTCCAGAGGACAGCAGACAAAATTAGGCAGCCCAGTTCTTGCAGGCTCCTCGCGTCCTGGCATGTGCAGGACTTCGGAGTTTTACCCTGACCCTCTTCTTTCCCTGATTCCCTCCTCCCCTCTGGCTTAACTGTGATGCTGCTACTGATAAACCCTTGGCTGAGGCAGTAGTGATAAAAGGCTTCAAGAGAGAGCAGAGGGATCCCTCTGACACCTGCACTCCTGATACTAGAGATCAAGGTGTATTAAACTGGGTTTGAAAAACTCAGCAAGATCTCATCTAGGTGCCACTTTGGGCATTTTCTAGATCATCCCAACTCCCCACTCACTTGTTAAGCCCAACAAACATTTTTGTTTTTACGTGGTGACAAAGGAACAGGGGTGTGGTGAATGAGGAGAGGGATGCTCTTAGTCCCTCAGCAAAGTAAAAGAAGAAAGTCATCCTATTGAAATGCCCCAAACTTAAACAGGGCATTAGGCAGAATTAACAGACTACACCTCCAAGCCATCAGAAATTCCCAGCAGAATTAAAGATTGATTTCAAAGACTCAAAGATACCTCAAGGCCAGCATTTCCAAAGAAGACGGGAGCTGATTGGAGCTGAAGCATTCCTCTTGTTCATTGCATTTGAGTGAGCACTTTAAGTCTCCAAAGATTGAACTATAAAGAGAAATTAGTTTATTAATAATTCACAGGCTCCAAGAAGAAAAAAAGTCAAAAGCATATGCTCATGAACAAAGCAGTTTTATTTTCCCTGTTTAGAACTCAGCAACATGCAGAAAAATGGAGGTTGTTGAGCTCAAAAATTTAATTCAGGGCTTTTTCTCTTCCTTCCCTTTAACCCAAGCAAGGATATATTCTGACTTCCTCATGAGCGCTGAAAGTTCTTCAAATCCCAAATGGTTTATGTGAAACATTAAAAGCACACTATCATCTTCAGCTCTTTAATAGTTTAGGACATTTTCATGGCATAGTTATTATCCAATAGCTCTTAATTGCAGGCTGTACATTTCAAGACAACACATTCACAGACTGGAATAACAGATTTTAGAGTCCTCATCCAGCAACGTGGTTAAGCACATGCTTACTGTTAAGCACACAAGGTGTCATATTGAGCATGGCACTTCCTTGTCCCACTTCACTGGGTGTATGAAATCTGTAATATTCATGTGCTTAAAATCAATCATGTTATTCCTCCCACTATTAGACATTATGATTCTGTGATTGTCCCTTACAATTTTGGTAATTACTTGATTATAGGACACTAGATAAAAACAGGAATTGAAGAACATGCTTATTAAAATTCACTAAAAGACAGACAATAAAGAGGTTGTGAATTTAAGATAAAATGCTTTCCACTGCCCAACAATTTGTAGAGCAATTACAATCAGAGTAGGGTTGACTTCACAATTTTTCGTCTACTGCCTTAGTGGAATATTGGTTCTTCTTGAAAAGCCCTTGTTTCCCTCTACATGAGATCTGAATGTGAAGTATTTTATCCAAAAAAGAGCTAAGCTTTCCACCCCCCACCCTTAAGCTCAGTAAAGAGAAGAGTGTCATACCATAACCCAATCTCAGACAGGAAAAACCAGATTATGAGTTCGAATTACATTACTAATGTGTCAGTCCCATTTGTTTCTTGGTTTCCATTCCATTGAATCACAATATTACTGCTTTTGGAAGGAATCTGATGATAAAGAAAGCCACCTCCCAACAACTGAGGAGAACGATAAAAGTAAAAGAAGAGGCCAACCACCGTCATCCTAAAGGAAACACACCAGCACTGGAGCCCTGAAGCAGCTGTGATTCCCACGGGACTCTGCTCTGACTCAGAACATGAGCTGCAGCTGAAGCTCATCCCCCCCGGATCCCACTCACAGCCAACAAACTGTTGCTCTCTGAATATAATACTCTCAACCATGTGAATTTTTTCCCCCAAAGATAATTATTTATTTCACCTCTGAATGAACCAAAGTGCAACGTGTTCCAGAGCAGCACTAGAAGAATGTAAAAAGCTTAGATAAATTCTCTGCAAAATGACTTTGCTTTTGTCCCTTCTCTTTGTGAGAAATGCGTGGCCATGAGACACAGATCGCTGTCCTGTCAGTGGGTTCCTCACAAGATGCAGAGTTCACAGTGCAAGAAGTGCAAAACAAAGAGGGTTTAGTTGCTTTTGGCTGCTCGTAGTTGTTTCCTAATACTCCGCATCATTTAAGTAAAGGATTAGGCTGTTGTTGCTGTGATAGGTGAACTGCAAGAGATGGAGGTTCACATTCTGGAGTCACTATTTCATCCTCTCCCAGGCCAATTTCCTCTTGGCTCCAGCTGGAGTCCTTGAAATCCAGGGAAGTTTTGCCTGACTATGGAGTGAGTAATGATTCCAGGAATCAACATTTGGAGATAACACCGCATTGAATATCTTTGCTAAATTAACTTTCCTCCTAAGGTCATCTCTGTAACACTCAAGAATACAATGTGTTATTTTCAAAATGAGCTGGTCTCTATCTGTT
Organism: Campylorhamphus procurvoides; assembly: GCA_013396655.1. NCBI lineage: Eukaryota > Metazoa > Chordata > Aves > Passeriformes > Dendrocolaptidae > Campylorhamphus > Campylorhamphus procurvoides. The sequence continues at coordinate 809,385 of WBMV01004231.1, read as the reverse complement.
TGTCATCAGGCCGATATGTGAATTACGGTTCATTTTTCCACGAGGCACGTACAATTTGAGGTTATTAGGCAGCGTTCATCCATACCTCCACTGGGCAGATGTGTTCCCTGGGAGCGGTTGTCCAGGGCTTGGCAGTAATAACCCTGCACGGCCAGGAAAATCAATCCCAACAAGTTTCAGAGGGACCCTTCCAAAGCTCCCCGGCATGTGACAGAGGGCTGCTAATGAGAGGGAGAGATCATATTCATTGCATGAGTGACAGGTGAAAGGGAAGATTAACGTTAGCATACACCTGCTCTTTGGTGCCCCAATTAAGACCTCCTACTGTCAGCAGTAACATAAGATGCAAATCAGCCAATGCCCTTCCCCCTCCTCCAGGAAGGCTGTAGCAGGATTTGGAATAAACTACAATGAGAAGAGAAAGGCAAAAGCTCGAATGTCCTCCTTGCTCTGTGATTGTTTGCTTGCTTACTGGTTTTTTCCCTATCCTGCATTTTTCTTGCCACCACTCGCCTCATTCTTCTCATCTAGAGAGGGAATATGATCTGTTTCAGGAGGGGATCCCTGCCCTGGGGACAGTCCCAGGGACAGACTGGAAAGCCATGATTTGAATTGACAATATTTATCCCTGCTTTAAATTCATTTAAACCAACCTTGCTCAAGCCACTGGCAATAGACAGAGGAGATGGGTGGAAATATCATTGAAGGAGATATGTGGAATGGAGGAGGAGGGGGTTGCTCATCAGCTTATCATCCACTGGGTCTAGGGAATTGCTTCAGAGGCAATATTTTAATGCAGCATTGGCAATCTGTGTTGGAATATTGCAAATCCATGAGTAGCTCTTGTGAGTGCTTTTCCAATATGTCCATACTATCCCTTTTTGTCTCCTCCTACTGTCCAATATTAATCAAATATTGCTTATCTGATAGAATTCCAGCTGCCAAGGTATTGTAGACTTCTGCTCAAAAGTAATTGTCCTTTCAGCTTTCTTGTAGCTGTTGTGTGAGGGGGCCAGCCCAGAAAATGCAAATCCATTCCAAAGCGAGGGGAAAAAAAAAAAAAACTTGAACAAATTTGCATCCTTCTCTCTGCTAAAAAAAAATAAAAAAGGAGTTTTAGAGGAGGTTTGAAAATGGCTTCTTTTAATAAGTTAAAATTCAAACTGGCACTAGCATTTTGGGTAGGTTTTGGAGAGCAGTCCTCCAGGACCCCTGCCTCCCTTTCTCCCGCCCAACCCAATGGGCAGAGGTGACCACGCTGTGTGACAGGCAGACAGCCAGGGCACTTGGCCTTTCCTTCCTCCTCCCAGCTCTGCTGGCTGTTGGAAAACATGCATCAATTTGTTTTTCTCCCTTCAGGCAGAAAATAAAATTGGCAAAAATCTTCCCAGCAGGAAGCCAGGAAGCCCTGTTTAAATTTTCCCAAGGGGAGGGGGTAACTCAGCAAAGTCAGAATTTTCCTGCAGAAAATTTCAATTTGCGTAAAGACAATATTTTATTAGAACAATTTATCGATAGGAAACATCTAGAAACACCATTCCAGAGCTTTATTGGCAGAAAAATGAACTTCTGCATTTCACAACCTCAGACTCTTTTCTCCTCAGCAAACCATCAGCTTTGACAATGTAATTAAAAATACCTCCAATCCTTTAGTTTCTTGGCCTGTTGCACTTTCTATCTTGGGTGACTTAGCCCAAATCATCTGAAACAATTGCATACGCTCAAAGTCCTTCAAACTCTAGAAACACTGATGCATAGGAAGGGAATAAAACTCTTGAGACACTCTCTAGTTCATCTATCTCATCTTGTAATCTTTTGACAATATCCATAGACAGGAGCTAAGAGGAAAGCAATACCTCTATGGCTCAGTTTCTCAAATTCCTACTGATACTGAAATTAGAGCTGTGAAATCCTTTCTCCCAGTGGTGTTGTGAGAATAAATTCTTCAGTGGCACTAAAAGGCCCTGAGATATTAATGCTGAGTGCTTGCAAGGATACATAGAAAGATGGATTGTGTGTGTCCTTAGCCCCCAGAAACCATTAAGTTCCATTGCTTTGCAAACCTACCTGATATGCCAGCTCAGATACTCAAAGCTGTTTGCATCCAGTTGTCTTCTCCACATGCACATTCAGTGGGGTTGGAATTGTCAAATTTAAGGAAAGAGTCAAAAAGATGTTTTGGAGAAAATCTACCAGAGGTGGGGCATGGCACAGACCTGGTTCAGCTGCTTTACCCCAGCATTTCCACTCCAGAGAGCTGAGGAGTCCTGTGAAGACATACTGGTGGAAAGAGGAGAGTGTGTGGTGCCTATCTTGGGTTGAGATTAAGATGGACAGTAAATTTGTGGCTAGTTATTATGTAGAGACATGGAAAAAATTTGCATTTATGTATTAAAGGATGTTAATTTGCTCAGAGTAATTTTCCATAGATTTTATTGATTGATTTCAGGCTTTGGGGGTTTAACTGCCATGTCAGTTCGCCCACTTTAATTTAGCATGTGGATGACTTATAACAACAAGCTGGTTTTATCACTTGAAACCCTTCCTAATTAATGATAGACAAAAGAGATACACAGAAAACACTCTGGGTGAGCATGTTCCTTTTCCTTCTCTTTCATCCTAGAAAAGCTCTTAAAACTTGTGAGCTTCAGTAAATTATTTGGAAGACTCTTAAATACGTAGGCACAAGAGCAGCCACAACAACTGTACAAAGGTAATATAACTCACAGAACTGAAATTATTGCAATATATTGCAGATTTAGAACAAGCAGAATAAATATCACTATGAAAGGTCTTCACCAGTGTCTTCAGCCTCATCATTTTCTATTGCTGTGATTCAGATATTAAAATGTACACATGATAGGGAAGAAGTCATATTGTTACAAAATGAAAAAAGAGGGATGAAACCTGGCTGGGATCAAACAGGAATACAACCATTCCACCACTGGCTTACTTCATGGTGCTGGGTAATGCATGGGACACCTCCCTGTTTCATTTGTCCATCTGTAAACTGTTAAAACAATTCTCACCCCAGAATCCAGGAGAAATCAATCATCAACACTGAACTGAACCAAATAGCCATTAAGTTCTTGGATGGAAGACATAATAGAAACACAAATATTTTCACTTGAAGTGTTATACTGCCCTCAGTTAGACTCTGCTGGTGGTGACGTTAAACTAAGCACACTCTCCTTGCTTTCAGGACAAACTGTGCTTTCAAACTCTTTTCAGAAGGTTGTACAGCAATAACATTTGTTTTATTCTGAGCCCCTTGCGAGGTTGCATCCATTAATAGGCATTGCAAAATGTCAAAGTTTTAATTCAGAGAGACAGCCCTGAACACTCTCCAGCAGCTGCCTGCACGCAGACCTCTGACACCTTTCTGGCATCTCTCACCTTGGAGAGACCCTTGCCAGGAACTGCCCTTGTCCTGTCCCTTTACTTGCACACAGCAGCAGTATTGCCAGTTCTAACCACATTCCATGATGAGGCCAAGCCTCTAAAGCAGTCAGGACAATGGTAACTTTGAAGTCTTTAAAGGAGGAATACACTTATATTGTCCTCATGCTTGACCTCTGGTTTTGGTCACACTTTGAACCTTTCCTCTGAAACTTTTTGGACCTGGGTTATCGTTTGATTTTCTGAATGACAGAAGAAACTCTTGTGCAATCCCATAAATGCAGCAGCTGGGGCTTTCATAAAGATCTTGAGGTACTGCAAAGTACAAGTTCATTCTAGAAGTGGACCACATCACCAAGCTCAGTAGAAAACAAACACAAACTACCAAATGTGTTTGGTGTGGAGACAGACATGGAATAGAGCCTGTCCAGAGCACCTCTTGAGGGTCTATTTCTCCACTGCATCCTTCCAGGGACTGCCCAAAAAGCCATGGTGTGGCAGCCAGCAAACTACAGAGGCTTTTTAGCTGATTTTTTCCACAGATAAAAAAATTCCTGCAATTCTAGGAACTCCTGTTCCTTTTTGGGTTTTTTTGTATTTGTTGCAAGCTTCCATGTTATACTGAAATATTAACTTGCCATCAGTGCTATCAAAGACCTAGAGGTTAGACAGAGGGGGAAACTAAAGTCCTGCCAGACGTCACCTCACCACCCAGCCCCCTAATTCTGCTGGCTCCCAGTGCAGTCATTTGGCTGCACTGTCTTCCCAGACACAAACCTGAAAACTCCACATCTGCCTGTACTAAAGGATGTTTTCCTTTCCTGCGCACCTTCAACTGCATGACTTGTGTTAATCCAATCATTGCATGGCCAAAGCACAAAGCACAGACACAACGTACGTGTCCAGTGTTTTACCTGGCACTCTTCTTCAGAAACCTTCTTCCAATCTCTCAGGTCTGGCCATTCTTCAGTGGTGGCCTTGGCACACAGAAATGGCAGCTCATCATTTATCTGTGAGCTCTGTGCCTTCCTCAGCTCAGCACGTGCCAAAATTGCTTGTGGAGCTCCCATTGGTCCTGACGATGCTTTCAATTTAGCAAATGTTTATGTGACTCTTGGTTGGGGAAGGATGGAAAAAAGTCCAGGCACATCAGTCTAAATAGATCTGTGGGTAACACTTTAGCTACACACTGAACTTAGATTTAGTAGCATCGTTATTATGTTTGAAGATTATTTTATTAGGTTTATTTTATTAGTGTGCCCACAGCAGAATGTAAGCCTTGTCTTTGTCAACTCAAAAGGCACCCCACAAGAGGCTCTGAGTAGAAAAATATGGTGCACTTCATTTTTTCCTTTGGAAAAGCCAAGCAGATGCTGATGAGTGGATAGTCACAATAAGTGTGTGTTTTGAATACAGTATTAGGCTCTGAAACTCAGCTGAGTTAGCTTGGTGGGAAGTTGGGTTTAATTTGATCCTGTCTCTGAGTGTTCATAAAATGATGCAATTCAGCTTCAACCAGATGAGTAGTATCATCAAAATACATTATTTAAATCCCACCCCCTCAACCATGTGGCCAAATTGGAAGAAGTGTCACTTAAGTATCTCCTTCCAGGCCAGGAAAAGATCAGTCACACTTTAAATTAAGTGTCTCAAGTAAGGATTTAATTTAGACTTAATAAGACAGCGATTGTACATTAAATACCATTGGGTTATTAAAACCATATTCATTGAGGTTTTACAGCTATGTCAGGACAATATGCCATAAATGGAAAAACTGGTAACAAGACACAGTTATTGAGTCTGACAACATGTGCTAGATAGGATGCATTCATATGTTCAATAAAAATAAGATAAACATAGAAAAAATGCCCACAAGCATGTTTTCCAGAGTCTCCATGGATCCCCTCACCAAAATGTCAGAGCTCTAAGAAACAAGACTGAAGTTCTCCTCATTGCCTCTGTAAGATTGAGATTTATTTTTCTTATTGTTGGAGAAACTGAGGCAGAGATAGCGCTTCAAAGGCATTTTCTTAGGCTGTGCTAAAAAGCTTTTGGGAGGGCAGAGATTTAAAACTACTCTTAGTACTTCTCCTGTGCTTTAACCACGGGACAAACATGGTAAAGAGCTGGGTGGGTCTGGACAAGGAAGCTGTTGGTCCCACCTAGCCAAGGACCCAAATGTCCCCAGACATGACAGAGGACATTCAGCAGAGCCTGCCAGGGCAGTCCTTTGCTGAAGGGGGACTGTCAGGCTGAGTGAAGCACAGCAGATCCTGGATGCATTAGAGCTCATGTGTAGGGAGCTGGCAGTCCCTCTGCAAATGCTAGGAACAACACTGCATTTGCATATATTCATTTACACACAAGTATGCATATCTCTGTGTGAATGTGTATATATAATACATACATATGTATAAGAGGACTTTAAGGAGGGACTTTCCCACCAGAGCAAAACTTGGAAAAGAGAATGTTTATACAAAAAAACATTTCCTTTGCCAACAAGTTTCCGTATTCCCCTTACTGCTATTAGAGACAGTTGTGCTTAAATCAGAGCTCCCAGCCCTGCCTCTCCTTCCATCTGAGCCTACACAGATTGCATAATCCTCTGTTTGTGGCATCATCATATGTTGCTATAGAGATAGAGAAACGTGATGATGATGATGATGATATCAAACTGCTCAGCCAGATAACACCAGCATCAAGACAGAGGAGAAGAGGGTCTATAAACAGAAACAAAGCATCATCTCCAGTAGTCAGAAAAGAGGAAAGGTAATATTATTTGTAGACCTTTAAAGGTAAACAGATGTCAGCTCCAAACAAGCGCGACTTGAAAGCTTTCTCTAGTGCAAAAGTCCCCAGCTCTGTTCCCATTTTCAAAGGCTTTGCTTCATCAACACGACTTCTTCAATTGCTCTTTTATTCAATGGGCTCTATAAATTTGGGAGAAGTTATGCTGCTGCTGCCATAGGAATGTGGCAACACTATGAATGCTGTGACTGTCTTATCTTGTGGCTATGTCTGGAGACGGGATAAGACCCCTTTACTCAGAAGTAAGATATGTTGCTCCTATTCAGGACTTGAGTCTGGGTTCAGACCCAGATGCTCTGCTGTTTTTCTAGAGAGCAGCACCCAAAATCCCCATGGCAGGGAGCTCACAGGGTGGCAGGGCGACAGAGGCATGGCTGTGGTGGGATCCTCACTCCCAAGTCCAAATGTAGATGTCAGAATTGCAGTTTTCCTTAGAAATGAAAATGTTTCTGGCTCATGGAGGTGGAGGCTTGGTTTGAAGCTCACCCTTGCTAAGGGAAGGAAGCCTGGGTGGGTGGGTGGCTGCAGAGGCCAAGAGACTGGCATAGCTCTGCTCCACACCGTGTACAGACATCCATAGGTATGAGGGTGTGAGGAGGACTTCAAGCTGGTGAGGACTGACTGTGTTCACATGAGCCTCCACTGGACAGATCACAGAATAATTCAATCTCTATTCCTGGCATGGGGTTTCAGGACAACAACCAACCTGGTGGACTGATGGAGATGGCTTAGTGGCCACCAGCACTAACAGACACACATCACAGACCCCTCCTGACCTGAGCAGGTCCTGCAGCCACCATCTCACTCCTTTGTGAGCTCAGGCCTTCAAACATAGGAGCGACTTTGCTCTGCAAATACCAGTCTGGGGCAGCAGATCTGATTTCTCACTTATATTTCATCTTGAATTTCTGCCTACATCCCAGTTTTCCTCCTAGCCTTTCAGCACAATCAAAACACACGTTTGCATGACAGTTGTAGGAAGCTGATCTGAAAGACAATTATATTTTGCAGTTTCTCTAAACAGGAGAAAATAGTGGTTTGGTTTCTATCTGCCCCAGATCGTTTAATTACCAGGTTATCGCGGAATGCCTGCATTGTAATAAAACTCCAATGTGTATCCAGGTACCAAGGGATTTATTAACTTGCACTCAACACTGGCAATCAGCAGCCAGGGTCAGATGTGCCTGGTGATGATGACATCACCATTTTTGGCAGCTCTCTCCAATGCGTGTTGAGTGAGGTAATGTCCCCAAAATTAAAACTGACAGCAGGATTAATAATGATAGATTCTTTGTGCCTTTTCTTTGTGTTTTAAATTGGTGTTCTATTTCTTCTATCAGAGGTTGCCAAAAGATCATCATAACATTCACCCAGAATTTTCAGCACAAAACCATGAAGTGCGATAGGGGCACGGGTGAGTGAGGCAGGGTGATTGGATTACTTCAGGATGTTTTGGTCACATGTGGGCACTGACTGACTGTATTTCCAACTGGAAATGGGCAGGCCTCATAACACTGGAGCAGTTGCCATCCTCACAGACATTCAGCTCTGGGTGTACAGCTGGAAATAACTTCCAGAGATGTGGGTTGTCAGGAGCTGAGGGAAATAGCGCTTTTTCCCCACAGATTTGCATCAAATTCAGTCAGAGGAAGGCTGTGTGTCCTACTCCAATCCTTTAAGGCATCTCCAGTGGTACATCAAAATATACCTGCTGGGCAGGATTGTAAAAAACCTTGCCCAGCACATCCACGGATATTTTCAGATTTTGTGCAATTTTTAAAAGAAAGAATAAGTCTGGAGCCATTTGCAGGTGGTTTAGCCTGTGTGGCCCAGGAGGTTTTTGGTTGTTTGGTTTTGGAGATTTGCAAGGGAAAGTGAAAAGAAGGGAAACCCGGGTTGTGGCTGACACCCTGTGATCACGGTCACTCAGACCAAGACGTCAGCAGCCACAAACCAATGTCAGGAGTGTAGAACACAGGCTTTGGCCAAACTGACCAGTGCCAATGAACACCAGAGGACTGGAACCTGCATCTGTTTAAACATTTGAACCTAGCCTTCTATTTTTGCTCAATTGGACATCAGATGGTAAGGTCTTCCTGGGACCTGAAATCTGTTACGGTGACCAGCACCCATGCCATCACCACTAGGTCCCAGGGATACAACAGATTTGACACTTTTTGTACAAAAGACACAGAGCATCTAAGGTCCTACTTTCTGGGACACTCCTGTCCCACTGCTCCCACTTCCTGAGCATTTTGTTTCCTTGAATTCTGCTTTTCTGTTCTGCTCCTTCCCCCCTTGCCTGCATTTTCCACTGAGACCAGCATAACCAAACAATAAAGCCTGGATACAAGCTTAAGCTCCAAAGTCAGATTTCTTCTATCAGTTTGCCAAACTGGACAGAAGGAGACTTGAAAGATTACCAAAGGCAAGTTCCTGTTTTTTTTTCTATTAATCATATTCTGTCACAGCTACAGATGGAGGTGGCTTGAGTACTTGTACCACCTATTGGCAAATTAAATTCTCTGATGGTTGTTAGGCACTAAAATGAAGAAATAGAAAGTAATGGAACTGTTTGGATCTCAAATAGCTTATATTAAATAGTATTTACTACCCCTAATAGTCACCCAGCTAAGATAAAATCCATCCCATCAGTGCATTACTCTTCCTGAGCACAAACTATAGACCTGAGCACTTTTATGCACTTTAAAATCCCATAAAAGCATTTTACTACATTGTCTTTGTGTGTAGGTGGATGGTACGGTGCATAGAGCAGTCCCTGAACACTCTCATGAGAAAGGAAGACCCTTGTAGGCCCTACAGTCCTTGAGTTGTCCCCACCCTTTGCTCCATATTCAAGATTCTTACTGCCTCTATATTGCTAAGGCAAAATGAAGACATGGAAATCTGAAATAATGATGGAAGAAATGAGCAAATTTTTGGTCATTGTTTAATTCACTAAGAGAACAACCCCACCTAAGATTCCTTCTGCCAGCTCTGACAAAGTGGCCAAAGATAAAGACAAATATGCCTCAGAGATGGAGCACAGCTGTTAAACTAACAGGGAAGAGGGAAAAAAAAGTGCACAATAACTTAATTAGTAGCTGTGCCCATTCCATATTTCTCTCCCCAGTGCTATTGGTGACAAACAGTTTGAGATTTTAATTTTTTTCCTATACAGATGTTGCCCTTAGAAAGTCTACTAATAAACTTGAACTCAATTTCTCTAATGATGATAAAGTGCTTTAGTTAATTAAACTTCACAACATTTCTGAAAGTGTCAAATAAACGGTGCAGCAGCCTCACTGCAAAACACAGCTCTTCCAAAAATGTGTTTGTGGGTTTTGCACAGCCAATTTCCCACTCTAAGTTCATATCAGTTACAAAGGAACCTCGGGGGAAGGTTATATACAAATTGACTGAGAAAATGCATTGGAACTGTTTCCACTAAAACGTTTGTCAAGGTTGTTTTTAAGCAAAAAACTGCCCCATTACCAAAGCTAAAATATTTTGCAAAAATTACCTTGATTTCACACGAGATTTCAATGGAAAAGTTTGTGAAGTTCATTGCAGACTAACTTGTCCCTCTCAGTGAAAGGGGAGAATGTGCAATCAGTCCAGACTCTGATCTTGAGGTCTGAGTTTCATATTGCAAAAAACTTGGAAAGATTACTTCTCATGTCAGCACAAAAGCATCTCAAAATTGCAAAATGTGGTCACCAGACACAGTTGTAGTTTTACATCTAGTTCTATCATCAGGCAAGTTTGGGTCTGTTTTATATTTCCCTTTCAGGTAGTGGAGTTGATAGTACAAGTAATTACAACAATAATGCCTCCAGTCAGTACCTACTTGTAACAACCCCTTCACATGATGTGTACACGTAGCATGGCATATAGACCTTTCAAGCTACTTCATCAAGAAATAAGCACTATATTTGCCTATAATTCTTTGCTACACTGTCCATCTTTTTACTCTGAATAAGAAAATCAACAAGGTTTCACCTGCAATGACACCCCTTAAACAACGTTAGGGCATCTCAGTTTGGGCACTGCCTCTTTGCATGGTGCTGATCTGAGGACTCCAGAGAGGTTTTCAGTAGGACAGATCAGCCCATGGTTTTGCACTTGGTTCATACAGGATCCAATTCAGCAGATTAATTAAAAAACAATGTGGTATTAGGAGAAAGATGATATCACATTCGCTTCCATGTGTGCCGAGAATCCAGACCCTCTCTGCCAACTTCAGCCCCTGTGTGGAGTTTGACTGCTACATTTAAAAACACAGCAAGCAAGAGCTCCTCTAGGATAAAGAGGCTGATACAGAGCTACTTACAGGAATGTGAGTTTTGACAACCAGGATTCATCCAACCTACCTAGAAAGATAACAAAGAATCAAGACCTATCTTCACATTGGGTACCAGCTTCACTCTTTTTAACATTGTGGATCCTGTGGTGGTTTCCTTCACTCCCAAAACCACTAATTTAACGTACAGTACAGTCATTCTATGTGGGGGGAAAGAGAAATTCTTTCTTCCTTCCTGTTGGAAAACTCTTTGGCAGTAACGCTTGGATTGTTTTCTTTGTAAATTATATTCATGCTGTTTTCAAGATGTTTTCCTGACTTTATTGAAATTTGACCAATTTAACGAGTAATGTAGAACTTGTTTCCATGTTAAAAAACTCTCAGAGCTGCTTGAGAATAATTATTAAAACTTCCATGTGTGCAGCAAAGCCAGTCGCTTTTGCAAAGAGCAAAAAAACTCCAGTCTCTAGCAGAAGGACGTTGTTTTAACAATAGGCAAAGTAGTGCAAAACCCAAGGCCACCAACCTTTGGAGACCAGGGGCTGCCCTGGCTCCGTGCCAGGAACATAACACTCACACCTGGTTTTCATGCCAAGTTCCATTTTAAAAAAGTTTTAATCACAGATAAGGGACCAATACAAAGCCTTGAAACCAATGGAGGGGCTCATATGGAGTCTATCGGAACGTGACTCAGGCTCCAAAGAGCTGACCTCTCTCACAGCCATTAGTATATGGTTCAAACTCCTTCAGCTCCCCTTGAGCCCCTGCTTTGGCAGATACAGGGACTGTGGTTTGCTGTAAGCCCTGTCTGATGCAGGTATAGGTCACAGGTACAGTAGCTGTGCCATCTCTGTATGACCCCCATGGCAGCTGCATCCAGCCCAGAGTGCCAGGAGGTATCTGCCTAAACACTTTTGGGTTTGTTAAGAATGCATATTAAACCCAAAGTGTGCATTTAGAGGTTTGATGAACTCAGTGCCCACAGTCACAGACAGCTCCATGCTCCACAGTATTCACACAGTATTTATCTGCCTCCTGTAGGGATTCCCTTGTGATGGGCAGCTGCCAGGATTCACCTCCTAAACTAGGGGTTTTACTGCCAGTGGCTACACTTTAATCATGACTTTTAGACGGATATCTTTTGAAACAACAGCTCTAATGTTATTGAAAGCAAACCAGCAGCTGCAGTAACCTCCTGAAACACCCACTGTGCAAAAGTGACAGTAACAACATGCATTTCATGCAGCTGCAGCAGCATTAAAACCTCCAGCCAACTTTGTTCCCTCACAACCTGTTTTAAATTGGTGGCATCAGTGCAGTGGCCGCACCTTCCTGCCCCCGAACCCCTCTGTGCTCAGCTCCCTCCAGAGCTGTGTGAAGGCAGCAATGCCAGGGAAGTAAATGCCCCACAGACGACCCTTGTCAGGGTGCTGGGAGATGCCCCCGTTGTAATTCAAGCAGAAAGCCGAAGGCAGCCCTTGCTGGTTATACAGGATGCGAGGAGAGTGTTGTGCACATGTAGTTTACAGAACTGAAATACAGAAGCTGACGTTTTTATGACTTTCATAATCTCTCCAGTAAGCAGTAAGCAGAGGCCGGGTCTGAGCCCGTGACAGGTATGAGGAGAGACAGGGGTGGCGTGTCGGGGCAGCAGCCACACGCTCAGGCACTTCTGCCAATCCTTTGGGAACTCTCTCTCTCCAAACTCTGATGCCAGCTTATACAATGAATGCTCACCAACTTATAAGAGATGTGAAAACCTTACAGATTTCACTAGCTATAGGTTTTCCTTGTTGTTTCCCCTGGTGGATGGAAACAGGTTCATGGGGGCACACACATGCATTCATCCCTTTTTCCTCCCCACCCCCTTTAGCCTCTGAGGGCAGCTTTACAGGCAGCATTCCTCTGCAGCTGCCTTTGAGGCCCTGCTTTCTCTGTAGGATCCCCTGTAACACTTACAGTCCCCATTGCAGATGCAAGAAAAATACAACTGGAGGTTTGGGCCACCAGAATAAATGGCCAGACATCTAAATCAATGGCTAAACAAGTGTATTTGTGAATTTATGGGCACTCCCTGCTTTTAGCGACTTCTGTACTGTTAGTTGGCTCAGCGGCTCTGAACAAAGCCCTTGTAACACTCACATTTCCTCAGCATCAATAATACATCCCACCGGGGCAGGCTGTGCCGTGCTGCACTGGGGGTGTCACGGTGCTGCCAACCAGTGTGAGGAACAGGACTAGATGGGGCTGTTGCTGCTGGGATGGCTCCAGCGTGGCAGAACAGCAGCTCTGCTCCCAGGGAAGCACCCTGGCTTCATCCTTCCAGAGGCTCAGATACATAAAGTGCCTTTTTTTAACTTTTTTTTTTTTTCTTTTGACACTCAACACCAGAATAGCTACATCTGCCTGGCTGTTACTAATTCAGGATACATTTAAGATGATGTTCATTAAACACCTTTCAATCAAAAGGATGAGAAGCCTCTCCAGCCATGACTCATGGAGGGGGCTCACCCTGGCACGATGGGCGTTCAGCGAGATCTGCTTTTCCAGGGAGGCACAGGATTACTTTTCTGCACATTATAAGAAGTGAGGGAGGTGGAGTTGACACAAAAAGGTTATGCTTCGTATTCCCAGCAAACAGAGCTTGGATTTTGCAAGGGGTTCAAAGAGATGGCACACACCCATTCATTTCCAGAGGAACTTGGCTACTTTGATGCCGTTGAAATCTTCCTGCCTTAATGCCAGGCAGATGTTGGCAATGCCTTCAGCTTATTCACCCAGTTACAGTGCCCACCCTTTGGAGCAGGCAGCAAAACATCTTTTCTACTTATATGAGGCTCACAGACAGCATTTAGGAAGTCACTCCACCTTTGCATCACTCAGCCCGTGGGTTCACCTTAAAGCCTGGGCACGAGAGTAGAAATAGGTATCAAAGACAGCTTAAAATGAATAGTCCTCCATCAGCAGTAAACCAGCAGCTGAATGTGCAGCACACCCTCAGGAACACATCAAGTAGCAAAAAAAAAGTAAATATATTGTCCCCTTAAGATTAAAGCAACATACCTTATAGTGTTTTTATTAAAATGCAGCACTGCTTTAGTATAAATGGCCTTTATACATAAAAGAAGGTCATTTATTTACCCCCTTTCTCTCCGGAGACACAGGACAATGCGTTGGCTGGAGAACTTTGCCTGGTGCTTGCTTGCACTTCTGGCTGATGAAATGGAAGTGTGTCTGTGTCCAGATGTTTATTCCCTGTGGTTGAATGGAAATGACATGTAGTGAATAAAAAAGGTTTGGTTAAACTAAAGAGCGGTGGGAAAGTAAATTCAGTCAAGGATGGAGGAGGACACCAGAATTCAGCTAAAACAATCACATCTCCCTGTTTACTGAAAATTGTTCTGAATCATTGAAATATTGGTAACCTAAACCATTCATAGGGTTGTCACCTAAAGAAAAAAAAAAGGAATTCTTCTTTAATTTAGTGCACAGCTTCTTCTGCAACTGCTGCTTGATGTTGTCATAGCTTTGGGACTTGCTGTGAAATTTTCTGTCCACTTACAAGTGAGTCTGGAACATGTCGCAGCTCTTAAGGGTGAAGTTTATGAATCCATACCTAATATTTTCAGCATTCATTCCTGTAGCGCAGCGTAAGCCCTTGAGAAGTTCAGACCAGGATGACAGAAATGAGCACATACATAGTAAATTGCTTGGGAAGGGAAAAAAAAAAAAAAGCCCGAACCTTGAAATTCCCCTAGTCCTGAATAACATAATTGCTTTAAATATTTTTAGATAACAAATTGTTTTTCTTGTAAGTACTTCAAAAGTATTATTCACGTGCATCTGTCTGTCTTTGCCACAGCCAGAGATGAAATCACAGCTGCATTAGAAAGATTTTCAGAATCCTCAAACACTAAAGAAAACACCTTTAGGCAGGTCACATCACAGCCAAGTCACAGCTTTTAAAGAAAAACACAATCACAAAACCAGATATTTAACATTATAGAAAACATTCTACCAACTGTACTATGAAATGTTCATTCTGCATGGGAAAATAAATTTAAAAAATAAAGTCACAGGTGTCTATGAATTATTATGATTTTTTTAATCGAAAGGAAAACTAGCAATCCAAAGTTTAACATTCCTTAGCATCTGCATTTTGCTAAGGCTGCAGTTTGCTGAGAAACAGCCTGGCACTGATTACAAGGACAGAAGTTATGCAAGAGAACAAGAAATGGTCTGAACACCTGGGGGAAGACAGGCTGGGTCACACCAGAAACAAATGATGGAAATCACAAACAAGGCACCGCCCCTCATTTTATTTCTGAGTGTAGAAGGGTTTCCCCTCCTGTTTTTGAACCTGGGTAGTGTGTGATCAGTTTGCAGTAAACAGTGTCCAAAGTACATTTTAAATAATATTATTAATAATAATGTTTCTATTTATTATTATCATAGCATCAATATTGTACATATGCACGTATATATTATTGACTTTACAAGCTACCTAACAGGTTACTTAGGTTACCTGATATCATTTTGTTATTTCCATAGCATTTCAAACGTAGCAATCTTACAAAATCTGACTTCTTACATGTTCAGGAGCTTTTAATCTCTATGAGCATTCTGGTAAACAGAAGGGTTAAATACTCCTTGCCAGAAATACTTATGGAAACGCTGAGAAGTCAGCCAGGACCGAAGGCAGATTTCAGAGGAATTCTCTAAAACACCAGCTACAAATGTTACAAAGTTCACCAGCACTTGCTGTCAAGTCCAAGCTGCTTTTGGGCAAGGCGGAATCTTGCACATAAACCATTTGCAGCTGTAAAAAGCAGTCCTGCTTGCTCCAGAGAGTATTCTTTCCAGAAACCAAAATGACTTACGAACATTATCGTCAAAACTGAATGAAAAGGAAATACAGCCTGCAAGAATAATTTTTGCACAATTAGTGCCATTTGTGCAAATATTTACAATCAAGCTTAATAGTACACACACACTCCCACTCAAGGGTGATGAATGTACTCACCATTTATTGTTTTGCACTGCCTTCAGTGTCTGAAATATTAATTGGCACAAGAAAAGTCCTGACCTTATAAGCTTTTGGAACTGCTGATAACCTGATAAACAAAAATGTTAAGGCAACTTCAAGAGCTAATCAAAACCCTGGCAGGCTGGAGAAATGTCAATATTTACAGCAAGCAACCTTTCATCAGTTAATCACTTTTAACCTTCATAAACTAGGATACCATAGAGGACTTCAGGTTAATGTATGAACCCTCTATTCAATTAAGGTATTACAAAGGCAGTTACAAACAAGTAAGGGATCATGAAATGAAGTACAACTGAATTTATCAGGGGAGAAGAAGGCCAGACAGGGAACAGAGAGTCCCAGCTTCCGTGTTTTAAAGGAAGAAGTGCTCTGTGTAATTCTAAAGAAACAGGCTCAGCATTAGTTCCAAATATTTTATTTCACACATAAAGCAAGTACCCATACCCATGCTAATAAAGAACAGACTTGTGCCAACACTGGTGCATGCTTTTGTTATTGCATTATAGTTCATGAGAATTATAGTGCATAATTAAATAGAAAAAACTTGAACCTGGAATTATAAAACCGTCACCACAAACCAGCAATTCCACTTGATATGTATTAAGTCATTACTTTTTGGTTTGTTTTTGTTATTTTTTTTCTTTAAGGAAAGAAAAAGGGAATCAAGGAGGAGGAAAAGGCGAAGGGGAATAGAGGGAAATACAGAAAGAGAGAAAAAATTCTTTTCCTTGTAAATCATTAAAAATGCATGAAGGTTTAAAGCATGCCAGAAACAGCCTGCGCATTCATTTAGGAGACTACGCACGAGAAAACCCACTGCATTAAAAGCAAAACCAAACCAAACGAGACCAAAAAAAAAGGAGATTTTTCTAAAAGTCAGTATGGCAGAGAAGCCAAACAAGCCATGGAGGAGACTGGTGTGGTGGAAATGCTCCAGGCAGGGAGGGGCTTCTTGTTCCATCCCCTTTCCTGACTGAAAGCATCGGGGGGCTTGAGTGCTGCAGCATTTGTGATGCTCCAGCAGAGCTTTCTGAGTTTTATCTTCCAGAGGAGCTAATCACAATAACAAACATATGGATTATTATTCTTGCTGTTGAGTTCAGCTTCTGCCACAGAGAAACCTCCTGGTATGAATGGCTAATTTATTGAGCTACAGATGTGAGCTCTCCTTTGCACAAGGAATGCAGTGAGATACAGGAGTCAGACAGCAGGGCCTGGGATTAGCAATCAAAGGTTAAATATCTCTTTGACTCTTCCTACCTCCTGAAGGCACTTCAGCCCAGTGCTTCCTGCCCTGTGAGAGGGAATGCTTGCTCTAAACGATGTCCCACTATGAGAATCCTGGGTTTTATATAAGTAGTCTATAGTTATGAAACATCAGACATCACACACCATTAGGGGAGGATTTTCATCCTGTACAAAGCCAAGCTCCTGTGGGACAGGGTATCTGACCTTGATGTGTCACACTGTAACTAGAGAGAGACGTCAGGAAAGAAATGGCTTTTATTGTGTGGAGCTGGTTTGTTTGTTTTTTTGAAGTTTTCTGCGTCATCCTCTTTAAATTTTTAGAGTGAATTTATTGCTCTTGAAATCCATATCCCAGGGGCCTAGGTCTGCTCAGCGCAGAGGAGAGTACATGGGAAGCAGTGCTGCAGCTTTCCCTTACAGTGTCTCAGTCCTGACTTGCAGTAAATGCCTGGTGACTATTTAAAAAAAAAAACAAACACCTAAAAAGTAACTAGTTAGTTCCATCTCTCTTGGCACAGCAATACCAGGAAATCCCAGCCCTGATGCTTTTCCTATATACTGTGCAGAGAGCCAGCCTGAGAGCACTGTTCATTACTGTGAAGCACCTAATAACCAATAACAGCTGGTCACCACTGGCACCCCCAGCTGCGCTTACCACTAAATGTGTGCACAGGGAAGGCTCCATGTCCTTGTCTTTTTGCAGGTCTTCAGGAACCTGAGATGTTGCTCCATCCTGGTCCACTCCTGAGTCACATGGTCTATTGGTGTTGCCAACACTTGTACCCTTAGATGAGGTAAAATACGAGAAGTAGAAACACTAGACCCTATGGTTTAATTAACACAGGATTTGCTGCAATCTGTTATAGGGAGACAAAGTACCCCACCCATGCCTGCTGTAGGGCTCCTGGTGTTGGTCTGTGTGGCACCTCTGGTAGGGAGCACCTGGGCTGCACAGACCCCAGGTGTGATCCAGTTTGGGGACCACCATAGCCTGGGATTTTCCAGAGCTGAAATTCCTCAAGCCAGACAAAAGGGCAATCTCCTATTTTCTGGTCCGAGTGGGAAGTACTGCTGTGCTGTTCACTGCTCCTGACCAGGAGTTGCATAATGCCAGCCCTGTTGCATCCCTCCTAATGATGCCATTTTCTCCATAGGCAGGAGGCAGCCAGGTTTTGCCTAATCAGCAATTTTAGAGCTTTTGATTCCCACTCCTCCCCACCCCCTCTTTTTGTCAATATTCATTATAAATGCTTGAAGTCAGGGTTCCTTTTTAGCTGACTCTGCTTTCTGTGCCTCACCCCTTTAGGTGGATAGCTGACAAGTGACCATTTCATACGCAAGGAAACTTTAAATGAATCCCAAAAGAAAGTATTTGTGTAAGAATGAAAGGGCATCCCAGGCTTCTGCTGAGTAATGGATGTGATAATAATTGTAGGGGAAAAGATCCAAACAGTTGGGTGTTGGTTTTTCCTCTTTCTGCAGCCAGGCTCTTGATCAAAAGATGTAAAAAGCCTGACAGTTGCTGGAACAAGAGCTGCACTTTGATTCTGGGGCACACAAGAAGGATGGCTGCCAACCTGGGAATCAAGAAACTGGCTATTGCTCCTTTGAACTGTATCAAAAGCTCATCACATTTATTTCTTCCAATTAACAATTGAATTTATTATGAGTGTAAATGAAGGGCTGGTAGCCAAGGCTGGGAACAGACAGGAAGAGGGCATTTTGCTAGTTAGAGCTGTAGTAATACACAGCAGCTCAGCATCACAGCTGCCACCAGCCCCAGGCCAGCCTCTCCCTGCCACTTGCTCTTGGACCCAGAAAAGCCACTGCTAGCCCAGCCACAGGCCACTTTTCCCAAGGGAGAGCCTCTTGTTCCTGACAGTCCGTCAGTTTTGACATGAGGAACAATAAAACTGCAATCAAATGCCTTCCTCCTGTGTGCGGAGGCTGGGGATCAGGTTCCACCTGTATCTCTTACCTTCCATCTACCACTTTGAAGGGCTTGTTCTTGAATTGTATCTGGATATCTCAGAGTGGAATTTCATTCTTCTGAGACTTTTAAAAGTAGACCAGGTAAAGAATTAGCATGAGACACAGAGCACACCGAGCAGCCTCCAGCTCACAGAGCTTTCCGTCACTATTGTCAGCACTGAGGGTGCTGCCCAGAAAAGACGATGCTCTCCAAAACGTGGGAATTACTCTGGGAAGCAATGAAAGGCATCTGCCTACTTTCAACTGCTCAAAGAACACAGGCAGTCTTCCTTCTTAACACAACATAGGCATAGATGTACTAGCTGAGACACAGCTGGCACCTCCTAAGTCAGAGTGCCTAACAAGGAATGCCTTGGGAAAGGGTAAATAACAATATATGAAGGATATTGAAATTTCTCAGTTTGCACTATGTTAGCTGGAAAAAAAAAATATGTGAAAGGACAGATCAGAGCCCATTCCTCAGTTCGGAGGCATACTTGTGAAGAATTGAATTCTACCAGGTTTTGTGCTGGTTTGTTTGCTAAAGGAAACATCCTAGGAGCAGAATGAATGTATCCAGGAGTTAATTTAACATGTTTTGTTCCAGAATCCAATACAGCTGATCAACATATATCCTTGAACAAGTTACTCAGATTCAGAGCATACTCAAAACTTAGTTAAATCCTCCAATTTGCTGCTGCATCCTCTCATGTATGTACCACTCTCGTGCTGCTCAGGGTGCAGGAAACGCCAAAAGTGCCAGCACACACTCATGAAGCCCATGTGAAATGTCTGGAGAGGAGTCATTCTTCTGCACCAGAGCAAAGATGCTGCTTCCAGGATGCTATTAAAGGGATAAGCAGTGACCTGTACTTGGTCCATGCTTTCTGAATGAGATGTCCTGGCTGCTTAGCTGAGGAGACTGTCAACATGACTGATCACCCCTCACTGCCTCAGGAAAGGGCTTTTGTTTATATTTCAGGCAGACAGTTTTACTGCATTATATATGATCCTTGCAATTGTTACCACTATCTGCTCCTGCCCTAAATATAGTGTGAATGTTCCTTGCCCTTACCCTGGTGTCACTTCCATCCTTCATACTCCCACTCCAGGTCTCTTACACCGGTTCCAGAAGTGACAAATCAGTACAAATGCATCCCTGCTCTGCAGAGCGAGGCAGTGAGGCAGCAGCATGTGCCTGGGACATGCCTCTCCACTCACAGGCATACTGGGGGATGCTGTGTCTTGGAGCTGAACAGAAACTCTGATCCCGTGCAGTTCCTCTGAAAGCTTCCCATAAATATACTAGGCTTATGCTGACAAGCTTGTGTTAGATTTATACCCCTAGGACAGAGCAGTCACTTGTTCAGTCATAGAGAATGTCCCCAGGTCCCTCGCAGATTTAGTGATGGGTAACCTGGTAACAGGACAGAGCTTTGATCTCACTGCCTGTCGGATTTCACTGCCTTCCCGGGGATTTTGGGGAGGGGGCAGAGGAAGAAGAGAGAAGGCATTACAGGATCAAGTTGAGAGAGAAGCCCCTGCATGCTTGCTTCGGTTGAGAACTCACTCAGAAGCATCAGGGTGGGCTTTAGGAGTGATTATGATCACACAGGTTCTCTCTGTATTTATTCTCCCTTGCTGATGCTCCAGTCAAATCAGTTCACTCTGCAGGGCAGGAAAGCCTGCATCCACCAATCCCAGCTTGAACTTCAGCTTGTGCATCTAAAATGAAATGGGATAATTCCACATCACTCTCCAGTGCTAAAGTCATGAGAAACTTAGCAAGCAAACCATCGTGCACCTCAGTGTGACAGGCTGAGCAGAGGCAGCCTGTTCTTCCCTTGCTGTTTGCTCTGTGCCCCTGGCAGTGCCACAGACAGCAATGTGAATTTTCAAAAAAACTCACATCCTATGTAGGTCCAACTCACAAGGAATCCTGAGAGGAAGAACCATGTGCCACTGTGATAGAGTCACTTTTAGATCCAAAAGATGTCTCAGTGGAAAGGAAAAAAAGAGAGGGTGCAGCAAGTCAGCCTTGCTGCAGCAGAATGGGTCTCTGTTTCTGTTTCCTGCCCAGTTGCTGCCCCATGGTCCCTTACAGCAGTGCTGGGCACATTTAAAACAGCTTTTCAACTGGGCAGGTTTATATTAAGTCAGTGCCTTCCCCTAGACCAGACATGGGAACAAGATCCAACATTTAAGTCTTGTGTGAACTGGGAATGAACAAGTTCCTGCCATCATCCAGTTGTCTATATGTGTGTGGATTTGTTCAGCAATTATTCCATAGTGAAATGCAGTAAATTCTGGGATGGAAGACAAAGAAGAACTGTCATCAGGAAAAAGTAGCCATAGATCACTGAAGTACAGTTTATCCACCTGAAATTACAGGTTTCAGGGAGATCAGGAGTTAGAACTTACACTCTTTCTTTACTCACTGAATGTGGACAAGAATTTCACCCTGGATCTGCTGCATTTTTGAATAAGAACAAGCCCCTAAAAATTTTGGTTCAACCGAAATTATTCACCACATATGTTTTGCTTTGGACATCTCCTAACCATGCACTGGCCTGGACCAACTGGGATTGAGTGAAGGATCCACTGAGGTTACAGTCTGAGTAAACTGCAAGTTGACAAGCAAAACACTGACCATGAGGAATTCAGTGGCAAAGCAGGAAAGTGCAAATGTCGGCAAGTCATTTCCTCTCTGTAATTAAGGTTCCCTGCAGAGCCACAATAAATGAAGGATGATCCAATACCTTACAGATTTCAAATTTCCGATGGCATTAGTGCATCCAAGATGCTCTCAGATCATTTGCAGAAACAGTCCAGTCTAGTCCAGGTCTGGAAAGAAAGGTCTTTCTTCAGGTGAGGGGATAGCTGTTTCATACAGAACTCATTAGCCACTCCGCTGAATTGCCAATTACTAATTATTTTGATCGGTGGCTCTTGAGTAACATCCATCTCCCCAGCTTGCTCAGGACCAGTCATTCCTTCCCAGTTGCCACTGAGGGGCTCTCAGGCAGAAACCTCTGTTGCTCTTGTAGATCTGACAGCATTCATTTTACTTAACTTTTTGAGCTATCCTGCTGGCTAAATTTTTCCTTTCGTTATTAACCTAAAACCAGAATAAAATAACAAAAAAATCTCCTCTTGACTGAGTGTCATAAATAGCAAGCAGAGTTTCTTAACAGATGACCCGTAATGGCACATCAGTGATGGTGCTCTGTAAAAGATAAGGAGAATCCTGGCTGCAGCTTAGAAATGCAAGCATGCTGGTGGGGGAGTGATTTCCAGCTACTCCACAGAACCATGAAATACAAGGTCACACTTCCTTAAAGCCAGAGTAACAGGAGAGTATTTCTATTTTCTCTGGTTTCTCCAGGTTAGTTAGCTGCACTTTTCCTTCAGTGCCCACCCAGACAGTTGCACCAAATATACACAGAGAAGCAACAGCAAATAAAAAATGTGACTGTAAAATTGAGCAGTAGGATTTACCAGCTAATAATACTTTAAACTTTTGAAAATAACTTGATCAAGTCTCAATGAGACTCCTTTGAAATAGCAAACCATCTCTTGCATGAAAATGTATTCACCAGAGTGTAGTTAATAGCCAGCTATGAGAGACCATTTTTACCACTGAAATTGCAGCTAATTCATCATATCTCAAGGGCTGTGTTTTTTTTTTCACTGGTAACTTTCATTCCATCAATACACCACAGCAATTCTTCGTACAAGACAGCCCTGATAAAGCAGAATAGAGACAAGGCTTGGAGAAATAAAGCGAGAACGTGCACTCTGCGAGACCAGAGCAAGACAGAAAGGCTGAATAACACACAGTGCCGAGGCACACAAACCCCCAGAAAGTAGTAGCTGCAGAGCTCCCCCTTTAGCTGCAGCTCATTAGCTTCCAAACCTCCACAAACTTCTCCAGAAATGTAGGTGAACTCTGGTGTCAAGATCACAGCTATAATTGCAGCTTTTCCCTGAACAGGGGCTGCTCAGACTTACCTGGCAGCAAACAGAAATTAGACGAAGCAGCAAGTCCCACAGACTCCTCAGTCGTCAGCAAACACCAAGTCAAGCTCTACAGGCAATCCAGAAATAACAGGGCAAACCAACAGTAGGTTTTATTTGTCACTGTCTCCTCTTTACAAACATTTTCTGCAAAGCAAGTTAAGAGCCTGGTACACAAAACAACATAGTAAATTAAAATATTACTGGATAATGCCAGTGCACTTCTACTAAAAGCAAGTCATGGTTTTAAACAGTGGAAAAATATGAGGATGCATCTTTAAAAAAGCACCTTAAGACCAGGAGAAGAAAAAAGAATGCTGTGTTCAGATGCATTAATTTATTTTGTCTAGTTTTCACACCACATGAATAAAAAGTTAAAGTGATTTGTGCTGATTCAAATTTTAAAACTGTCATCTTCATCACTGGCACATGATGGTGGGAAGCAGGGCAAGGTCTGCACCTTTGTGCTGACTGCCTTGAGCGTCACAACACACACAGAGCTTTTGTCAGAAATCTTTGGACCACTCGTTAAAATTTGCTAGCTTGACTACCATTTTATTTACACTACTCACACCCACTCCCATATTAACTGGGTGAACACGAAATAGATAAAAACAGCAAAAAGCGAGCCAGGCTGTCACACCACACACTCCAAGACTCCAGCTCAGCAATTCAAAGCCTGGGTACGTGCCTTCTTGGTGGGGTCCTCAGTACCTGCTGAAGCAGATTAGAAACAGTGAAAGGGATGTGTATTGAAATGCTAAAATCTTTAACAATTCTACCATCCACTGGGAAAAATCTATGGGATAGGGCCTATAAAAAATAAACTAGGGCAAGAGAATTATTAATCTCTCTAAAGCGCAGTGAGAGCTCCCTTATTGGCACTGCACCCTCCAGAGGATGCATCCCCACTGATCTGCAGCCACGTTCAGCTCACATATTTATGTGTATGTTTTATCACATGCTAACATGGGACTTTCTTTGATTTGTATATGAGATTAAAAAAAACTAAGTTTCCATCAAACTTAGGGTAAAGCTTAATGGTGATTTAAGGCAGTGAAATCTGGCTTGCCACCAGACTGTGACAGCACTGTATTTTTTTCTGCCAGGGTTAGGTGCTCTCTGGTACAGCAGCATTCTTTATTTTTTTTAAAAATGAAGGATATATTAATCATTTATGAAGCTGCAGAGTCTTTTCTGGACTCTGAGCACTGTTAAAGGCACAGGGTAGGCAGAATGTGGAAGGAGAGGGTAGGGAGGGAGAGGACCCCCATCCCAGAGCAGCCGGATGTGGCTGGAGCTCTCAGCTTGTCTGAAGGCAACGTCACGGCCACGTCTGGCAGGTTTGGAAACACATGGCAGCAGGTTGGCCTCCTGTTTGTGTTTGTGAATAAATTTCTCTTTGCAAAAGCAACAACAATAACAAAAATAAAAATAAAAAGCCAGCAACACCCCTGGCTGCACAGGGTAAAACTACTCAGCTTTCAGCCCATGTGCTTAATAACATCACCTAAGGCCATGCCGTGAACAGGCCATCTAGGGAGCCTTTTTTCTCATTTTTTTTCCTCTCTGCCACATTTCATCATGCTTAATAATAAAATTCAATAATTGTTAGCATGGAGATGAACCACTTTCTCTGGGAATAGCCCTGAAAAACCAGCAAGCAACGTGGCAAAGTGCTACTGCACAGAAACTGAAAGGAATTCCCAGCCCCTTGTGCCCTCTTTTGAGCAATTGATATCCCCAGTGCTTTGCATTTTACCTCGCTGTAAGAGACCCCCCTGTTTGGGGAGAAAGGAACTAAGAGGCAGCGTCTCAGCCTCGGAGCGTGCGACTGACATATATAATCTAGATTGGCTCTCCCAGGCAGACCTTTGATTGAGGAGGAAGAAGAGCAGCTGGTCAAAGTAATCTGCTCAGAGCAATTTGCATAATTTTCTCCCCTGTTTCCTCCGGCATTGTGAGCGTGTCTGGAGAGGAACACAAGCGGCAGATGCTGCGTCGCTCTGTCACAGGGTATAGCAAAGTGGAGAACGTGGGTCAGAATTCATCTGCTAAATATCCCCAACAGGTTAAACAGTTCTGGAGAGCTTCAGTCACAGATCTCCTTTGGAAAAGCTTTTTCTTTTTTTTTTTTTATTTCTTTTTCCCTTCACTGAGTGCAAATGATTCTATTTCTCCAGCAGTTGCATGTTTCCTTTCACACTTGTGGGCTATTCAGAAAGATGCTCTTTGTGTTTCTTTATGGAGCTGGCTTCCAGGACCAAATATTTCTTTCTCCTGCTTGGATGAAGAACCCATTACAAATGGGTTATTTGAGAACAGAAATCCAGGCTTCTGTATTAAAAATGAATGTGCATTTAATATTAAACACAAAGTTTTTAATTGTGGCAAGAAAGGTTAAAAGCCGTCCTCCAGGGGTTCAGTTTCATGCTGGGTCTGTGACTCTGGTAGAAGGTGCAAGTCTTGCAGCTGACCCACCCACTTTCAAAACAAGTGCCTAAAATCAAGTATCTGACTTGTGGTCCTGCTGAGACGAAGGAACCTCTGCAAGGAAAGGACTTTTTACCTACCCTGACCAGAGCTCGATGCCCACACCATGCTCCCATGGCTTCAAACTATATGCAGGAGCACAGTACAGTGGATACTAAGACCCATGCTAAGTGCCCAGCAGCCACATTTCCTAACCCAGGGGACACCCTCTGCAGGGGCTCTGCCCTCTCCCTTGGGCTGTCCTATCTCTGGTGCCAAGGTTTGCCTTGTGCAGGACACAATGAAGTTCTCTGGCACTCATCTGAGCCTCCAGCTGCCAGTGGAGGCCATATGTCCACAGCCAGCAGAGCCCACTAATTTAAAATAGGCAAACTTAGCAGCAGAGACTGTTAACTTCTACCCTTGAATGCTCCAAAAATCAGGTTTAAAAATCAGCTAGAAAAAAACCTCAAACACATAAATATGGTTTCTACTCTTCCCTCCTGGGAAGTTATCACCCAAAAAAGCAGCCGCTCTGGGCAAGGATGGGAATCCTCCAGCCAAGGTGGGGAGGTTGCAGGACCTCCTTGAAAAAACAGTAAATAAGAGAAATGAGAAATAGTAACCATGAGTTTAGCACTCCTGTTTCAGAGCTCAGAATAGGGTGCCTACAGAGGTTGACACCTACTGTGCAGCATCCAAGGCCAAGGGAACGCTGAGGAATTTGGGTCACTCACCATCAGCACTACCAGACATCAGCTCCCTCCACAACTGGGCCTCAGACAGTCTGAAGTGATGTCCCTGTTGGCCATCTAGGAAGCCACTGTCCCAGCAGGGATAAAACAAGCTGTGTTGTGCAGTCCCTCACTGGATAACATCAGGCTGTTATCCAGGCCGATGTTAGATGCCAGAAGAGAGGCCAATGTCTATTTTAGACTTCCCAGTAAGCCATGATCATGTGGTGCTAAAACCAAACTAGAGGACGCCACTCCAAAAGGGGGTTTGCTACACTCACTGTCTCTCCATCATGTGATAAAAACTACTATAATCCTGAAAAATATTGGAGAGATTCCCTGCTGTTCCATCTTCCATGCCTCTCTTCGTTTCCCAGACAGGACTACATTTTTCGGACACAGACTGCATTGCCTGTGTCCTCCATCCCAAGCCCACCTTCTGAGACAGGGACAGAGCTAGGGAAACTCCAAAAAACCATGGATCAGCCTCAGCTGGTCAGAAGGTTGCTGAGTAAAGCAGTAAATCTAACAAATTTTCACACACACCAAGTTTCTGAATATTTCAAAGTTCAGGACAGTTTATTATTGTTCTCATTCATTTCCTAAAATACATACATGCTTCTACTCTGTACCCTGCAGAACAATCTCTGTCTGACAGAGCCAGACACCCACAGAGTGTGGTGGGAGCTCCCACAGCCCAGTATTGCTACCCATATCCGAACCCAGATGGAACTGGAACACCCAAGAGTAGAAACATTCTTCTGTCCATTTATCCCTACCATGCAATTTTATCTTTTGGAGTGTGTGAAATCTGCTGGAGCCAAGTGGGTTGTGCAAGGTCTGATCTTAAAGGCACCTCAATAATGATGGTTACGGAGAATAGAGTTTGGTGGTTTTCCCCCCTCCCTCAACGTCATCAACATCTTTTTGTGGGATTTCAAAAGTATGGTCTCTCCCTCCTCAACTCCCTCCCCTATGGATTTGGCTCAGAGTTTTTTAGAGGCTTTTCAGACTTTTTAAAATAAAAAGCTGGAAACAAATCAAAGAAAAATCCCAGGGACTTCCCACCTCTGCATCTGCCCTTATTCCAGTGAATAAGTCCCTTCCAGGTATGGCTACTTGAGTCCTTTCTCGATGTGTTACTGGGCTGTTCACACTCAGTAACTGCTCCCTGTCTGATGTGACACCACTCAGTGCCTCACAGTGTCAATCTGAGAAGCTTCTTGAGGGACCCTGGCACACACTGGAGAAGTCCCTCTCATCTCCCTGGGCAGCCAACAGCTCTCTGGGGGTTTCTGCTTACAGGAGTAGCACAGAGCAAATTTTTTACCCCAGCTATGGGCTCTGGACAGAGATCAACTGGGAAGAAAAAGCAAAGACCAAGATTTCCACTGTATTCCCTCTCCACTACCTGGTGGCAAGAGACATGAACTTCCTAATAGCAAAAGAAGACTGAAGCCTCATGTTACTAATTTGGGACAGGAACATTTTCAGCTACAGGAAAAACATGGAGCCTTTGGGATAGATGGAGAAAGAGAAAGGGCAAAAGGTTTCTTTAGACTTTTGTCCTTAGTGCCCCTCCAAATCCTGCCTTTTTGTGCTGAGAGGAGCCTAGCAAAGTCAGCTGCCAAAACACAGCTTCAGCCCTCTCTATCCCTCTTGGAAGATCGAAGCCAAGCCACCTGGGCTGCAGCCCTACACAGGAGATGTTATTAGTTTTTGGACAAGTGACTTGTTGGCATGACAGCAATAAACAACAGTCTCAATTAACATGGGATTGTAGTGTCTACATTGTTCCTCAGTTTTGCATCCAATAGCACCTACTCTGCCCTTGCTCATCTGGAGAATATCCCAGAAATAAAAGTTGAAATACTTTAAAAATCCTAGATTTAGGGTAGTAAAAGAGCTTTCCTTTAACTCTGTGTTAACATGTCTTGTGAGGCTTTTCCTTCTTGAGGTAGCTAATTACAGAAAATCAAAGAATTAATTTATTCTGTAAAAGCCCTTTTCATTGTTCCATTAGCATGTCTGGTAAAATCACAGTTATCATTTAGTAACCCAACATGTCCCATACCCTCTCCCTCATCCCCTATTAGTATTAATGTCAGCCTTATACTAACCCTCCATTTTTTACTTTCTGTGTGTGCATGTGTATGTGTGTGTGTGTGTAAAGTAACTACCTTTCAGTCACTGAAATGCTAATTTCAGAGACAGGCAGTAGGCAGCTAGAAGATAATGTTACATGTTTCCATCCTCCCACAGGGAAAAAACCAGGAGGAATCACAACATCTGAGATGCTTTTGCATTTTGGATAGGAAGACAAAGGGAAAACAGTTCATGTGTATACACAGCCACAAATGCATTTGGAGACTGGGTCTTGGAGATTAAAAACATAATTGATATTGGGTGTGTTTGCTCCTTACAGGGCAGGCAAGGGAGAGATCTGAGCTTTAGATTTTCAGAGAGAGAAGAAACACAATTGGAAACTCCCTGTTGAAAATAAGTATCTTGATGGATATTTTTTGTCTCAGGAATATATACTAGGAAATGGCAGTATTCCACACAGAAGAACGGAGTATTTGTCATGTTTTCTTGCCGTGTCACTTTTTCTGCACCATTTCATTGAGGCCAGTTCCTGAAGGAACAATTGCCTTATTGTCACTCTGAATGTCCCAGGAGCAATGCAACACAACCAAAGAGGCAGGAGGGGGAAGAAAGACAGAAAAAGTGGAAAAACTTTTCCATCTTGAATCACTAGTCCTTAAGTAGATCCTTCCGACACGGCGGCTCATTCTGCCGAAATCCTGTCCCTGCTTCCTCATCTCAGTGTGTGTGGGCTCACGCCATTCCTTTGTCTCTCCACTTTGGGTATTTGGGTTCAGTACAATCTCCCTGCTAAGAAAAGGAAAAACAAAACCAACCCCCAAAGTCATAAAATCCCTTATTGGCTTTTAGGACAACCCACAAATTTCCTGTTGTCTTCACCTGACTAAAAGAGCTTGATCTAGGGCACATCAAAAAAAGATCTCTTTGTTTCTGTTGTGGTTTTAATGCAACATTGCTGGTTTTCACCAATTCTGATTCGGCCTGGAAAGAGGCATTCCATGCAGTTCCTGATGGCCAGCACACACCAGGCTCTGACAAGCAAAAGTACCAGGTAAAGACATCTCAGGCATCAGTACAGGGACAAGGACAGCAAGACCAAGAAACCAAAAGACAATTCTTCCAGGCAGACACAAGCAGCCACTTGCCATGGGAGGATGTCTGGTCTATGCTCTTCCTACACAGACTGTGGGGATGTGTGTTTACTCTTTGAACAGGCCATCATCTAAACATCTTCCATTCCACTGACATCATCACAAGCAATTGCATGAACTCAGCTTTAAAAGCTGCCTCTCTCCAGATAAGCCACAGGGACCACCATGTCAAAACTTGAAGGCCATTGCAAACACCATGTCAAGGAGCTTAAAATATGATGGAATTTCTCATCAGAAAGCTTGAGAACTTTTGTCTTGAGAAAATTATCCTTACTGCTGCCTGCCTTCATGCCAGAGGTATTTCTCCATGGGGTCAGGAGATCAGGCTGACCTAGCACCAGATATTATATCTGTACCTTCAGAGTGGTGGTCTGGATGCAGATCACTCAGCATTGTTGTATCAGGCTCTTGGTTAGATTCTACACACATATTTAAGTGAATTACTATATAGTCCGTTTATTTTCTTTCTATTTTTCCATTCCAGAGAATGTTCATTGTTATTGGGTTTTTAAGCTGAGGCTCAAGGATCACATTTGATTGCATAGGACAAACCATTTTAAGTGGTAAAGCTTACGGATGGAAAAAATGAAAATTATGTAATTTAATAATGAACCGCAACAATGGAGCACAATCTTCCTGCGTATTATTGACAATGATCATCTCCGGCTGCCAGCACTGCTGGCTGTGAGGATTCAAGATTTTCCCTGCGCCAGCACAGACCTCACTCTTATTTCCAAGCCTTCCAAGCGCAAACAGACCACAGGCTGCTTTGCATTACAGGGAGGCCTGCCTGTTAGTTTTCTAGGAAAGTGTTTCACAGATTTTTACAACCTGGTGTGTGCATGCAGGCATGCAGCATCTTCCCTGCAACATTTTGCTGACCTCTGCTCAAAGCACACGGACAAAGGGATTTGGCTGCACAAGAGGGCACCTTGTATACCTTGACACAATCCTTATATTTCCTGTGGAGGAGGGTCTTTGCTCAGCACAGATGGAGGCAAAGCGTTTTTGCTGGGCTGGCCATTTCTAAAGCCAGCAGAAAGCCCCTTGCCAGGAAGCCCCACTGATCCTCTCAACATTGTGTTCCTCTGAACAAATCCAGCTCCTTGCCTTTTGTTCCCAACTTGTTCACTGAATTTCTGGATTTGAAAAAAGCCCAGATCTCAACTGAAATCTTACTCCACTCTGGCAGCCTCTGCTGTGCTCCTTGTCTAGGTGGAGCCATATGTGACACGTGTGGTTCCAAGCCCACCATCACCCAGGTTTCAACTGCAAGCATTTCAGCTGGGTTGAGCTTGCAGTTGTAACAAGCATATGAATTTTACGTGACCTGATAGCAGTATTTTGAGCTCTCTGAGCTCTCTGTTGCTTTAGTGAGAAGTTTGTTGCCCAGCAGACTGTTCCCTTGGATTAACAGAGCAAGATGACACACTGAGTTGTCACAGTTAGCTGGTATCCAATGGTTTGGTCCTTATGAATAATGATCAACATTTTGAAATTAATTACAGAAAGCCTTCCAGGGTATACCTAGGATAGTAAAGACAAAGCTGTTAGTGACATGATGAAGACTTTTACACTGGAGGAAAGTTGCAATATTTCTCATTGCTTATGCAGAAAGATCAGCTCCCCACTTCCAGATAATCAGGATAGTCTCAAGAGGAGGAGAGGAAGACTACATAAAGGAATATAGGAAAATCAATTCTGAAAAAAAAAGCTGCAGCTTATTATTCCATCAGAAATTCCAGTAAAACTCAAAAACCTTCCAAAAAAACAGTCTGGAGATTCAAGTAAATGAGGTTGCCTAAACTATAGATTCACTTCCTTCTTGTGAAACATCTGTGGAGGCTGCTCACATCCTGGCCCTTCCACCCACTCCCACATTCCAGCACCCAAAAAGTAAAAATGAGGTCTGCTCTTCAGAGGCTGGCTAGCATGAACGCCTGAGTGCCAGGTATGTGCAGCTGTTTGCTTGATTGCTAATCCATCTGCAAGACTCGGCATGGGCCACTTTTGTTTGAGCCTCAAGGATGGGAAAATGGGTTGGAATAAATAATGTGAAAGCCCTTGGCCTTTTGCCTCTTTTGAAAGCTGAATTGGAAACAAAAGTTCCTTCCAGGTTCACAAATGCTTGGTTAGTGCCACCCATTTGCTTATTATGCTGCTCCATTTTTGGATCCCATGTAGGAGAGCAAGCCCTGAAACACTGGGAGAGCAGCTTTTCTGCCAGTGCCCTCCCAGGCTGGTTGGAAGCAGAAGGAGCTTGAAGGAGCCCTCTTTTGTGGAAACATTAAACCAAAGCTTTTGCTTCAGAAAAATTCAGTGAGCACAGGTAAACATTCAACAGTGGAGAACGTGAGAGAACAAGGCCTTAAACCTGGAGCTGAACTCAACACATCTGAAGGACTGGATGCACCAAGAGCGAACAAGCCAGTCTTGGATTGACCAAGAATCAATTCAACATAATATGGAAAAGAAATGCAAAGTTCAGGTAAAAAGTCCTTCTCACTGGTTTGTATTTCTAGTTTCTTGTCCTGGCGCTTCCTCATCTTCTTTTCTCAGTGGGCTTTGAGCATTACCAAGCAGTATGGTAATACTTGGCCCAAGTCCTAAAACATGGACATTCATAAGCATAAGCGAATAAAATTATTTAAAATCCTGCCTGAACATTGTTTTAAATCTCCAGGCACAAGCAAGGAAATGCCAGGCCCATAAAACCTACATGCAAAAAAGAAAAGTGCTTCTTTCAGAGTGAATTTTAAGTTACCATTTCTTGATGGATGAACATCTCAAAATCAAGAGTTTCCAAAACTATTTTGCAGATGGAGACACTCAAGCAACGCCTGAGTGAGGGTGAGGCATCCACTTGAACTACGGGAATCCAAGTTCCCAGGCTGCTTGAGCTGGAGAGGGGATTTTGCCTCCTGTAGTGAGTCCCTAACTGGTGGGATACCAATAAACCATCGCACCTTGCACCCTGAGGCTGATATTCAGCCACCTCCCACCTCTGCAGCGATATTTCTCCCACTGGGGTGCCCTGGCTGTCTGGGAGCCCCTCAGACAGCAGTGCCTCTTCCTTAGGATGCTGTCCCGCTCCCCAGATCCCCACCCCTCTCTGGTTTCCCAATTCAAAGCGTGGGGTCCCTGCTGCTGGAGAGGAAACCTGGGAGGTCTGATCCTGGCTGGGCTGTGCGGTGCGTTTGTTTCCCGATGTGCCCTCCCTGTCTCCCTGCACGTGTCAGCCGGGAACGCTCCCAGCTGAAAGCAGGGATGGAGGAGGCACAGTCCTGTCCTCCCCCTACACCTTTCCCGGGACGAAACGAGCTATTCCCAGCTCTCTGCTCAGGCTGCGAAAAGGGCACCTCTCCTCTCGGGAGCGGCTTCGCTGCCTCCCCCCATCTCCGGGATGAAATGGATTCATCACAAGGTGCTTAGCGGGATGAGCCGCCTCCACTCAAATCCCGAGATTTGCAATTCGTGCTGCTCCGGGGCTGTGGGAGGGCACTGGGCTCACTCTCCCTTTCCATTTGACTCAGCCTTCTCATAGCAGGGATTATCCTCCTCTATCAAAGGGAAAGCTGCGGAGCAGACGCCCGCCTATTCTTCCCGAGCACTGAGCCTGACAGCCGGCTTTTCAGCCCCGCTCCCATTACCAGCTGCCCTACAATGAGGGAGCTAAACTCCACACAAGGCCCACATGGAGCTCCAGAAGGAGCTGGGGGGCTGGAGGGTGCGGGAGGGGAGAGGGGGAAGCCGGGCGAAATGGCCAAGGGAGAGAAACAGCTCATGCAGATGAGGGAGAGTTAATCCTATTTAGCACATGTATATTATCAATGAGTGTGTGTGGTGGGGAAGGGCAGGGGGGAGCCCCCCACTGCAGGCAGGCGGAGGCAGACAAAAAGGTCATTCATGTGTGGCTCACAGAATTAAGAAGGTACCACAATCTGCTGCTGGTTTGGCTCCAAATGGTTCTTCGTATTCAAATCAAAGCCCCTTCCCCCAGCCCAACCTGCAAAACTTCCTCGCTTCCCTGTCCCTGCCTCGCTGTGTAATTACCCATCTCGGTTTTACTTTCCATCCCTTCTAGAAGCAATGGGGAGGTGAGAGGCAGCAGCATTTCAGGACCAACTCAGCACCATATCCCAGGGGCCAAAGATTCAGCTGACATTAAGATTCAGGCTTTACAAGTGTAACACTGGTGTGGGCCACCTTGTGTCCCAAGAGTTATTTCAGAAATGGCTATGGACCTACATTTTCACAGCTCTGGGCTCAATGCTGAGAAGAATTTAAAATGCTGATATCTCAGTTCTAGACACAAAATTTCTGGAGGTCTTAAGAATATTTTGGGTTGATCCTAGTCCATCATTAGCTGTGGCTTTGCAATAAGAGTGAGTTTGCAAAGATCCTCTCTGTCCAAGTTTTATCTCTAGCACATTGCGCCAAGTGGCTTTCTACATCCTCCCAGTTTGGTGACTTTCTACATCCTCCCAATTTGACTGTACAACATAATAGTGTCTTCCCCTGCAAAGTCCCTGCTTCCTCAAGAGCCTATGAAAAATAATCCAAAACTCGGGGTTCTTTTCAATAACAGTGTGGAGATGAAAGGCCAGGGCTGGAGTGAGTAATTTAAAATGCATAAAAAGTCTGAGGCTTGAATCTACAGGCTGTCCCTTTAGAGAAAAAGCAAAATGTATTTTGGACAAACCATTTGACTGCTTTTGAACCACAAATACAAACACTGCTCCTTAATTTGCATTCAGTGCCAGAGGAACCTGCACTCCCTCTAATGAGCACTGCCAGCCACCCTTTTCAGAAGTCCCCAGCCACCCCAAAGAAACCAGCAATTCCTCTGGGACTCTGACACTGGCTAACTCCAGCCTTTGGATGGCTGCCTGTGCTGTGTTGCACAGATCCTGCTTCACCCCCCAGTAATCTCCTTGCCTTCTCCACAGGAATCAGGAATAGAGGAGCTCTCTCCTGCCCTACTGTATATGCTCATAGGTTTTAATCCAATTAAACTGTTCTCTCCCCTTGACAGATTCCCTTTTTTCTTCATTTGCTTTCAATAAAGAAGCATCGTTTGTTTGGGAGCATTCCAGGGTTGCAACAACAGGCCTTTTGCTTACATGTGTTGCTTACAAGTGGAAAACTGCAAACGAAGTT
Source organism: Campylorhamphus procurvoides (assembly GCA_013396655.1). Lineage (NCBI taxonomy): Eukaryota > Metazoa > Chordata > Aves > Passeriformes > Dendrocolaptidae > Campylorhamphus > Campylorhamphus procurvoides. The sequence continues at coordinate 774,969 of WBMV01004231.1, read as the reverse complement.
CTAGGTTTATTTTAGAAGAAGGGTAGAAATGGCCCTGTTATCTAATTATTTTTTAAAATGCTTTTATGGTTAGTGTTAGGGGTAATATGTGGTTGTGTTAATTACTGGCAGGGGTTATTAGCGGTAGGGGTAATTATGGGTAGTGGGTTTTGGGGTAGTGGTAATTAGGGGTAGTGCTGCTCTCAGTGAAGTTCGTCTCCATGAGGTAGGCAGCCTTAAAGAACACAGCGCTGACTATACACTATTGGTCAGGCAAACCCAAAACTGAAAGTCACCTTTCGGGAGTTGGTTTCATGATTAGAAACTCCTTTGCCTCCAGCAGATCATTCCAATTGCATTGTCTCCTTACGCCTCCCACTACACAACAAGCAACATGTTGTTCTCTTCAGCGTATATGCCCCAACTCTCCAAGCTGATCCTGCTGAAAAAGACAAATTCTACACCGACCTGCGCTGCCTTCCTCAAAAGGTTCCTGCAGATGACAAGATCATAATCCTTGGTGATTTCAACACCAGAGTAGGAAAGAACTATGAAGACTGGAAAGGAGTACTAGGAAAGCATGTTGTTGAAAACTGCAATGACAGTGGATGCCTCCTGCTAGGGTTTTGTGCAGAGCAGCAGTTCACCATCACCAACACTATCTTTCAGCAGNTGACTAATGTGTCTGTCCTTGAACAGGCAGAGCTCACCAGCATCGAGGCCATGTTGCTGAAAATGCAGCTGTGCTGGGCCGGGCACGTCTCCAGGATGGGGGATCACTGCCTCCCTAAGATTGTGCTCTGTGGGGACCTTGCCACTGGCTGCTGCAAGAGAGGAGCCCCAAAGAGGAGATACAAGGACTCCCTGAAACAATCCCTCAGCCTTGGCCATATTGACCACCACCAATGGTCCACTCTGGCCTCCAGTCGGGAGAAATGGAGACACACCATCCAATCACAATCAGACTTGCCTATCTCGCATTGGCCCTTTGTAGCCACCAGCGTGCTTGTAGCAAGCGTGGGTAGAGCCCTTCCCAAATCTTCCTTCGCGAAGCCTAGCCATGATGATGAAATTGCTTTTAAAACCTTAAGCAAATTAAATTTCAAGAGACATCTCACTCTTATTCTGGGAAGTCCCTTCCTCTTCCCTTTCTTGTACCAGATTAGTATGTCAGCACAGGCATGCCAATCGCCTGGCTCCCACAGACCCATCAAGTATTGATTTTGACACTTAACAGAATTAGAAATGCCAGCCATCCAAACCTTGATGGTTTTTCACAGGGAGCAAGCACTAACCTCCATTAGGAGGTTTCCTTTTATCACATAGATCCTCTTATAATTCAATTTGCAATGAAATTCTCCCCCATTTCCCCAAACCCTACCAGCTGCCAGTGCCATTCCTCCACCACCAACACTTACTCCTCTGTCAGATAGACCTATATCCAATCCTTTCCATAATTGAAAAAAAATCATCACTTATATGACTTCCTCTGCTGGAAGGAAGCCACAGTCAATAGGTGAATCAGGTCTGCACCTTGTACCCCTGAGTTAATAAATGTTGAAAAGAGGGTGAGCTGAAGGCCTCCATAAATATCTTTTGTGCCAACTGAATAAAGCTAATATCATAATGCAGCACCCCTAAGTTCCTTGTAAAAATGTGCCTGAAACATGAAGATAGCGGTGAAAAACTCAAATATTGTTGGTCTGCAAATCCTCCAGCCCTCAAGCAAATAACTATCTGTACAGAAACAAAGTCAGGAAAATCCAACTTAAAGATAAGTGGAACTGCTGTTAATGTGAGGCAGTGCACTACCTGGGTTTGATCCAAAAATTAGTCAAGTTCTTCATTTAACTACAGGGGGTGGTTGGATTAGGTCCCACTTGGCTGATGTGCCGGGGGCAGGAACGTGCAATTCTGTATCTTTCTCCTCCTTTTAAATGCTCTCAGACTCTTACAGTATTTTACAAATCACTCAAGGACTTGATGGGTTAGCAGGAAATTTCCTTTGTGCTGCTGTGCCAGAAATGAGGAGCAGATCTGGTAGGCAGCTCTTCATTTTACAGTCTGCGAGATCCCCATTCAGCTGCAGTAGGGGAATGTATGCACAGGATTAAAAATTATCCATGATTACAATTTAGAGTGTTATAAACCACTCAGCACCTGGAGCCCTGGCGAGGCGATATTTAAAGATTAATAAAATAAGCATTTGAAAATCCACTTCCCCTTTGGTTATTTGCCAGGATCATAGTCCAGAATATAGCATTTTCTCTGCAAGAACTGGTAAGCTGATTAACAGCTAAAGGAGAGCACTTTTGTGCACTTCCTTCAGATTGTACAGTACATACCATATCATCAGCATGAAAGGGGAAAGCCCATCCTGAACCTGCATCTTAATAGAGGCTGGGCACTGTATTTTACTAAATAGTTATTGAAGGAGCAATTGCTGTTCAGATATTTGGCCAAACTGACTCTCTATCAATTTGGGATTAGTTCGCTTGAAATCTACGGAGTTATTTGTCTGATGTGATTGGACTCATTAAATACATGTTTTCATTCTGAGTATGCTTTTAAGGTTTGATCCCCAAGACTGGGCACATACATTTAACTCCACCAACCCATATAGTCTGGCTTCATCTTGTGTTCAGGGTCTGGTTCAAAAATCATTAAAATTAGCGTCTGTGTTTCCACTGGCCTCAGTGGGCTACAGATTTCATCCCAGTTCAGGACATCTCTTCATTTAAGTTTAACACCCAAGTCTGCTGAAGTGAATTAAGCAATTCCCATTGACACCAATGATCTCTGAACCGTGCTTGTTTATCTCCAGCTTGATCTTAAAAGCATCAGAAGGAAATTAAATCAAAACCAGGGCACCTTAGCAAGGTAAGTGGCATTTCAACTGTATGGGCTCTAACTCCTTAAATCCTTATATTTGGGTAAGGTTTTTGGAAATTAAACACTTCTCTCTCCCATGGTGTATTTTTTCTCTTCAGCAGTCTGTACCACTGTTATCCCTGGAATGGGATTTGGTTGTAAGTGAGCTTTACCCGTATAACTTCTCGAAGTACAGACAATTGTTGCAAATGATGCTACCCATTAACAGTAAATGCTTTCAATGTCTCCAGCTCTATAAATCGCTAAATATTACAAAGAGCTACTCCTTAGTTCCTCCCATGAGAGATTAGAGATGGGACTTTTGTGGACACAACTAGTAAAAGTAAGAAAGGATTTCTTCTCCCTCTCCCTTTGAATAACTGTTTATTGAACAAATATATGGGAAGGGAGGGGCACTGACCTCAACAGTTGAATTCTTTTTCATATAGTTTCTCTTACTCTATATGAGAGTTCCTCTAGAAGAAATTCATTGAGAAGACAATTTTGAACAATTAGCAGTCCCTGTTATTATTTTTACATTATTTTTTCCAATTACTAAGACAATAAATACAAAGATCAGGAGTTCCCTGACTTCTAGATTTAGTTTTAAAATGTTACTTGTACCAGTGGCACAAGAGGAACATGCACTCAAGACATATAGCAGAGTCCGTAGAGGATGGAGTAGGGTGTGTTGCTCTAGCAGGAGGGGTTTATGCAACTGCCAGCCAACTAAATGCCCCCAGGAAAGACAGATCTTTCCTTCACCCTATTTCTCTCAGTACTTAGAGGGCAGACCCTGTTTACCCTGTTCCCCTGCCAACCCTCATCACCTCCATTGGCTTTCTAGGAGGGACTTGAGATTAATGCACATGTAGCAGAGCAGATTTAAGAATTACTTTATTTCAGTGGAAAGGTCTTGCTACTACTTTAAAATATGTCCTTCTCTTTTTCTCTGACATTGCAATTAATCAAGTCTCCCACCCACTCAGAGCCTGTCTTCAGAGTTTCTGTGTTTCTCACTTACTTGTACAGAGAAGGCTTTAGAGCCTGGCGGAATTTATGGAGGGAAGTAACATGGATTTAGCCAGCACTGGAGAAATCGGGTTCAAATACTCTCATGGCACATCTTCTCCTCACCCCCTGTCACAACATGAACCAGGGGCTGGTCCTTCTCCCTAAGCCTTCATCTGCTTCTGCATCCCTATGGCCACAAAGGGCCTTGTACAGCGCAGGGTCCCAGCTCTGCCAAAGAGGAAGCAAACGTATTTAATATGGCAGCTTTGAGGAATCTCAGGGCTCCAATTAGCATAATTAACTTAGAGAGTCTAACCAAGGGCACTGTACAACCTGATCCCTCCCAGCGAACCAGCCTCACAGGCTTTCCCAGCCCCCAAATCTGAGGCTTCAAGGCTGTTTGAGGGAGGGGGCCAGAACGAGGGGAGAGGGGGAGCAGAAACCTGAGTTTTGCTCAGAGTGAAAGTACTTTTCCATGAACAGAAGTAATTTAGCCCTTTGTTTGTAATATCACTGTATTTGGCTAAGAGTTCTGGACTCAATCTGTCTCACACTATCCAATAGCTTCACTATCCAGGAGCCCAAGTCAAAACCTGGGCGCAGAGTTAATCACTCCCAGCTGCAGTGCTGTATTCAGGCCCAAGGTCTGGCTCAGATTGGTCACCAAACAGTCCTCCACAGGCACGAAGTCACCACTATGTATTAGGAGCAAGGTCATGTATGTACAGGGTTGATCACAGAAAGAAACAGGGGGATTTTGTTTGTTTTGCATATGTGTTAGGAAAAGGAAATCACTAAAGAACAACGTAAATGTTATACCTTCCAACTGTAAATGTTATACATCTTACTAAAAAAAATAGGCCTGGTTATTTGTTTTTTGGCAAAACATGTCTTTTTTTTTCCTTTGTCAGTAGGTGCAAGTTGATTTCTGGAGCCCCAAACACCTCTTTTTGGCTAAATACCTATTTCTTTTTTCCTTTTAGTAGCACACCCTGGAGGAGCATAACTGAACTGACATAAATTACATGCAGAGGAATTGGGAGTTTAATGAATAGAAGACTCGCGGAATTCACTTGATGTTGGCACATTAACACACTTTTTCCTGTGCACTGAAAGTAGGTTCTGTAGTTTTCCCACATAAGGTGGGAAGAAGAAAAAAAAAAGAAAGAAAAGAAGAGAAAAAGAAAACTTTTAAGACTCAGACCTTAGAGTTCTCTGAGCAATTTGATTATTTGGTTCAGTCCCTGTGAAATGACATTTGAATGAATCAAAACAGACAATCAGGACAGTGACAAAGCAGGCAGCAGAAATCTTTGGTGTGTGCTTAGTAAATGTTTGCCAAAAATAATTCTGTGATACCTTGAACTTGAAATAAAAAAATACAAATACCAGCAACCTGGCCCTCTTAATCATCTTTCAAATAATGAACTCAAATCCAAAATTGGCAGTTTGGAGTAAGTGAAGAATCTAGCAGCACCAAGACAGTAGTATCAATGCCCTTGGCAATAGCTTCCCTTTCTGCATTCCCTCTGGTTGTTTAAATACTACATACTGGTGACTGGGAAGCTTTTTTAAAACAGAACCTGGGTGCATAAATAAATGTGCTCTGACTTGCGCTCATGCTGTTCCAGCATTATAGGAAACACATTTGTTTATCAGGTTTGATTAAGCTTACACGATCCAAGTTCTGCCGGAGTCAGGAGTGCATTGCACACATCATTTGATAAGAGAGAAGGATGAGTTATGTAAACACCTAACAACATGTGAGGGAGATTTACTCTAATTGTTTATGCGCCTTTGTGGGAAGATTATAATCATGTTGTTTCATTAAACAAAACAGTTGTACAAGTTCTATAAGACAAATTGCCTTTTGCTCTATTCACTCGCAAAGGTCATCCTGTTACCACTGATTAGCACCAGACAGCCAGTCATACTTTGGCAAAAGGCAAGTTCATTCATAACAGGAATGCAGAGTCTTTCTCAGAATAGGTTTCCCAGTGACTGACTTGGCAAAGACACAACAGAGAAAACACTGCTGCCCAATATCAAACATTCACCTTCTGACAGCTCCAAAGGACATCTATCCTTCACAGCAGTGCTGAGCACCACCAGCTCAAGCCTTTGGCTGCATCTGAACCACAAGTAAATATGGAGAGGTGAAACACAGGTAAATCATTTCCAGATATTGCTAACTAATGGAGTAACCAACCTCATTGTTAAATAATCCCAAAAGAACTGTTAAAGTTTAAGAAAATACAGAAGCAGAGGAAGCTGAAGTTCTACTCTAAGTGTCTCTTAATGCTGGAGAAACCTCTTCCCAATTCCTCCTCGTGTTTTTCCATTTCACTTCATTATAAGCAGGCCAAGGAGTGGTCATGGGCTCTCTTAATTCATACACACACACCACTCCCCAGAGCTTGGTAACTACCTTGCTTTGTCTCTTTGATAGGCATGTAGGAAACAAATGAGAAGGAGAAGATTCCTGAAGAGTCCATTAACATTGTTAGGTTAGATGAGTTGACAATAAATCGATTCTTTTTGACATGACTGTCGCAGTATTGAAGGTACATTTCTGGGTAACTCCTCTTAATGTAAGATAAGATATGGATGACCCATGTCTTTCTGACATATGTCCAGCATATCAAACAGTGGCATAAGAAAAGGTTGTTTTGTTGATGCTCTAATCAGAGATAAAATTTAAGATTAATGATGATGGGTGTTTTTGTCTGTCATATTTTTTGAAGGATAGAGGTCATACACTCCTGGGGATGGCAGAGTTAGTGCCCTACCTCTGAGAAGAAAATGAACACTCAACAAGACCCATATTAAAAGGTCCCTCTTTCCTCTAGAGATTAAAAGAGGCAGTCAAAGGAAAAACATGCCTAAACTTGAATGTCACGGTATATTTCTCCACTGTTGCTGAGGTTCTGGCATTTGAACAGATCTTTTAAGGCTCTTTTCTTTGATATATAAAAGAAATTTTTAGCACAGTGAAGAAACGTATATGAGGGTCAAAGTGGCAAGAGGAGAGAAACAAAACAAAAAATTAACAAGTGCCAGGGAAGGCCATGGATGGAAATTGGAAGACCTTTTCCTACTCCTAAATATACAGGGACCTGTCACTCTTCATTGCATTCTGCTCTGGGGTCCTATTTGTTCTCTGAAATGGGGCACACTCAGGACTGTCCAAGCTGGTGGGATCCAGACCACCTCTGAGGTCCCAGCATGAGTACAAGGCTGGCTGAGGGCAAGAGAAGGACCAACACCAGTCTTGGGACTGTTGCACACCTTCCTTGCCCTGCTGGCTGTAAGGGTGCAGAGACCAATGCTTGTAGGTGTCCCTTGGCACATTCGTTTCCCTATGTTTAAACCTGATGTAATGCTAATATCCACTAGAGCACATAAGCTTTAGCCTATTTTGTTTCTTAGGTGAGGTATTGTGGTTTAACCCCAGATGGCAACAAAGCACTGTGCAGTTACTCACTCATTGTCCCCTGGTGGGCTGGGAGAGAAAGTCAAAATAGTGAAGGTGAGAAAACTCATGGGTTGAGATAAAAATTGTTTAATAGGCAAAGCAAAAGCCAAGCTCACAAGCAAAGAAAAACAAGGACTCCATTCCCCTCTTCCCATGGGCAGGCAGGTGTTCAGACATCCTCAGGTAAACTGGGCTCCATCACATGTAACAGGGACTTGGAAAGAGGAACATCATCACTTCACACATCTCCCTCTCCCTTCAGCTTTCTTTGCTGAGCCTGACACTATATGGTCCGAGACATCCCTGGGGTCAGTAGGGGTCAGCTCTCCCGGCTGTGTCACCCCAATTCCTTCCTCTATGCAAGCCCTCCTCAGCAGGAAGAAAAACAGCCCTGAATTATCAACACTGTTTCCAGTACAAATCCAAATCACAGCCCCATACCTGGTACTATGGAGAAAATTTACTCTAACCAAAACCAACACAAGTATTCCAATAATGTTTAGTAGGACCTGAAATCTAAGGAGAAGAGGTATTATTACCTTGACTCACCTTGAAGGTGTCACAGAATTGTATTGAAGGATCTATAACAAACCCTTGGTAGTAATAAAAAACCTAATTTTTTTCTGCTTCAGAGTATTGTTTCAGCTATGAAGAGAATTAACAGTGAATTACTTTGAGAATAAAGAAACAAACAAACAATTAACTGCCTTTAATTCACTTAGCAAAGAGATGAAGTCATGCAAAACATATTTTGACTGAAGATAGGTAAAAGCCAAAATCTTGAAGAGTAATGCTTCTTAATTTTGGGATAAGTTCAGGGACAAATCCAAAGGTCTGAATTAGCCACCAGTGTTCTGGTTTTGCATCTAACCCAAAATGGGAAAAGGACCAACAACTCATTACAGCAACTTTTGTGATGCTTTTGCAAATAAAATCTACAGAAACAAAGTTTGCAAGATTTCAGTCTTAAACCGCAAGCCCAGTTCAAAACCTAGCTCCCAAAAAGGATCATTTTTTCTCTACCAAAGACCGTAAATTCCTTATGAAAAAGGCTTCTGTTTATAAGGCTACAATTTTGAAGATGTTGACTCTAACATTTATGTTCCTAAGCTAACTTCATAGTACTGGAACGATTTAAACAAATCAAAAAGGAAAAACTGCTAAAAAAATGCCATGTTTTTAATTTCAAAACTTTTTGTTATTAAATACTTGGGGTCATTTTGGAAGCCTTTTGACATTAGCCATCTTTTTCTTTTTCACTAGATTTTGTCATTGAGTGTGATGGCATCACTGATACTTCCCCCATTTTTTCACTGCTTCATTTTTACTGTCTTTCTTTCCAATTTTTCTTTCTGCTATTTTTCAGTTTGTTTCCAATTGAAGAATTGTGAGAAGAAAGAAAAAAAATTAAAAAGCAAAACACCAACTTCACAACTTTAAATTTTAAGAAGAAGTGAAAATGAGGGAGGTACAGAGAAATCCATTCCAGAAAGTTATGTATGTTGTTACATTCTCTGATTTCTTTGTCTGTGTGGGGTATAAAGGGACAGAAAGGAAAGAAGTATCTGAAATGTCAGTACATAAACTATTCACATTTTGAAATTACTGATTTTACACCCAAATAGCAGCTGGATACACATTTTATTGTGTGTTGCCAGATTCAGGAAAGACACGTTTTTTGCAATGACAAGCATTCCAGATTCTGGCTAGAACATTTTGGGTTTGATCTCTTTCCTAGGACATCCAGTAGACACAAGCCCATCTTGCCATTGTCCCCAAATGCCACCCATTTCTGTTCAGCTGTTCCCTCAGTAACATTCACATACTTTCAGGGTAGCACTGGCCAGTTGCTCTGGTCCTGCAGTCCCTAGTCCTCGATCACGGATGTTTCCCATTCTACTTTTAGACTACGGTTTCATTCAATACAACTACAACTAATAAAGTAAATAAATAAATAACAGTCCAGAAACCTTTTCTAAGGAGTTAAACCTTCTGCTACTGGTAGCAAGCCTCCAAAGCCATTCAGCAGGAAGTTTTTCTTGCCTCTCAAAACACCCCAGCACGTAGGGTGGAATGGCAGGAAGAGAAATGGGGTTTAAGGATGTTATAAAAGGAATTGCCTGCAACCAGCCTGCATCACTCTGCATCCATAGCAATAACAGGCAGATGTGGCTCTTCCTTCCCAGCTCCAGACCTGGCCCTTTGTGTCTCCTTTCTTACTGCTGACCCGGTGAAAACTCTAGATTTCCTCTTCTGCCTGTGGTCTTTTATTTCACTTTTTGAAAGTTTTTATTTTGTTTAGTGTGAGTTTCAAAATACAGTGGTGAATTTTTGAGAAAAACAGCCCCAGCTTTGAAGGCAGCCCACCAGTAGGGCCTCCAGGACCAGCTGCAAAGGCAACCTTTCCACAGGGGGAAGATGAAACATAAATTTAATAGCAAGTGGAGGCTTAGGGCCATGCATGACATCTCAGAAATCTCAGACATTGTTCTCACTACAGTCTGACCTCAGATCATGGAATTAGGTTAATATCAGCCTGTTCAAACAGATTTTCAGTCAAGATCTCACTTAGAAACAGCTGGAAGAAAAAGCCAAATTAAAAACATGCTTTTGTTTCTTAGGGTTTTTTTTCTCTTTCAACCTAGGCCTGTAGATTTAAGTACAGGTTCTGATCCAAGTGCTCCAAATTCAGGGACAGGGTGGATGGTTTATACTCCCCCATTGAAACCCAGTCCCACTCTCTCCCCATCTTCCCAGAGACCTGTATTTTCTTCACAGATCCACTTCTCCATCTGAGTTTGCAGGTGACACTGCTGATCTTTGAGATGAAGAACTGGGATTCCAAACTGATTTACAAAGCCAGAACTGAGTAGATGAGCAAAATGAAATCATAGCTGCCTGACCTGCTTATACACTAAAAGGCCTGGAGGGGGGAAAAAAATCAATTAATCAATTTGTTTATGGAGGCAACTTAGCAACGGGGAGCTCATGGAACTGATTGGTTGGGTCTGTTAATAAGCAAGTTGAATTGCAGATAGTTGCACCAACTGATTTCAAATTTTGGGATATTGATTTTTGTTAGGAAGATTCATTTCCACTGACCCTCCTCCCAGAGAAAGAATCACTGTTCCTTTATGTCAAAGTAGTATCATGCTGCGATTAAGAACTACCATGTTACCTTTTCAAGGAGATTTTCGTACACTTGAGGTTTCTAAGCCTGGGCTAAACAGGACAACTTGTCTGCTACCTCCTTGTTTTGTGGAGGCACCTTAGGAGACAGTGCTCATAAGATGCTGAAAGGCAAATATATTTTAAATTAATCATATTATTTACTAAGTGCCTGTTTCATGGTAAACAGTGGGCTATGTTCAAAATCTGTGCAAAACAAAGAATTTATTTTCTCTATTTTTTATAGATTTTAGTTATTGCATAATACATATGATATCAATACTACCTGACAGTTTCTATAATTTTACTTTATATTTTAAAATACATTTTTTGAGTGACATTTGAAGCCTGTGATGTGTCTGAGTTTGCAGTAGATATAGCAATTGGACATTACAAGTGTAGTGGACATTACAGCCCACAGCCTCTTGCCAGGCAGAGGTTAGCTACAGGGAAACCTGTGCATCCAAACACCCACACCCTGGGAACATCTGCCTGTCATTGTCACCTTGCTCCTGTCCCTGTTTTGCAAACCAATGCCTTCATTTCCTGCTTTCTGCCACCCAGACACACATGCTAACGTCTCACTTCCACTCAACTTTTCAAGGCATGGTCCTTATGGAAACATCCTCAGAGCTGCCACTCTGGAGAGGGATGCAGATAACTCTTGTAGGGATGCTGGACATTGCAGCATCCTGGGAATGTGCTCCAGGTGCCTCAACAGTGGAAACAGCCCATGGGATGTACAGGCTGCAGAGAACCCAAAGTGGCTCCAAGACCTGCCTATGTGAAGAGACTGTGCAAGGTTTACACCTCACGTACACCATACATTAACCTTCAGGCTTAAGCAGAGTCCTGAGCCTCAATGAAGGCTCTTTCACCTCAGCAGGAGTCTCAAAGAGAGGGGAGCTGTCATCTGACCCCAAGCACTGCTGGCAGAGAGCAGCAGCATCATTAGCAGGTTCCAGCCCATTTAGAAGAGGACAGGAGCTGTTTGATTTCTTTCTCTGTTCCCTTTCAAAACCTGTTGCACGATGCACATATTTAATTTCTTCTTCTGGCTGAAGTAGATTGCGCAGGATTATAAATCATCTTGGTGATTTCTTTGGAAACTTTGCCTCATCTGTGCTCATGACCTTGTGACCTCCTGATACCTTTTCTTATATTAGGACTTCTTCCACAGTAGTGCCACTTATTGTCATTCTCCAGAGACCCCAAAGGCAAAGGGAAAGGAACTACAGGCACTACATCTGAGATGTAAAAAATAGGGATTTGAAAAAAGTATAAACAAATGAGAATGTGAATGTGGGGAACCCGAGATTGCCCAGAGCTGGGTTTCTGCAAGGGCACTTTTATTTACTGAACATTTATGTGTGTACAAATATTCAGCCCTTGATAGAGCAAAGAGCTGGGTTTGATACTAACAGCAAAAATATTTGCTGTAAATGTCATGACACGCCTTGTCCATAATATGATTTTTTCCAGATGGTTATTTTTTTCAAATTACTGAATGGAAAAATATGTCTTAAGACAAGTACACATAAAAATAATTCTTTTTCCTATTATTGTTTTTTTTTTCTTTCTACATTTCTAAAAGTGCTGCTGCCTGCCATGGGATGATATGCTGGGAGAGCACATGCATCCTGACATCTGATTAATCATGCAAAGCTGTGAGTGCACAATTCTTAACTGACAAGGTAGATGACCAGGAACCATTTTATTACATAAAATACAAAGGTGTACACTATTTACACCCTCTTTAAGGTGGTTTCTAGCATTAAAACATTTCACTGAGTGAGTGGTAGGCAGAAATTCAAGCTGGTTTTAGCTCCAAGTAAACCTATACCTCTTTTGTTATCTGGGACATGAGCCTGCTTCTGGCTCCAAAATGATCTCAGCCGGTAGTCCCACCCAATACAGCAGTTAGATGATCCTGATCTTAATTTATTAAATTTGGTGTCTATGAGTTTGCAGCAGATGTGGCACACCTCTCCTGTAAAACAATATCCATCTCTGGAGTCTATTTGTTTCCCATAGAGAAGTGGAGTCAGTTGAGCTCTGCCCACACAATCTGGAGGAAAGAAGTTTATCCAAGACATGATTGGGCTGGGGTGGACAACAGACTCCTGCACAGCAGTGGCACAAGTTTGAGAAGATTCCCCATGACAAGCATCATTCCATGCTTTCCACTTGCCAAGGCTTTCTCTTCTTCATAGTCCTGAGCAGCACAGTGACCTGGAAGCCATTAGGGTGAAGGCACAGGATTTCAGTGATGGAGTGCAGTAAAGAGCCTCATGCAGTAGGTGGAAGGTGGAAAGGGAGCAACCTCACTGTGGGCTGTTCAGAAAGAAAATCAGGGCCAAATCCAAACCTGGAGGTTTCCCCTCCTTTTCTGCAGATATCCAGGTTCTGCCTTTCTCTGAGGGCCCAACTCTTTGTTTAACATCCCCCAACAGCAGGTAGAAGGCAAACTCTTCATTGCTTTCCTGCCCAGCACTCTGCCTAGTAGGACAAGAGGTGTGGGCCCCCCAAATAGAAAAGCTGCTACAGGTACAGCTTGGTTTTTATGTATTAATACCACATGTGATGCCGAATGATGCCGTTCCCGAGCCAGGAGTGGGGGAATTGGCTGAAGAGATCAGTTAACACAAACTGGAGAATGACTTTCTAGCTTATGGTCCAGATTTGAATCTTATGGTTCAGTTCTGGCAAGGTGATGAGCAGCTTTGGCTTGGACAAAAGTTAAGAGCACTTGGCATTTTGCAGGACAGAGCCTTTAATGCAAACCTGTTAAGAAAGTAGGAGCCTTGCAATTTCTCTTCTGTAAAAAAAAAAAAAAAGAGAGAGAGAAGTAGAAGAAATTTGGAAAGGGGATAGAAGGGCAAAGTTCAGAGTGGTTTCAGATTCCCACAATAACAACGAAGCCCAGCTCTTTCCCAAACACTTGCACATTTCCTTAGAAACAGGTGACAGACATCTGCAAGGCTGAGTTCAGTGCTGGAACGTCCCAGCCTGCCTTCCTTGGTTGTGGGTGTTCTGCTCCTACAACAGTGAGAGAGATTCAGCTTAAATATTTCCAGACAATGCTGCAATTTATTTTAAGTGTAATAGGGGTCATTCTTCACTGAAAGAATATAATAATTTTTCTGTGTGAAAGCAGAAGAAATGTGGGGAAGCAGTAGATAGCAAGACTTACACCCGCCCAAATCACAGCTAAACAGCTTTCTCATGTCTCCACATCCTGGCTATCACACCCAAGACAGTAATCCCAACCACCAAATAACACAGGATCCTTTCCCTGTGTTATTCCATATTCATTTGGGAAAAGACTCTCCAGGAGTCAGATGCTTTTTCTGATTCTGAACAAACTGTGGGTCTCATCAACTGCGTTATGAGAAAAAAGTCTGAAGAACAACAGGGATGAAAATGACAGTTCCAGCAGCAATATAAACATGCTGCCTTTTTGAGGCTCCAGTCAAATAACCACCACATGCATCTTCCCAATTCTCTTCTGGGGACCCTAAATGACACTGCACAGTACCTTGTCTGGTGGGGCAACACTTAACATCCTCGTTTCCTCCCTCCTAAGTGGGCAGATTAAGGGAGGCATGAGGAGCAGGGAAGAGAGGGGTATAGCCCTCTCATCATCACTATCCCCAAAAGGATGAAAATACAAGACAGGGAAAGCATAAACAGCCCCCAGGGAAACAGAGGCTTCTCCCACCCATGGAAGAAAGAGGGGGATTCACCCACTGGTCACTTCATCTTTCTGTTCCTGTGTTTTCCCAGTGTAAAGGACAGCCAACAATACCAGCTGCGCAATGTGCAGAGCAAGACACTGTAGGTAGGGAGGTGATGTTACCACAGAAAAGAGCTACAGGGCCTTTGAAGTACTCCCTGCCCACCTCAAACTCTAGATCAGAAATTCTGTCTTTATATCTAGATCAGATCCAGAAAAAGTTAAACCCATTTCAAATCAAGTGGCAGAAAAGCCAAGACTCAAACACAATACCTGCCTTCCAATGAACAAGCTTTTCTGTCTATGAATCTGATACACATTCAGTTGTTTCTAGTGCTTTATACGGGAAATGTTTCAGTTGGAAAGCATCATTACTTAGAGAGAAAAACAAAAATACCATAGATGGTTTTAAGCTCTACATCTGTGGAAATCTCATTAGGTAGTTTTAGATGTACTGGCATCTGGAAAAAATCATCTCTCTAAACAGAAAAATATGTCATAAATGTCATAATGGGGTGTTGGAGAAGCACATGAAATTAGTTTGGTTCTTCAACTCAGCATCTCTGGCTGGAATCATTAAAAAGAAAATACTTGTATAAAGCATTAAACAGTTTTTGTCAGGCTTTGGTTGTATGGACCAACCTGGAGTTTAAAGAGCACTGAATACCCAATTTAAAGATGTAAAACTCTGGAAAGCTATAGTAGGTTGGAGCCAACCCAAACATTCACAGAAGGTGAGTACAAGTACAGTGAACCCCAGTCAGGATGGGATCCTCCAGCAACAGGAGGGACTTCGCTCTGACCAATGAACTATTCAAAGTCTCTAAGGGACATCATTGTTCTGTCCCTACTCACTGGATGTCATCAGGCATCACGAAGGGTCTCAGGCCAGCAGCACCTTCAGAGAAGTCCCCTTAGGAGCTAACAGTCAGGTGTTGAAGGACTCAGCCTCCCTTGAGGTGGGCAGAGGAGGGAAGCACTTGTGAGCTTGATAGGCTGGTACTGTCTTCAGCCTCTCAATGCCCTCTTATCTCCAGCTTCTGGGCTAGCTGCTTGCATACTGCATGAATTTTAGGTGCTGTCCCAGGCAAGCATAATCACTGTGCTAAATTTGGGGTGGGAATAAGCACTAGGCTTCCTTCTGCCAGGTGCCACATTCACAGCACCTTCACAGCAGAAGCTGCCAGCTCAGCAAAGTATTCAGTGCCCTCTGAAGGCCCCTCTTCTTGAGCTGACTCACAAGATGTGCTGAGCAAATGTCCTTGAAACAGCCTGATCCTGTCCCCAAACAACTTTCCGTGTTCTTAGGTATGTGAAGCAGTGGGTACTTTTGCAAGGATTACTACAGCAACCAAAAGCTGTTTGCTGAGGGGAGATACTTCACTTCTGGCTACAGCTATCTGTTTGTGCTGATTGGCGCCTTGTTACAGCAGACTATCTCATCAAAATTAATGTGAGTGTTAAACAGCAGCCCCCCAGGCCTTCACAAGGTGCACACCAAGAAGGTGTAAAGCAACTGGAGATACAATTTCCTTGGGTAGTCTGTAAAACGCAAGCCATGATCAAAACTGGTCATTAAAAATCCTGTGGCAATCTCTGCAACAGAATGTTCGATCCATTGTCCCAAATCTAATCATTACACTCTGCCCTCTGCCCATTTAGCATCCTTCTAGTGTTTCAATTGAGGATGGTATTGCAGTGCATTTCCTGACCTGAATAGTTTAACGGATCATAATTGTCTCATGGTTACTTCATGCTCCTGCAGTCGGTTTGTTGTATCCATCTGTTTTCTTTATTCTCCCATGCAAACTGTAAGGTCTTTGGGGCCAATGGCTGCCACTGAGTCCTGTGTTAATACAGCACCGAGCACAGGGGGGGCCCTATTTTTAGGTTCAGCAGCAGAACAACCCGTAATTAATAAATGGCGGCTTGTCTGTTCTAAGCAGAAAAGCAGCACGGCAATCTGTCAGGGTATAGAGGAGGAGGGTGTGACCTCTCCCATCAGGCCTATGTCCCCCCTTGGGATTCTCGTGATCATCCTCATTTTCTTTGGAAAAGTTATGGTGCCGATCAGTTTTTTGTGCATTCAGTTTCACTCCAGCCCAGGAACAGATGGTGGCACAAAAGAGGAGTGACTTAAAATCACTTTGTCCTGTTCTCCCCCTCCACCTGCTCCTAATCACAAGCCATCCATACATTTAAATACCAAACAAGAGGAAGCAAAGAGCTTGTGTGCAACAGAAATACCAAACAATGTTTGCATTAGAAAAAAACAACTTAGACATGCCTTTCAGCCTCTAACAGCAGTCCCCATGGAAAATAATGTTAAAATAAACAAAAAGCAACAATTCCTTTTTGACTGATGATTTTATAATATGGTTGGTGCCTCTAAATGCAACCAGCCGTCCCTCCCACACTCCTGCTATCCACTCAGAACCATCCCCCTGTTTTAAGGGTGTCTCTTCACCCACTGACATGTGCACATGAATTCTCTTTCTTAATGATCTTTAAGCATTATTAAGAACAAAAGAAATCCTAATAATGATATAAGCCTATTAAAGGATGACAATGATAAATCATTAATAATGATGCAGAATGGGCAGAAATGTGCAGTTAGCACTTCTAGCTCTTCATGTAGAAAGAAGCAGGCTGATGTATCTTTATTAAATGAGAATGATGAAGTATCCCCCAGTCTATTAGTAACCAAACAAGATGTTAAATAGTATTTATCAGGAAGTTATCTCAATCTGTGTACCTAGAAATCTTGAAGCCAAAAGTCCTGTAAGACCTGGCCAAGGTGTTCTCTTGTTCTGGTGGGTTATTTTTTAATAAAGTTGGAAAACAACTCTCTTTCCAGAGATTAGTACATGATTTGTGTATCTCCTCACCTCAGCTTGGCCCCATCTTGTGCAGTTCTGCCATGCACTCTTGGGCAGGGTTAGAAGTTGGCTGGAAGGTCCTCATGTCGCTACTGGGGGAAAAAAATGGTGTCTGTGAGGTTGTCTCTAAAATACCAGAAGGATTATTCGGCAGGTACTAAAGTCAGTTGTAGACAAAAAGATTACATCTCCACTACAAGGAGTGGCTATAACTACCATGTGTGCCAGATATTCGTAGTAACTCTGTGCTGGCTCAGACAAGTGCCATGATGAGCAGCCACATGGCAGCAACTCTCTGCAACCCTATATGAAAAAAAAAAAAACCTGTCCATGGCAGATCAGCTGAATTACCTGGAGCTACAGAAGCCAACAGCTGCAGAAGGCTGGTTGTGGCCCTTGGGAGTTTGCAAGCTGCAGTGAAAAGCTGCAGATACAGATCTGAGTCCTGTCCTGCTTAAGCAGGACTCTTCAGCAAGTTATGCTCAAAAAGTTATGCTAGTATTGACTATGCTGACTACCCTTCTTCATCTGCCACCCAGATATCTCCATGTTTTTGATGGGACATAGAAGCAGCTCTACAGGAGCTGGTAAATTCCCTCACCCTGGGCCCCTGTGTCCCTCCATCCTGTGATGGGATCTGCATTCAGTGATCTGGCCACTGGGATTTTTTTAATTATATTTTTGTTTGTTTTAATCAAGAGACCACTTTCCAGCTCAAACATGGCAGCAAAAATTAGCGATTTCCCTTGCTCCCCCCTGATTCTGCCTGGGGAACCCAACAACCACTATTGCTCCAAGGAAGATCATTTATTTTAATGCACAGGCTTTCAACTGCCCCAGTCCTGTCATCCATGTGCAGTGGTCCCAAACTATGCTTCTTCTCTGTGCTCTGTCGATGCCCCAGAACTCTCAGGAGAGGCTTCACACAGGATTGTTGGGATGCTTGAAATAAGAAACTGCCACGCTGTTGCATTTGTGCTATTCAATGGAAAATTGCCTTCATCAGGGACACTTTGATTCCTAAGCTGGGATGTGAGGAGCTGTAAATCAGCATAGTCCCACTGCTTCTCGTAGACTTACAGGATTTGTGTCAGTACAGGAATTTGCCACTTCGTTACAGAGCTCCTTTAGCAACAACCTACCCTGAATGAGGCCCCATGGCCAGCTAGGAGAGGTAGCAATTTTCTCTTCACTGTGGTAAATAGCAAACTCACAGAAATTATTTTAATCAGCTACAAGTGCACAGGAAGTCTCTGTGCAGATAGGTGTGTATTAACAAGGAGCACACTCATATCACGCTGCTAAGTATTTTTGGGTGGCCGGTCAAGCACAGCTGCCTTTCAAACTGCCTCAGAAGGAGAAATATTAATAAACTCCCTGCAGCATGCAGATTTGATTGAATTTCTCATGGATCATAGCTTGCCTACAGCAGGGTGGCATACCTGTCAAGCTAAGACATTGTTCCATAATTGTTCCTGATGCATTGTGTGCTAATTACCATTGCTGAAAATAATCTCCAAAGATTATGGCAGGCATCATAAATAACAAGCCAGCGGTTCGACACCGCATTATGACAAGGCCTCAATCGCTCTTATCTTTTACTGGAGTGGAGCCTATGCATTAGCTTTACTAATGAATCTTTTTCATTTGTACAAGTGATGTTTCCATTTGACAATGACATGAACATAAAGTGGAGGTTAATTTACTCTATTCCAAGAGGTTCATTATTTAACCTGACGTTGAGGACAAAACAATGTAGCCTAATAGACGGCAAATAGAAATTAGTTGTGATGAATTTTGCCATTTAACACTCTCAGCGGCAGCACACACAGCAAGAGGATGAGTTTGCTTCAGCAGCAAAATCACTTTATTTCCACAGTTCTGGGGAAAAAAAAAAAAAAGATTCCCTGACTCCCAGAATCCCCCTGTACCTTGTAAAACACGATGGATTTACACAGACATAAAAACTGCTGGTAACTAATGGCCCAACGTTGTCATTGTGTCAATTTTTATCAGATTAGTTGGCATTAACACTGTATCACCGATTGCCTTACAAGCCAAGCTGCTGTGAATTGGATTGGATTCAGGTAGCTATTAGAATTGCCAATTTAAACACTCGGGGCTTATCTCAGCTTTAAGCCATTGACAAAAAGGTTTGGTCACTTCCCCGACATCTTCTGACATGTGTGCTCTGGGCGAGCGATGCAGCATCCGGTCGCTGCCTGCACTCATCCCTCTAGGCCTTCAAATGCATCTATTCAACATTAATTTAACATCATCCAATGTGGTTTGAATCAAGCAAATATTTTCCTTGTTTATTGCACACGCTCATTGTGCTGTTTCAAGGAGGTTTATTAATAGTTTGCAATAAATTTGCTAAACAATTTACAATAAATTATGCAGTCATATTTATAGCAGTGACACATTTTAGAGGACAAAAGTTGACCTTTCCCATGCCTCAAAGAGAGAAGGGGCAGGGTGTATCCATTACAACGCAGCCTTTCGTAGGCTCATATCCTGGTTCCTTCAGCTCACACAGAAGATAAAATGTATCTGCTCAAAAGCTTGTTTAATTTGTTTACAAACAATGGGACATATTCTCTGGGACCCCTGTGAACGCTGCTGGGCCAGATTCCGATGTGCCACAGGAACTGAAACCTGCAGGGTCTATTCAGAGGAGTTTGCAGGACAAGGAACTCTTTGGACTTGGGGTTTTGGTTGTTTTGTTTTGTTCTGAAAGGGCTTTTCTGTTTTGTTTTGTTTTTTTCATTCATAGCTTGACAAAAAGCAACATCTTGAGAGGAAACACTCCAATTTCAACAGTACTGCATTTTCCAACAACAACAGAAATGTTCCTCTAATTACTTCCAAATCATATCTAATATTTAGTCAGTGAGAGATGTGGTGATGAGTCTGAGGGGTTTCTCCAGTTCTTCCCTGACCCCATCTCACTTCCCTGCTCTCAGCTGGCTCCCTGTCAGAGCCACCTACATCCCTTCACCTATGGACCTCCAAAGAAAGGCCAGTTACAGGGTTGGACATATCAGTGAGAACTTCAGCCTCTCGCTGCCATTTCTAGAGGTGGTTCACAGCAAACCTCCATTCTGTCCTCAGCTCTGGGGTTTACATTCCTCTTTCCAGGCACCATCCTCCTTCAGCCACCCCATTCATGCCCAGCCAGGAATACAGAGTGCAAAGAAAAAGGTACTATCCATATTATTTCCATATTTTTTCCATATTTTTCCAGATATAAGGGTTGCTTGGGTTAACTCTGCCCTGACAAAGAGCATCACGGGATCCTCAGTGACCACATGTGGTCAGGAAGCAGTTTTCACATTTCTGAGAGGCAGTTCCTCCTGTCAGGCCAGCATAATTTTCGTATGGGTAACTCAGAGTGTGCAGGCTGTCTCCCTGCCACCCCCCACCCCAAAACCAGAGCAGCCCATCAAGGGTGCTGATGAGGTAATGGTCTCACTTCTCAGAGCCAGGGAGCACAGTGGTGAGAAAGAAAGAGCATCGTTCTGGGAATGGCCTGGGCAGCAGTTTGACTATGCCTCTTTTTTACTGCATATTATTACAGCATTACATTCATAGTCAAGGGTCAGCTGCCATTTCCTGGGGTTTATAACTTGCCTGTTTTAATTAACATCAGGCTCAAACTTGGTAGGGAGGCGAGGTCAGCCCAGATGTTAATGTTATTTCAAAAGTGCCTTGTATCAGTGGTGTTATTTAAAATATATTAAACAGGAACTTTTAGGGATGTGCCAGTTCCAGGGTTGTATTTTAGATAAATACAAAGGCAGGGCTTCATTTTGGAAGAAAGCAGTTTGGGATAGACCTTGTGCCTCAATGAGCAGCTCACCACCGAGAGACAGGAAGAATCAGTTCTCTGCTACCCACAAAGGGCTCCTCTGTACTGGATCACCCAGGAAAGGGGAACAAACATGCCAGCTGCCCTGTCCAGTCTGGTTTAGGCTCACAGCAGAGCTGGTATTACCTCAGATGGAGTGGTTTGTGAACTCAGAAGCACACTTTCACTCACCAGAAGAAAAGGATTCAGTGTTATTCTGCCCAAGAAATTCTGCCCTGCAAAATCAGAGCCCTCATCTGGGTTTTCCACTGTCCCCTACACTCATTGCCCTGCTTAATGAAGAATTGGCTGTTCAAACTTAGCTAGGCAGACAGACAATAACACTTTAAAACGTTGCCTTAAATATACATTCTCCAATTTCCAGGATGTTTTTGCTGGTATTGGAAGTGTAACACTAATGCAGTTACGGCTATTGCAAAGTGCTCACTCCACTTCTGCAGTATTTGCTTACAGACACAGGGTTATTCTTCGAATGTTTGTAAATCGTGGAGGGGATATGAATTGTGCACACAAAGTGCCTGTGCTTGTGGCATTGACATTATGGACAGCGGCACTGGGACTTGGCGCCACCTTTACAGAAACCCCTCATGTAGCTGATGATTCAATTGGCTGCTGTCTATAGAAATTGTTGTCTTCACTATTCTGCTAGTAGATGACTGAGGGCAGTGTTGAAGCCCTTCCAGGTGAGTTAAAGACTGGCAGGGATTCTACCTTAACCCTGAATGCCAGTGCTGTTGTGCATATAGATGATTTCCTGTTGTTTCAGCTCAGATTTCTGGATTTCCCATGTCTGTGTTGCTCTCTATAGCTTCACCTCACTCAGGCTGACTTATAATCTCTCTGTTCCCCTCTGCACTGGCCTGATAACTCAAAAGGTCTTGTAGCTTTAGAAGCAATTTCAGCCTACTCATGAAAAATGTGCCCTCCAAAATTTGCACATCCTCTTAACGAGCCTCCACCCCTGATCACATCTCACTTGCTCATCTACTGAGGACCCATCTTTCAGACAGGCCCTGGTGTTCTCCTCCGGTTACAGGCAGGGAGTTAAGTATCAAGTGGTTACTGGACTTGCCTGATGATAGGAGGAATCTGTGGCAGAGAAGGGATCTGAACACAGGATTGGGCTCTGAACAATGGTCTATCCTTCCCCAAGATATGACCTCTTCCTAAGGACTAATTCCTTCTGATTTTGGCTGTGCAGGGGGCTTGAAGAAAGTAGCACACAAAATAACCCTGACTTGAATGCTGCATGTCACAACAAGAAAGAGAATCAGATGTTTAGCCTGTGGGGCTTATTCCCAAAGGGCATAGAAATTATAACTAAGTGGAGGAAATCTATTTCCAGTAGGCTTAACATTATTCTACAAAGGGTCATCTCTCTGTTAGAAAAAGAAGTTAGAAATCCATACATCAAAGAAGACTGAGAAGTGCTCATTAGTTGCCAGTTACATGATGCTTTGAGCTGAGGACTGGTCTGCACCGTCCCCAGCCTCCTTCCTTTTCTGCATAAATTAATAGAGAAGTGTCATATCATCATTCTTGCTACATTTGAATGCCCAGGACTAAATGTTTAGGGACGGAGCTGGTACACTAGCTTTTTCCTTAGTGGTAAACCTACCAAAACTGCCCCAGGCAAAAAGTGACATTTCTCCAATGCTAACAAAGAAAAATGCTAACAAGCTAATTTTGCCTGTTTTGCTTTAATTTTGATTAGGGACTCACTGGCTACAGGTAAATATCTCAGTCTGACCAAGTTGAAAGTGTGCTTTTTGCTTTGCCTTCACTCATTAGTGAACAGCAGGAGCAAATACAGTGGGTAAGTTGATTACAGCTCTTGGCTCCTTTCACAAGCAAGTGGCAAATTCCTCAGGACCACATTCCACCTAGGTGTTATATCCCCTGGTGTCCCACACAGCAGTCACACACCCTGAGATCATGGCTAGAGCATCTTACTACTTTGTGCTTGGAGATGGGATTTGTTTGGTGGGTTTTGTTTTGTTTTGTTTATTTCATGCAGAAATTTGATCACTTCACCAACTCTTACCTGGATGTTTTTTATTGTGTTTACTTTCAGAAACAGCAACATTTGATCATGTGTTGAGAAGCTGCATGTTGCCTTGTAAAGTCAGAAATTATGTTCAGGTACATTTCTCTCAGAAACTAAAGAGGCCTCTGTGGCAAATACCTAGATAAAGGTATTTATGGAGTCCTCCTCGTTTTGTTTCTTGGAAACACAAAAATCTGTTCTGTTCTTCCTCACACTGGTGGGGTGAGCCAATGGTGTCTAAAGGAATTGAATGGCTGTACCTCAGCACATCAGACAGGTGAGGGCACATTTACCAGAGGAGGAAGGGGACACCACTGATCCTGCTCCCACTGCCCACAGACATTGCTAAATGCACCAGGGTTAGCAAAATTGTATTTTCCTTTTGCTTTTAGTACATTTTCCACAGTTCGCTTACAGAGGGCAAATGTAGAAGGGCAAAAGATGTTTCCATGAGCCATAAGCAAAGGTGGGAAAAAAGGAGCATCAGTAGCATGCATATCATCAAACTGTCTGAAAAGGAATGACAGCATTGTAGTTTGCTGTTCATGGAGGTGAAAAAATTGCACGTAGAAGGAAGAAATCTAAACACATGGAAACATCTGCTGTAAAGAGTCACTGGAGAAATAGCTTTGCATTAATGTGGGAGGTGCATCAGCCCCTAGCGCTGAACACCTGAGGTGTGCAATAAACAGGAAAGAATTAGGGGTCAGACCGAGTCATGCAAGAGCCTCTGGCTCTCTCCTGGGCCTGCTTGCTTATGATTAGTGACCAACACTCAAGGCCTGGGAACATTCATACCTCTTGACATCCTGGTGCTGTCTGGGCAAATATTGGCAAGACCCCATCCAGGAGATCTGCAGCGCTTGTTCCAGGACTAAGCAACTCCCTTGGGATTGTCAAAGAGGACTTGGGCCACTGCTATAGCTGTTCACCGCAGATGCTGTCAGCTCTTGCCTGGCTGGGAGGATGGGGCAAAAATAAAAAAGAAATCCATCAGCAGATGGATTCACAGGGTAAAAGATTGCCACACTAAAGGACGCTAGAGTGGCCATCCTTTACCTTGAGAACCATGGCGTAACTCTCTGGAAAACATGGGTGTTAGGAGAAGGGTTATTTATCCCTTGGGCAAAAGGTAACTGACAGCCATAGGAGAGCAAGTGGAGGGAGGATTAGACCATCATTGGCCCCCACCAAGCAGTGACCTTGTCTTGCCAAAAGATTTGTTTCTTCCTCTTCCTTCCTTATTTTCACTCTCAGAATCTGAGATGTATCACATCATGTTACAAACCTGCACCCCTTAAGAGGAGAGAACCATGGGGTTTGTGAGCCCAAGAAAGCTTTGACTTTTTTTGTTTAATGTCAGGGGTTATTTTCTAGCAGGCAAAAGTTATAAGCTGTTCCCAAGATCCGGGGATGCAGATTCAATAAAGGCAGACAAAAGATTTGAGGTTATGTTCTTCAGAGGGGAGCCTCTTTTGTTTGGTTGTTTGTTTTTACTCAAAGGGCATTTTTCATTTGTTCCTCAGTTGGCTGTTTCCAAATATATTTGTCTTTGCCATCTTCCTCTTTCCCTGGTCTCTGGTTCTGATTTTCACAGCCATTAGTAAATGCATCACCAATGGGATCTCTTCTCTAGTATTTATGTTTAGAGTTAAAAATCATTTTCATCCCAGAAAACAGGATGAAGAGAAAAAGTACAAAAAATGGGGGAAAATATAATTAAAAAAAATTAGTTAGAGAGAGAGAAATCACAGAGATGTCTGGATGAGAATGAACAGTCTCCTCATTTTATTGGGAGAGCCCTGATGCCACATGCTGGCTTTGAGTCACAATGTTCTCAAAAAACATATTGTTCTAAATTTATTAATTGAAATATAAAGATTAAAAAATTAAGACCCATATTAGACTGAATATTAAAACTGTATTCCAGCATGACACAAAAATTACATATGAATTAAATTGTTGATGTTTGCCAGAAGCAATGGTTGCTCACACAAACTGCTGGGACATCCTGTAATTGTCTGGTTAAATTCAACTCCAAAGTGCCAGAGCTCTGTGTGGACAGACTGGCACGCTTTTAAACTTGGCTTTCAGCAGATTAGTTTGCATTAGCATTTCCCAATTACACATGAAATGAACATTAACTTATATAGCTCAAGGAAGTATAAATAGTGAAACAATCCAGGTAAACCAGTTCAGGTAGTGTATGTGACAGGGTCTGGAAGCTGGATGAAGGAGACACAGCTGTGTTGGTGCCTCTCCATCACCTTCAAGCTCCTTCTTTGCCAGGTATGGCAGCTGAATCACCTGCATGACTGCATCCTGCTGAAGCCATTTACTAAATAAATGCACTTAAGTCTGTTTTTTTATTATTATTTTGTGTAATTATTTAGTATTAACTTAGTAAAGCGGCTTTTACTGAATTAGCTCATTTAGGTGAAAACAGATCTAAGGATTCCCCATACAAATAGCTGAACACTGCTTAGGAAAGCACCCAGATCTGGAAGTGGGAGGGAGCAGGAGATGTCAATATGTTCAGCCAGCAAAACTACAGCCAAAAGAGACTGTGTGATCACAGCCTTCTGCCCTGGGGCAGAAAGGGTTTGTCCTTGCCCAAACTCTTGATTTCCATCAATATAAGTGAATGCTGAAAAACTGTAAACTTTCCATCCAGTCATTCTCAATTTATTGCATCAGGAGGGAATAAACATCATACATTTTCTACATTAGATCTACCCTGAGCTGCACGGGATTTATTTTATTTAGACCACACATTGTGTGGTGTATTTATAAAGCAGAGTCCTCTGAAATACAGTTCTGCTCTGGGAGGTCTCAGCTGAGCCATATATTGAACAATCACACAGTTTAGCAAGCTGGTGAATGTCAGTAAAATCTAGAAGTCACAGTAGAATTTGGTCAATAGGGTGGAAAACTGGTAGAAAGCTAAGTGTGGGGCAGAGTGGGCAGGGGCTGTGAAACTCTGAGGTCTCCTGCAAATCGCAGGAACCTCTTCCCAGCATCCTCCTGGCACGCCATGAGTCACTACTGAGGCTCCACACTGAGTTATCGCCATTTAGAGTGGCATTTCCTTTCAGACTGCAAAAGCAAAGGAGCCATATTAGTAAATTTATTGAGTATTTCATTAGATCAATATGGAGTATGATTTAGGAGCCTCTGCCCAGGCTCTTTAAATCTATTTAATCAAACCAATTAATAAAAAAAAATCTAGAAAGTTGAAACATATCCTGTAAGGTGCATCGTAAATATACTCCCTTACTTAGGCTTTTGATCTTAGACAGGTAATTAACGGCTTTGGTTAAGTTCAAGTCATTCCCTCATGCCTGCTCGTGGTCATAAAGCCCTAGGGCTATGCATGGCTCATGGATTTATTATGTTTTTTTCCAGTTGCAAAAGCCTCTCTAGGTCTGTTTCCATTTTTTCCCTTCCCTCCTTTACTTCCAGTGATGTAGATTTCTGTGGCTCCCCATCCTGGCTACAACAGCAGTGGTTGTTACACTTCGTGCAGTAAGATGATGGAAAACAGGATTCTTTTGTCTTCTTCTAGATTTTGGGATACCATAAATACAACTTGAAGCCTGCATATCCCAAGTGCTTTGCCAGAGCTAAACGTGACCATTGCACATGCTGGACTAATATTCCTGAGAGAGGCATCAGCTTCACTTCAGGAGAGATGAGGCAAACCCAGCAGGACATTGACCTTCCTTCCTCATCCAAAAGCAACAGAGTGGGAATATGTTCCTCTGTGGAGTAAAGAGGTTCTTAATTCTCCACCTAGAAATCTCTTGGCTGTTTAGACAAGAATGAAGGAAGCTGGAGGGAGAGAAAAATTGTGTCCATCACAGCAGGGATGCATAGTATGCTGGAGAGAGGGGGAGATCATGAACACATTTCTTCCCAGAGTCTTTAAAGTCAAGATAGCAGCTTTATCTTGCTTTACAATCAAGGAAATCCGGGCTCTGGGGGAGAGAGACAAGGCACAGATGAATGGGTTTCCTCTAAGCACATGTTATATATATCAGTGTCTGAAGAACACTGGTCATAACTCTTGGACAGTGCCCCAGAACAAAATAAATAATAAGAAGTGCTGGGCTCACCTCACGGGCTGCTTGGAGCAGGAGGGCTGAGCCTGAACACATTGCAAACAGGGAGCTGCTCTCTCCCTTCTGCTCACAGTAGGCATCTGGTTTTACATGAACAGCTATGGGAGACGGGGGAAAAAACAGTGCAACAACAGCTGCCTCACTTTTTTAACACAACTCCCTAGAAGAACAGCACCTCTTTCCTCATGAGTGTCAGGTTAATTTTCCATAGGGTTGTGAACACCACAGGAATTATACTGAGGTATTCTAGGTGATGAATAGGCCCATATAAAATGCCAAAGGCCCTTCTTCTACTAGTTTTGTTAAATACAATAGTTTAAAACTAATACGGAGCACTGTGGGAGAAGTTTGCATCTCTCAGTGTGCCTTAAGTGACTACTCTTAGTTCCCAAATAGAACCAGGAACTCACAGAGCTACTAAGAGGGCCCCATGGAGACCTTCTGATCTAGACAGAAAAGCCAGAAACAGAACTGAGGAGATTATCCTATGACAGACAGGAAGAGACCTGACTATGGTCGACAAGATGCACTCAGGTTTCTCAGCACCCAGTTCAGCCTCGTCACAACTTGCACTTCTCCGAAATACTCTGCCACCACTTGTGAGTGAGGATTGCAGTAAACCTCCTGGTCTTACCACAAAAAGCCGTGGAGCAGAACATCCCTTTTCCATGCATCACACCTCAAAACACTTCCTGCAGCCTGAGACCTCCGGGAAAACACCGGCAGCCACAAGAGCTGGGGTGGTTCCCTACTGCAAGAGGAGACAATGGATGGTGTGACAGGAATAAAACTGGTGTGCAGCAGTGAGAGGGAGATGTCTATTAGCTCTACCAAAAGCTTCAGGATGAGTCAGTCTGACCTTTGGCTATATATAATTGAGAGCCCACAAATGGATCAAAGCCTTAACATCAGTCCTAAAAAAGGGCACAGACCTAAACAGAAAGCTTTAGCTTTCAGTTGGACTTTCCATTGCATGAGCATCCATGTGGCAATGAAAGGATCTGAGGGGGTCATCCCTTTCTGGGAGCATTTACAAGCACAAAAACTCTATTGCAAATTCTTTGAAGACAGCAAAGGTCCTTCCATCAACTTCAGCCAACCTTGGATCCAGCCCAAGGCCCACAGCTGAATGACTCACTGGTGAGGATTTTTTCTCCACAGCAAAGATCAAATAGTGCTGCTCTCAGAGCAGGTTTGGGTCCATGCTGATCAGATCTCTCTATATTATTTTCAAGAAACCATGGACCAGACAGAGTCTATTTATTCTAATAACTACTCAGCACTTACAGAATCAGAGCAAAAGCATTATCAACTGTGTCTTACTGCCAGAGGGTTTCTAAACTTGTAGGCTCCAGAATGGGGCTTTTCCCTGCTAACCCCCTCTCCCTTCCCTGGGGTGACCACGTTCACTGGGCTTCGGATGAGCTGCCACCACTATGGTCCCATTCTCACTCAAACCATATTCAGCTGCTGGGAGTGGGGGGGAAGGTAAAGGGTCTTCTGAAAGCAGGAAAACAAATCCATAGCTAGTAAATTATATATAGCTCTTATCCCACAATTAGTTTGTAATTCTGAAGGACTGCAGACAGTCAGACTCCTGCGTAATAATCCCCAAGATCAGATTCACATTGAATTGAAGGACTTTGAAGAAAGATAGGCAACAAAAATTAGGCCAGGATCTATACCAGTTTACACTAGTAAAAGCTCTGTCCCTGTAAGGGGTTTAACTAAAAATGTGAGGCCTTCAGTTAGTTTTTTATTTGCACAAGTTCTTTTCCCCTTTGTATGTTTTCTTTATCTCAGATCCAAATTCTTCATCACTTCTTCAGTGTTGCTCATAGTAGGGTTACTCCTACTTTACACCATTTTAAGACTGCCAGAAAACAGACATCACTGTGGGAGAAAAGATACATATTTCCAGTTTGGATAATTAGAAATAGACATTGAAAACAATGTGTGTTTTATATATCACATTATATATATAACATTGCAAAATGGGTGGTAGTTGAATTTATCCATTCATCATAAATATTGATTACTTGCGTAGTAAGTGATAAATCAAAATGCAGTAATCACTAGATCAAAGATTTATACGAGTAAAGAGCAGCAAAGTAATTAATCAATTCCCTGTACAGCCAATGATTAATTAGGTTCCAGTCTGAAAGTATAGAGGCTGGTTTACAATTAAGACTATTACAGATATGCTTTATATATTTTTTTCTTAAACATCCTGTTCTTGAAAAGGAGATAAGTTGACCCCAAACAAACAATGCCCTGAGAAGGATCAGATGATACAGTTGTGTGTTTATATTCAAGGCTCTCAGTTCCTAGAAGCACAGATCACAGGAGACGGAAGCAGCAGCATGTTGCTAAAATCTCCTGGTCAGACCCCTCACTGCCTGGGTTGCTCTGTTCGGAACAGACACTCACTCCAAAGCATGGGATTTGGGAGCTAAAGCCATCAGAGAGACTCTGATGGATCCTGGTGGCTGTCTCTAACCCAACACGGATGTAGGGTACTTCTGACACCCCAGATACAGCAGTTTAGCACAGGCGGTGAGAAAAGCTGGAAGCATCACAAGGTGCCCCAGTCCTTCCAGTTGCAGAAGAAACTGTCCTGCTCAGCCCCAGGGAGTACCAGCTGCAGCATCCCAGCAGTGGACCCTGCCTGCAGCTCCTGGTGACAGGGACTAGGACAGAATCCAGGCCAAACCAGAGTCTGCTCTACACATCCGATGCACAAAGTCACAGTGAGCTGATACCAACAGGGTTATCATCACTCCCTGGTCTAGACCACAAGGGAAATTGGTGTGTCCCACCTCTGTGCTTTGGCATGACCTGTGCAGGATTCAGTCTTGAGTCTGCAGCATTGCTGCAGCCAGTTGCACTGGAAGCACTGGGGCTGTCATGGGATCAGCTGTGTAGCTCAGCAGAGCTGGCACAAGATGAATATTTGTTCCCAAATTCTCCTGCCAGCAAGAGCTCCTCCTTATGCCAGCCAGCTGTTTGGCAAGAATTGTTTCCTGCTCTTACTCCTCACAATGCCTTAGCCAGGCGAGTTCTTGTGCCTGGGAGAGAGCAGCATTTGCACCATGTGATGGCAATTTTATCCCTTTTCCTTCTTCCAGAGTGCTGAAGGATAGGCCTGAGAGGAGCAAAAAACTGGAGAAGAGCAACAGGACATACTACCCTGGCTCAAGAGGCACCATGAATTCAGGAGTAGGCTCCAGTTCATACAAAATGCTCCTTTCTGGTGTTCTATGGTGTGCATATTTAAAAATGCAGAGGACATGAGTCTGCAACTCCATCTTTGCACCTTTCTGAGGCTCCCTATGTGTCCAGCTAAAGCCAGGTGAGAGCTCTGGGGTTGTGTGGGTAGTGACAAGTTCTCAGGCAATCAGTTTGCTCATCCAGAAAATGTAGTTAAGGGCTACCCAGACAACTCCAGATTGAAAAAAAAAAAAAAAAAGATTCCAGTATTTTTTTAGGGAGAAGTCCAATCATGTTGTTTGACATTTTGAAAATGAAATGTTACAGTCCATATTTCAATGGGAAGGTTTTGAGACCAAATTTGCTCATACTCAGGCTTTTTATATATAGATGTATACCCTTTTTAAAAACAGAACAAAACAACATGTTTTGCATAATTCAAAGTGATAGTTTTCAGAAGAGATGACAGTGGTGAGAGCTATTTCAGAAGAAAACTTGCTTTGTGTTCTCTTAAAATGGCGAACAAGCTGAAAAATTAATTATGTGCACTTCTCTAAAGCACAGACTGCAGAGTGCAGTCTGGGCCCAGGCAGAGGTACCTTAGAAATCCCTCCTAGTCAAAAATTGGGTTTTTGATCCTGCTTCACCTCTGCATGTAATAACTGGCCAAGGCATGAGAGCATCATGTGGCTAATGGTGGGTGCTTTGCACAGAGGCAGCAGGGAAGCATCATTTCTGCACAGCATTGCCTGCAAATGCTCTTTTTGACCTCGTTTTGCCTCAACGCCTGCATTACTCACTCTGAATTTGGCTGTCTACCTTGCTCTCAAGCCTCTTGTCTCAACTTATTTGTGTTAAGTATAGGACATATGGACAAAATAACCAGAGCGATGCCAAAGCTGTAACCCAACACTGTGTTCTGAAAACTGTAGGGGAAAAAAACCCACACTTTTGGTGGGGAGAGAGGGAGAGGAAAGGGGGAACTGGGATAAGGAATCAGCTAATTAGCCTCATCTACATTTCAGCTACATGGTTCACAGGTACTAAATCATTCCTGACATATTTAGGTTGCCATTTATTACCAAAATTATTCAATGTGAATTTTGCCATTTAGGACGTGTTAAGAAAAATACTTATGCCTTCAGAGTGACTCCAGCTCTGATCCCTTCTGACATAATGGCACCAGTGGGCCATGGTTAAAGTGCAGCCATGCCTGCCCACAGTAACAACCTGGGCACACAGCTGGATGCACAGCTGCAATGGGCAAGACTGCAGGACCAGAACTCAGAAGTGACTTTTTAGCCCAA
The DNA here is from genome assembly GCA_013396655.1 of Campylorhamphus procurvoides. Taxonomy (NCBI): domain Eukaryota; kingdom Metazoa; phylum Chordata; class Aves; order Passeriformes; family Dendrocolaptidae; genus Campylorhamphus; species Campylorhamphus procurvoides. The sequence continues at coordinate 743,291 of WBMV01004231.1, read as the reverse complement.
ACCCCCCACATCTTTATCATCCCCCACTAGTCTACAAATTAATATGTCCTCATCTGCTAGTCTCAGCATCCAGTGCAGTGTTCCTGAGAGATACTGAGAGTTTTACATGCATAAAGACTTAACTTAAAACTTAGTCTAGAAACTGTATAATCACAGTGGAAACAGAACCCCATGCCAAAGGATACACACAAATATGCATACACACACACCACTGCTGTGCTGCCTTATATTTGTAGTTAACTCTTCATTGTTCACTGATGGGTTGTCCACATTATGTTGAGCCACAGCCTTACACAAAAAAACTAAAAACCAAACCAAAAAACCCCAACCCAACAAAAACAGCAAAAATGAAACTCTCACTATGTCCCCAAGGGAGGGACTTACGGGGCCACTCAGTGGGCAAGTTCTCCTGGAGAGTAGTTGGATTTGTAAATATGAGTGTATAAGTCACTTCCCTACAGACTTTAGTTGGTTTATGTATGCCAGAATTGGAAATGGCACAACTCCACACTGCATTTGCAGAAGGTTGTGTCTGCTCAGATCCCCACCAGCCTGGCAGTGGTGCCTCTGACTACCAGTGCAACCACCTTTTCTCTATCCTGCTGTACTCTTATTGTTCTTCTAATGGAGGAATGAGACTTATTGCACTTGTGTAACTGTGTGTTTACATCTGTACGTCCCCATTTAATAACTTTAAGAGGTAGTGGCTAATTCCAAAAAAAAATCTGACAGAGCAACCAACGTCTCGGAGATAGGGAGTTCACACAGGCTTTATGAAAATAGATTCCTCATAGAGGAAACTACTCTTACTTATGTCTTCCACAGACAAAATGTTAATAAACTCACTATTAGACATTAGAGAGTCAATGTAGGAAAGAAATGCTGAAATCCCAGCTCATCAGTTCTGTTTTCATGGAAAAAATTGTCTAATCTGGATTTAGTTTGCTCTGGACCACCGTAGCCAAACATGACTCCAAAAAAATAAGAGTTGCCTGTACATTCTCTTATAAATTAGTAAACAAAGCCCACCCTACACTTGAGGTAAAGTTTCCCACATTAATGACAGGCTGAAGATGAATTTTAAGGATATATTTTTAACTGGTCAGTTGCTCTGCCACTGGAAAACAGCTGGAGTCCACAGGCGTGAATAAAGCAAAGCTGATTTCCATGACTTTGCTCATTATTGTTGAGAATATATTCATTCCTGCATCTCTGAGTTCAAAGAGGAAAACAAAAATAGCCTTTTTCATTAAAAAAGTCGAAGTGGGAGGGGTTAGTTGGCAAGGTTTTTCCAGTGAATGGGTCTTGATTTTGCAACTGGCTTCCAACTGAGTCCAAGGCAGCCTGAATTTGACTTGAAGACTATCTGCTGAGCTATTTTCCCAGGCATTTGAAACAGATGAGATGTAACAGCAGTTTTTTTCCCTTAGCCAGGGCCAGTTTCCTATCAGAGGTGCAAATTCAGATTTATCTACTACAAGAAGCTTAATAAAAAACACTCTTTTCCCCCTCCCCCAGTCACTGGTTATCATAAACAAATCCCTCAGCAGAAACTAAAAAGAAGATATTTTGAGGTTAAAAGCAGCCTTTAAAAGAAAATGATGTTGTACATCATCCCAAAATTTAATATGACTTTATGCACAATAGTAATGTGCCTGGTAATGCAAAGATTTTTCTAAAGTAGCTTAATAACAATCCAATATTCTCTTCCTTAAAAAATGAAAATGTATGTCAAAAAGGGATCTAATGTAGCTGCATCTTGTATCCATTGATGGAGTGAGCTGATTTACATAGATAGCATTTAACATACTATCATCATTATCCTATCAGTCTTCTGTCTAATCTGGAAGCCTTGAGACAGAGTTCTCAATGTTCTCTGAGGTAAAAAATACCAACCAAAATTATGGTAAGGGGGGAGAAAAAAAATCAGTGAGGGACAGATGAATATCAAATCAGATGAGATAAAAATGGGACTTTTTTTTTAGCCAGCATAGAATGAGTTTAAACTGCTGAAAAGTGGATAAAACAAATAATGTTTAAGACTGTAGCATACGGTACCACAATGATGAGGAATAAAAGAGAGAATTATGTTAATGGCTGGGTCTGCGTGTACTTGTGGAGACTGCTCTTAGATTGCTTGTGATGGCTTGAGGGATACAGATAGATAGTGTGGATCTCTGAAATCCAGCCAGTGTATAATATTCATTTCCTTTCCCTCTTACCCCTTTTGCATGAATTTAATGCTTGTGGATGATGTAAACAACTGAAGGAGGCTTTCCACTGAGAGCAGGATGGGGTTGTATGAAAACCTAGACAGGGGGAGACTGTCGTGAAGTCAGTAAGGTTTTGTGCTTCTCTGTATTTGTATCAAGTTTGCATTAAATTGCTCATCTTCAACACAAGCGTGTTATTATGGCATCGCCTCCTGACCTTTGCTCTCCCCCACTTTCAGTCTTTCTTTAAACTCAACAAACCTACCAGTGTCTGCACCATTCCCAGCCCTGGTGTCTCCTCCAACACTGCAAAGGGCTATCCCAACCCCCCCCCAAAATGCCCTGCCAGCAGGCAGGACCAGATGTGCAGGTCCATGCACACTTCCCACCAACACCACAGGACTGAGGTGTTCAGGGAGAAAGAGAAGTTACGGCACTTCTGTTTGTCCAGGAATATTTTCTTTTGAAAACAGGGCAACTAAGCAGGTGGCAGCTCAGAAAGGCATATGAGGAGACCAGGGCATGGCTCAGGTCAGCAGGTTAGGGCATCAAAAACAGCACAAGAGAGCCGGCAGCCAAGGAAACTGTGCGGGCTCTCGTGTGAGGTGACATTATGGCCTTGCGGCTGCCTTTGCTGCACTCTGCACTTTTAAACTCTTATTGAGTGGGCTTGACTGCAGCCACATGAGCCAGGCCTGATGCAGGGCTGTATCCAGGAGCCACCCAGACTGCTCTCTCCTCCTTATGCAATCCTGTTTTGAGGTGGCATCCCCTCATACATCTGCATCACTCAGGACCAAAGGCAGGAGGCTATTTATTTAGCACAGGGCTATAGGGCTGCAGCATCCCATTAATATCCCATAGATGTAATACTCCTGCTCTGGGTCTGTGGTGGAGGCATGGCTGGACAGGCCTTTTCCACCCCTCCCCACACTGAGCTGGATAAGGTACATGACCGCAACTGATCCCGCAATGTAAGAGAATGTGGATCTTCCTTATAGTCATAGAGGGTCCACTGCAGCCCAACCGCTGGGTCATCCCACCTCATCTGCCAGTCCTTTGGGTCCTGCCCACTTGTTTGCCTGTTTGACAGATTGGTTCCCTCAGTCAAAGCTAAACAACTCCCATGATGTAAGGACGTGATCACCCTCTCTGTGTGAGAAGGCATGGCAGGAATTCCCACAGTGGAAGAGCTCCAGGCACTGATCCAAATCTGCCCTTGAGTGAGATGAGTTAGGAGGATTTCAGTGTCATTTGAAGCAAGTCCTTCAAGAGAAGGAGAAAAAGTAAGACCTCTAGAAGAATGCAAGCATTTCCCTTTGCCTGCATCCCATTCACCATGCAGGTCTCTGCAAGGACCCCAAACCATCCTCAGTCACAGGAGAGCCATCCACAAATTCCCAAGTGCTGGCCCACACCTGGAGTGAGCACAGGGAATCAGAGGGCACGAAAGGAAATGGAGCACCCCCCTGGTGCTCTCTGTACCACACATGTCCCCATGTCATGTGGCTGCTCAGCCCTCCATTTGATGCTGCATCTGCCCCTGCATAGAGGCAACTATGATGCAATATAAAGCCCGGTCTAGTTGCTGCACCTAATTATGAGGAAGAATAGAGAAAATTTTACCCTTACATGGACACAAAGTGCCAAAGCCGTGCTGCTGCTGGCGGAGTTCCCCTGTGGTTGCATCTATAGGGCACCCAGCAGGGATTTAATCCTGTTGTAAGTAGCATTATCTTGAGCTCAGATATTTGTTTTGGGCTTCACAGGGTTAGCAGTAGGGATCAGTCCTGCCCCCAAAACCTAGTGGCTTTCAAAGTGGAACGTGATCATTTTATTAAAGGGATTATGTGCCATTGTTTGTTTGCAACCAAAAAGCACTGGACTCAGTGACTCGGGAGGGCCTTCCAGTCTTTTGCTGCTGTGTTGCTAATTGAAAGAAAAGCTGTTTGATTCCCTGTCCTCAACATTTATCATACACAAATCCCTTGGAGATCTTGAAGATTCCTGTGTGAGCCCAAGGATCCTGGGACACAAAAATCCTTTTAGAATTTCTAATTCATATTTGCTTGTCTCAGTTTCCTAAATTATTCAGAAGTGTAGAAAAAAACCCTGGGATCCTAAAAGAGTGAGTTGAAACATTATTTTTCGTAAATACATCTTACTTTGCCTTCTTGGTATTGTCCTTCTCAAGCACATGCAGCCTGATCATCAGAGCTCAGAGCAGACAGGACTCAAAATGTCAGAGATCCAAACTAGCAAGAGCCACTCTACCCACACCTAATCTAAACCAGGCTTAAAAAATATCTCCTAGAGAACAAGTTTCCTGAAGCAAATTGTCTGGAGCAATGATACAAAGCACAAATTAGATGCAGAAGCTGTAGCAAACCTTTTTCTGACCAACTATGGGGTTAAATGGGCTTAATTAAACTCTAAAAATTAAAATTTTCTTGAGGAGAAATAGATATATGGATCTTCCCATCTTTTGGATGAGCAGGTTGTGCTCAGGTACAGCCTGAGCTATTTACCATCACTGTGATCTGTGGGGCTGTGCCACGAAAAGCTGATGGGTACCACTCATGCCAGGCAGGCTCATGTGACTTAGAAGCAAGACAGGTTTCAGCACATAACTTCCAGCCCAGGGAAACATGATTGGATTGTCTCACCCCAAAAACAGAACAGAAATGGAAGGATTTTCTTTTAAAGTTCATTTGGAAGAGATAAAAAATAAATCTTCTTCTTAAATACAATAACTGAGAATGCCCTGATCCTGGAGACAGACATCTAAGCAGATGCAAAGGACTCATCGAAGACAAGCATTAGTGTTTGTAAGATAAAGCCTTTATTGATACTTAAAGTTCCATCAGTTTAACTAAATGTATTTTTAAAACTCATTTAGTGAAAACATGCAAAACCCTTGGGCAGACACTCTAAAATTGTTTTAATGGTTTTAAATTGAATTGGCTTCATGATTCCTTACTAAATTAGACTGTGCTAACTTTAAATTGTTCTGCAAGTAGCCACGCAGCTCTTTGCACAAGATAAACTGAACTAAATTTTCAATGCAATTTCAGTCAAATCGCCTTACATGTAAGTGTGGAAAAAGCTTTAAGTGCAGGAAAATCATTAAATATAGGATGGTGACATGGCACCTGGCTAAACACACTGAACACACTGATCCTTGTCCACTGAGACTCAGCATTATAATCACTTCCAAAAACTGAGACATTTGCTTTCTTAATTGTTCTGTACAATTTTAAATACTCGGTTGACTACTGATAAATGGTTTTCTAGAGCAAATCTCTGCAGCTCTCACATTCATTGGAGTCTACTGTGTTCAGCACTCCAGGAGGCTTCACAAGAGCTTTTAATTTTATTTTTTTTTTGGTTCCTCCATGACTTTCTGAGACAGAAAGCAAAGAGGTGACAATAAAATGGCAGTACCCAGAGACAGCAATGACAGCTCCACAGACTATGATGCTGAAAGAGTGACAAGTATTTCTAAAGGCTGCTTTGACAACTCATACTGGAGTTTTCCTTTAAGTTACAATCATTCTTCTGGAGCAGTAAAATTGGTGCCTGAAGGATCTGAAAATGAAGAAATAAACTTGTGCAAAGTTGGCAGTGTCTTACAGTGCTTGTGGAGCATCAGTTATATCTATAATGCCCTGTCTTGCACCTGCCAAAGTTGCCTCAAGACCCTATTGCTGTGCCATGGTACAGCAGTTTATTAATAAAGTTACTGTTCTGCTTCTGGAAACTCCAAGGCAGCAAACAGGGAAGAAGTGTGGGATGGTGGCCGGGCTGCCACTCTGGTACCTGCCCTGCTCCTTTGTGCCACCTCCAGGCCTTCTTAGGACCTTCCCAAGAACCAATAATGGGACTGTTTGTTACCTTCCCTGCTCCAGGCACTCCTGGCTACTGAGGGATTACTGGATTAGTGTCGTTTTCATTAGCAGTTTGAGGTTTGCTCCTTGCTCTCTTTGCAGAATGACCACAGAGACGAGGCACTGTGGTTATTCTGCTGGATGCTGCAGAGAAAAACCAGACAGCAAAACCCTAGAGGCCAGCACTGAAGGGAAGAGACACAGCTGAGTCCATGAGGACTAGGTCTGCCCAGGATGGCATTGACTCACCACTAGTGTGTTTGAGCTGTAACTTTAACAGCTGAGGTGTTTAAACCCAGGAGGATCCAGACTGCAGCAAAGGTGGGGGAGATGTTGCTGTGCAGCTGTCTGAAGCTGCAGTGAGGCACCTTCCCAAAGCAGCAAGAGACCAGTAGAGTGACTGTCTGGGTCACATACCTGTCCCAGCAATGCTCCAAGAGGAAAACAATTGCCTGCTGCACTCTCCATTCAGGATTTAACCTGAAGGTTCAACCTAATGCCTGGAATTTGTTTTCACCTGCCTAGTGAAATGATAGCTTGCCTAAACAATTCAGTTGCTGTCAGCTTTATCAGCTGGACATCAGGTTATTATTGTTTTATTTAGAGGGCAGCAAATCATTCCATGAAAAAGTGGGAATCATCCGTGAACAGCAAAAGCTGGCAACGAGATAAACATCAAGATGTCAGGGAACTTCTGGGCCTGATGCACTTAACTTACACACTGGCATCACCCTGCTTGGTGCCTTCCACCAAAAGGCCAACACCCCTTAATTTTGTCTTTTCCCTGGATTGGGGAAATTCCTTCTTTTCCAGGCCAATCAACAGAAGCTCACTGAGATTTATGGCTTTGATGAGTGAAATTTTCAGCCTTGGATCTACAGACTGACGCTTTAAATACATTATAAAGATTATCGGCAATGTATCAAGGTGTCTTTGCAGGATGGTATAAACTTCTACTGCACTACTTATTGCCATAAACCATACTTCCAGGTTTTTATTTATATGCGCATTAGCTCAATATGATTGGATCTGTAGCCAGCCCTGTGGACTGCAGTAATTTATATATATCAATAAAGGTCTCCAGCCAGCCACTGGGTGCTCTAAGGGGAACAGTAGTTCCATTTAAAACATTAGGAACTGGAGAAATTGAAAATAACTCTCTATTTAGAGGCCAAGAAGTAAGACAGCAGGCAACAGAGGTCCCAGCACAGCAAGGCTATACTAAAGAGATTGTTAAAATGTCATTTCACTTACATATAAGCCCCAGAAAAAAAAAATTAACCCTTTCTCTCCCATATTTGCTACAAATAACACTTGAAAAGAAAACATGTTCTTCAAACCTAAAGTGTTTTAAATAATCCCTGGGGATATGACCATAAAACTTTGAGCAACATGTTCAAAGAATTCAGGGGAGTTTACTTGCAAAATTACTTTTAAAAAAAGACAGAAAATCTCATTACCTTTGCATTTGTTAATGTTAGAGCTGAAATGTAAAAGCAGCAAAAAATCCCTCAGTGGCTGGATTTTACAAGGCACAAAAAGCCTACAGGAAGAAGTGTCATCTTGTCTACCGAAAGCAACCAAACCCAATATTATTAAATTTTCACATTAAAGTGTCTTTGACTGCTCTTTTCCTTTAACAAGCAAGGAAAGCACTGCACAAGCACCTAGCATAGATCTGCTGAGGTTTACCTGCCTCCCCTGCTCCTAAGCTTCCCATGGTTCATGGATACACTTGGCTGGTAGTCTAGGTTTTAACAGTGTTTATATAGTAGGAATTTCATCTTACAGTGAACTTTAATGACCTGTAACTCAAACACAGCTTGATCGACTTCCTATAATTTTTTTCAAAAATTCTCTTTAACTTTCTGCAAAAGATAACCAGCAGGTCAGAAGGAGGATAGGGCACTGTTCGAGACAGAAAAAAGCCATATGAAGCTACACAAGAAAAACAGGCTGTAGGGGCCTACTGTAGTATGAACTATGGAGCCACATGATTCGTATGTCAGGACAAAAAAAGCATGTGGGATTATTAGAGAAAAGCATCTGCTAAAAGAGGGCCTTGCACTGTTGCACTGCTCTGTATTTTGTTCACTTTGAACTAGAAAAGCAGTAAGAAAATGCAAGCTCCTTCTCTCCATCCCAGCCCCTCTTTTCTCTCTCCTTTGCAGGAGTGAAGTGCCAATGATTCATTTTGCTGTATCAAAACTGACAGTTTTTCTAAGGGTCTGAAAGACCAGCATGTAGGACCTGCCCCATGCAAAGCAAACTGGTTGAGTTTTCTTAAGCTGGGGGAAAAAGAAGAACCAAACAAACCACCAGTGTGTTGCTAAACTGAGGAGCAGTCACTTCTAAGCAAACATAGCGTGGCTGATGCGGCCACATTACGGAGTGATTGAGCCTTCCTCTCTCCCATCACGCCCCCACACCCCAAGAGGGGAAAAAAACATTGCTTAATGCATAACAATGCCATCGTGTGCGGGAGAATTCCTGCCTCGAAGGAAGTGTCCCCACCAGAGCCCCCGCATGCAGCTCACAGTGCTTTGAACGCTCCTGCTGTCCTTGTGCCCCAGCCAAACTAAATCCATTTCTATTCAGAACTCAGATACTGTCCCGCTGTTCCAGGTCTTGTTTTGTTTTTTAAAGGTTTGTTTCTTATATTGGGTATTTATTTGCAGTGGATTAATTTTCGGTTCATGAGGTTTTACTTTTCCAAGGATATTGCTTTCCGCTCTGGGGAGACAGTGTGGGCTGGTGGATAGAGCCATTGGGTAGAGACTGTGGAGACCTGAACTGTGGTTTGGAGCAGGTCATGCCCTGTAGCCTCACAGCAAAACCACCCACCCTCCTGGATTCATGCATGGTTTCAGTTCTCCCACTAAAGGAGTGGTTTCTAATTAATATCATGAAAATGCTGTATTTAATCCCTCCAACGAGTGGGCCTGAGTTGATATCTAGGTCTTGTGTTAGACCTTGTGCCCTGGAAAAAAGTCATCTTAGGATACATGAGTGGGAGGAAAGCATGACATGATGTAGAGGAAGGATATATGAGAGGAAGAGATGTCAGTGTGACAGGGCAAAGGTGAAGGAAAACTGCAGGGATACATATCAGAGCACTGTAGCTGATGAATGTGCAAAGTTTGCACCATCTACTGAGAGCATCCAGCTCTTTTAGATAAGGGAAACTGGGTTAATGCATGTAGGAGAGGTGTTACTGCACTGGCCCCAGGGGCCACAGCCTTCCACGGGCTGCACACCAGAACGGGACAGTCCCTTTTCGGCAGGGACTGTGCCCAGGTCAAGTCAGCAGTTCAAAGGCAAGATCCAAATCAGAGGTCCTCGTATCAATGGTCCTTCCTAGTTGTTGATAATTACGGTGGTTTTTTTTCTGAATAAGTGCATTAATGCCTCATATTCTCACTTGGTTGGAACTGCAGGCGCACTACACTGCAATGGTTGTGTTATTCTAACATTATTAAATGTGCACTCTTCTTTTATTAGGCTTTTTAATAACATTTAAGTTGCACTCCTGGGAATTTTTGCAGAAAGGGAACATTGGCCAGCCTAATTTGTACATGAAAATACCCCACAGGCCAAAGAAACAAGATTCAGATGAATTTCACATACAGTATGACTATGAGTTCAACAAATGCTGAAGGAGCTTTGGGGTGTAAAACCATCCAACTAGGAATGTTTGAATCTCATGTGTTATGCTCTCAAGCCAGTATCTTGTTTGTGCACTTTACTGCTTGCATTTCTCATGTATTTTTGCTTCTTTAGTAAATACATCCAAGTTTTCTCATTCCATATCTAGAAGATTCTTTGTTACACCCTACAACGGGGCACAACTTACTCTGCCTCACATGAGACCCTGCTCTGCATGTCAATCCTAAATCAATTCCCAGGCTACCAGAAACACAAAGCCCCTGGGGATGTCCTGGGTGAGTTGTCCAAGAGCACTCCCAGCCAGGAAATTCGTGGGTGTGTAGTGGTGCTAGAAGAGAAGGCAGATGCTTGTGTCAGGCACCGTGGGGACAGGGACTCCTCTTGGGGAACTCACCAGCTTAGGCATGAACAGGATCAAAGCTCTGGAGAGGAGCAGACTGCCAATGCCAACTACTGTCTCTGAACACAATTCTCTCTGCTTTGCTCCAGCTGACACTGCTGTTAAGGAGCTTTTATCTGTAATCAGCTGTTTGTCATCTTCCTTGCTACTTCATTATCCCTTTTGAAAAAGCATTTGCAATAATTTTAGACTAGTAAACAAACAAAGTCACTTTAAAAGGGAGAAAACTGTGCATCACCCTTTTTCTTTCCCTGGGAAAATCATAACTTCAACCTAAATGTTTTAATTCATCTCTCTTGGAGAGCTAGCACATGGAGATCCTGACAGAGCGGGCTGCAGGAATTCACAGGAATAACACTGCCTTTTCTTGCTTGCAGCTGCCTTCCCTGCTGCAGGGTTACTGTTTTCTTATAGTACTACACAGTTTGAAAAATTGAGCTGTTAGAAGTGTTAGAACTGAAAATGCACAGCATTATATTCAGAATTAAAGTGTCTGAATAGATGCTCCTCTGACAAGACAGGGATTCCAAGGAACAGAGTTAGGCTTTCGGTTTTGCCAAAAGTTCCCTGACTTACATTAGGTGAGTCATTGAATATGTCTATGCTAATTATTCGCTCCTTCTGGTTTGTTTCTTTAGAACCAGATAAATAACCTCTTGTCCCCATCAGTATTCAGCTATTTTCAAAACAAATGTCTGTTTTTTCAACAGGAAAATTATTCAGATAAGTGCTTACTGATGGGAAAATTACATGTTCTTTAATGTTTGTGGAGCACTTTTCTCTGCATCCAGTCACTAGTACATGGGAACTCAGCTGTGGCTTCAGAGTTTGCAGAACTCTCAAAATGCACATTTTCAATGGCAAGAGCACATAGAAAAGATGGAAGAGTTTTTGTCACAGAGGTTCAGTGGCACAGTCCATTTCCAGGGCTGCAGCACCGCGTGGGAACCCTGACTCAGCAGTGGGAAGCCAGTTGCGTGGTCACGTCTCTCTAAAGTTTGCAGGTTACTCTGTGGTTTCTTTCACATAAAGTTCGTGGGAACATTTTGTTCAGTTTCATGACACAAGTTCTGTTTTTTCCCTTCTCATGTTTCATTTTGGGCATGACATGATGAACAGACCCAGAACCTCAAAGAGAAACCCATTGGAAACCACAACATTTCTTTGGGCTTTGTTTTAAAGCCAGGAAAATCCACAAAATACTCACACTTTCTATGAAAAACCATCAGCTGGTTTAAGCAAAGATCCTAATCAAATCTTCTGCTGTTTTCAGTGAGGAATTCCTGATTTATGCCAGAGTAAGCAAAGAAGATTTAGAGGAACAGTGCCCAGCCACTACACGGTGAACCTGGCCTGGGTTTCTTGCAGATAAAAAAGAGATTTGAAAGTAAATGAGTTACAAAACAGTCACAAACTGAAATCACTTTCAGGTTTCACAATGGACATTTTGCACAATTTCAGTCACAAACCTTACTGGGTGCAGGAATATCCACTGGAAAATGCAGGTCCAGATGCATTGGAGATGTGCACATGGGACCCAAATACCAGGCTTGGCTTGTGTATGTTCTTTCAGTGTTTTGCTTTCTAGAGCCACATGTTGGCACAGGAAACACACACACAACGGAACTGAAGTGGTACTTGTTGTGCTCTGTGGTCCTCCAGCACATCTCTGGGATGCATGGGGAGAGGGAAGCTGGTGGTTCTCCTGGGGAGCAGTGGTGGAGCTGGTTTTATCACCACTTGGGAAGTGGTTGCAGTGTCTGACAATAGTGCTGATATATGAAACACATGTGAGGGCAGTGGAGTGCATATGTGGCCTGCTTTGCACATTGCCTTGTCATTTTCTCTTTCCTGGAAGACAAATGCAAGGAAGATGATAGACTTTCCAGAGGCTGGAAAATTATTTTGGTGTTTTGTAGTTCTGTTTTAGCTTGTGGCAAGGCTGGCACAGCAGGGCCCGTCAAGTGTGTTTGTACCAAACGTAGCACACTCCTAAATAACCCTGATCTCAGACACTGACGTTAGCAGCATTAGTCCTAATCTTTCTATATATAGGGTCTTATTGAAGAGGTCTGACTTCAAAACTGCTGCTGCTGCAAAATCACTGTTGCTGAGTAATACGACCCATGATATTTTATATTTACTAGAGCAGATCTATCTCATCCCTGCTCCATTTGATACTGCAATAAGAGATACGTGCAAAGAGTTAGTCACTGTGACTCACATAACCTCAGTCCCTATAAAAAAGCTATGTTTCATGCTGTCTTCTTTTTTTTTCATAGAAAGAAGAAAAAAAAGAAAAACAGTTCTGAGTGAACCAAGAGTAAAAGGAAGAGATGGTAGTAATCAGTTCCACCTAATGATTGATCAGTTTGTGAGGAATGCTGATCAACTCCAGATGTTGCATTCCAGCCTCAAAATGCGATCATCAATTCAGAATTCCCATCTGGTTTGTCTGACACCAAAAACACAAGAAATTTTCCAAGAAACTCTAAAAAGAAATATGTGATTGTTGGGAGAATATCTCTGCTCAGATCAGTACATTTGCCAGTAGGATGTGGTAGTTCCCTTTTGTGTCTCCTATTGGTGTTCCTGAGTGACTTGTCTATTGATGGTATCTGACAGAAAACCACCCACTTTTGGAGGAATCCTTTCAGGACACCCTAACTTCCAAGGCCAGGGATTTCTGGATGCTGCTCTGTATCTGGTAGAGAACTGTGAGTTATATTCGACTGTTAATATTTTAACTCCCTCACAAAATCAGAAGCTAATTTGATTCAGCCATCCTGTCCACTTGCCAGATGACACAGGAAGCACTGACTAACAGCAACTCATAAGCTTTGCATTTGCAAACTTTCTTTTTTTAACTTCCTTATTTCCCAGAGCTCCACTTCCCTCATTTACTCACCTACCCCATCCATTCCATAAAACAACTATGCTTCAAGGTCAATCCCCTTGCAAAGACACAAGAGCTTCCTCCACAAGAGGAGGAAGGCAGCCAGTGGAAGCCTTATGTACATGCAGTGGTTTATGCCCTTGCTGGTCCATTTGTACACCTTGAAGCCACATCTTTTAATTACAGTTTGTAATCATCTAATGACAGCTTGTCCTACCACAAGACAAGGCAGCCACCATTTGGCAGTCAAACACCCAGGCTTAGTTATCCCATCCCATCCCAGACAGTGAGCACCCACACGGATTCAAGCTCAGGGATGGAGAAAGACGACGAGGCAAGAACAAAATGCAAAGCCTTGAGTAGGCTTAGCTGCTGCCCTTGCAGGAAGAGGATGCCTTGAAGTGCAAATCCAGTCCAGTTCTGGCGAGCAGAGTGGGAGGATACAGGGTATTCCCCAGGAGCATCCTGGGGCTGGGCACATCAGCAGCGCTCACAGCCACCCTGCATCCCTGGTACAAAGAATCCCACAGTAATGGCTTGGTCTCACCAGCAGCACTAGTCCACACCCAAGGTAATTATCCAGGGGCATTCAGGCTGCCCACTGGAAAAACAGAAGCCAGGCTTGGAAACCAGTTGCGTCATGAATGATAATAGTGCTGACAGTTTTAAAAGCACTCAGGGACTTTTTAAAGTGCAACTCACCCATCTGAGAGAACCTTTCATGGGGCAGGAGCACCAGCCATGCAGGCTGGAAGAACCCAAGTGCCGTGGGGAAACAAGGAGCTGCTGCCATGCGGGGCATTTCCTCTGCATTTCCAGATTTCCAGGCGAGGGAAGTCCCAAAACACAGCACTAGTCACTGAGTTATGGTCTTTGGTAGGGACACCTCTTGCTTGTTAAGAACGCCTTGTCTGTATCTAAGGGCATCCACACAGCGAGGCAGCGGCAATGGCTCGGAGACTCCCGGCACTCACCCGTGTTGGATGGGTGGTTAAGGTGCCCCCACACACTTAAACACATTTCCTTGCTAAATTCCCTGCAGTACATTAATTTTTACTGATTGCTAATGGCTGCCTGGCTGTCTCTAAGGCAACTGGTCCAGTTATTATTAATTTCCAGGGTAGAAGAACAATAGACATTCATTTATCAGTGAGGTACAAAAAACCAGCCATTTTTTTTTGTTGTTGCAAACTGGTTTTTAACTATACAACTCCCACACTGGTTGTGTTTTGGGTCATTTCTTGCCATAAAAAGTCCTAATGGAGGAAAACTTGGGGCAAGAATAAGAAAGTGAAATTGAAGCAGTGCTCAGGAGAAATTTCAGTCTCCTTCAGAGAATGAATATGAAGTGAATACAATTTTTCAGCTTTCACTGACCTATTTTCGACCCTCTCCTTGCCAGAAAAAAAAAAATCCCTAGGAAACTTCATTTGCCATAACATGATTTTTCTGGAAGGATCAGTAAAAAAAAAAATCAGAGGAAAAAGTTTAAATATAGGGTTCACGAGCTGCTTTTTACTTGATGCAGGAGCAGGGGCAAGCAGAATAAATGACTTTATGTCAGTGTTATAACTACTTCTATTCAGCCCGCGGGCCAGGGGGGAGAAAAAGTGACCCAAGCAAAAGTTAAATCTTTTGTGACATGCACTGTCTGATAGGGAATCCTAAAATACATAAGCCTAGCTGGCTTTAAATGCATTTCCTTGTGTGTGCTATAATGGAAGTCTGCTGGGTTTTGCATGCCCTTGATTTGATGTAGTTTTAGGGGACAAAGTCTCTGCTGGCATAACTGTTTTGTGGCTCTGCGCTTACTCACAGAGACAATTGAGTCTGGTGTGTTAAAGGCATGGTTAGGAGAACATCACATGATCGATTAAATTACCCCATAATTCCATTTCTTGCCTCAGAATGGAGATCTAAGGAAACCATTTCCAATGGAAGTGGATGTACTGAACAATTTTTGGTGGCACAAAATTCACTGGTAATGGAGGTTTATTTAAGACTATTTAACTACATATTATTTGCATGTTTGTTTTAATAATTGTATTTACTGTCTTGTCAACTGACAGAGGCAGATTAGTATAGAGTGTGCAATATACAGAGCACTAATATTTTAGCATACCCACTCTGTGTCAGGCTACAGCATTTACCAGACTCTGAGTAGTGGCTCAGTTCCATATTTGCACATAATTTTGTGAACTTGCAGAGGTTTCATTGTCACAGGGTGGGAACAGGAAACACTGGGTGAGTAAGTCTAAAAATGTGATAGTTGTAGAATGGGCTTTTTTTTATTTTCAGATGTTTTAGAGGTATGAGGGGGTTAATTCCCTTATTTTTTTTATTGTGACAATATAGAAAGCAAACACTAGTTTACAGGCAATGGGAATGGCCAGTTGCCCCTGCTGATGCACACTTGAAACAATATTTCCACCTGAAACTCCTCTGCTCTTACATTTTCATTATGTTTCAAGATCAAGGTAAAACTTGAGAAAACTTTCCAAATTGTTTTATAGTCTTCATTTTTTTAACCAGAGTTAGCCTCATTTCTTAAAATATCAAAATTCCAATTTTTCATTTATGAAAAAGATTTTATTTCTGCACCTCTTTCCCTCTTTTCAAACTACCAATCTCCTTTTCTCTCTGTTTCCTGTGCTCTGTACTCCCGTGTATTTACTGTAAAATGGAGTTTCTTTGTAAAATGCTTTGAAGAAGAAGAATTAAATACCTTATATGGGAAACTACTATCATTAACATTGACTTACTAGAGCATTTTGAGAATACTGAGGTTGAATTTACATATTTAACTGCAATCTCAGCCTTATTCACAAAGTTCTTCAATGTGCATAACTTTGAACTGAGAGTTAATGACTTGAGTAAGTTCTGTACCAAGAAGGCACCCAGGTGAGAGTTACAGATATAAAAGAGTTTTAAATTATTTTGGGCTTCTTTTGAACAAAGTTATAACACCACAGTGAATAAATTAGCAATTTCTATTTTAAATCAATGGAACCATTTGCATGACATGAGTGCAAGGTTCAGTCAAGATGTTTCTATAGCTGAGAGCGTGTTTTAGTATCAGTGAAATAATCAGGGGATTCCAGGAGATAAAATTGCTAATAGATAAAAAGTGGTACCTCTCATCATCCTTGCTATGAATCAGTTGGTGGTGGCTGAATCCAACAGTACAGAAATCTAACCTGGAGCAACATGTTCTCTTTGCCTTCATCCACAAGCATAAACACACAAAAGTGACTGAAAGTCTATTGCAAGTTGTCTGCTTGATTGTATCACTCAATTTTTGCACTGTGGCAGCTGAGTAAGTAGTCAGCCACACAGGAGAGAGAAATGACACCATGGAAATAATTACGCTAACAAAACATAGCACAAGATTTGCTATGAATTATCCACAAGCTATTCATAAATGCAAATCCCTTTATGATATAATTTCATAGAATCATAAAATATCCTGAGTTGGAATGGATCCACAAGGATCACCAAGTCAAACTCCGGGCTCTGCACAGACACCCCAACCATCCCACCCTGTCCCTGGGAGTGCTGTCCAAACATTCCTGGAGCTCTGGCAGCCTCGGAGCCGTACCCACTGCCCTGGGGAGCCTGTTCAGTGCCCACCACCCTCTGGGGGAAGAACCTTTTCCTGATATCCAACCTAACCCCTCCCTGGCACAGCTCCATTCATTCCCTTGGGTCCTCTCACTGGTTACAGAGGGCAGAGATTGCTGCTGCCACTTGTAAGGAAGTTGTAGAAGGCGATGAGATCTCCCCTCAGTCTCCTCTTTTAATCTCGGCTGTTCCATTAAAAGTATACTTTAATAAACTAACACGCATGTTGCTGATAATCTAGAATGATCACCAAACATCCAGGAGGGCTTCTTAGGTAATTACTATAATACCTGTATCCCCAATATGCTACTTTTTGCTGTGCTGGAGTTCATCTTTTTAATATCTGGAATGCATGAGGATGAAACCTACTTATCCCTACTAATATCTCATGCCAAGGGTGTGGAAATTTTGGTCAATTTAAGAATATCTAGCCAACCAAGATGGCCAGTTTGGGGAACCTAGAGTGTTTTCCAGGGTTTCTGATAATTGAGCTCTTCCCTGTCCCACAAATTACCCCTTCCAGCACCAGAGGCATCCTCTTACCTCCCACCAAACTCATAGTCTTCTGAGGAAACAGACCCCTGCAACTTCCAAAGCTCTCTGGAGAGTCAATCACTCTGCCATACTTAAAAATAAACTTTTCAGTCTGAAGTCCCATGGGAAATACTTCATTAGGAACGGCGGGAAGTGAAAGGAGTTAAATCATTCGCACTATTAGCTCAAGTGGCTACTGCAGCTGGTCCAGTAAATGCCAACCCAGCCAAAGCTCAGTCATTTTCTCTCACACACATTGTGTATAGTGAGACGAGAGTGTCTGCAGATTTATTAGCTTGTATATAACACTAAATTGATGAAAACATCCTCTAGGCAACTTCATCTACTTTCCACTTGCATGTTCCCATGACAGTGACAACTTGTTGTGTTACAGCTGACCTGTCAGCCTCTGCTACTCCCTGTTCATTGGGGGCTGTCTGTCACTGGATGTATATGAAACGGGAGGTGAGCAGAATACACCAGGCAGTTATACACACATTCCTCCCAAACAGCCTGCTTAAAAACTGGCAAAGCTGACAGTGGAGAGATTATTATTGAACCCTCACACAGATTCATCCAATATATGTCTGTTCTAAGAGATGCAGGGTTGCTACAAACATTTTCACCTAGCTATAAATAAACAAATTTCTTAAGCCGGTGGTCCAAAAATAGCAGCTCTGGGCTCTTTCTGCTTTTGCCAGTAAGTGGTGAAAGGAGCATTCATTAGATCCTCTTTTCCAGATAGAAGGGTGACCAGCACAAATCAGGTATCAGGCAAGGAGTGTGAGCTCCATTGTTACTGCAGATGTGTCAATCCCTGGAAACAAAAGAATCGGCACCCGTCTAGGAACAAGCTCCTGTTAGTTAGCAATTCAGAATGACTTCCAAAAGCAATCCCTTAGTCTCCAATGATATCTGTCTGACAACTACTTAATCTCGGCAAGAGCTGTGTTAAACCAGCCTGTCATCATTGCTACCTCTCAGGTGTAGCTTGAAAGGGGAGAGAGAAAGAGAGAGATCTATGAGTTTCAATCACTTAGAAGAAATTATAACTTTTTAGAAGCCTGTATGCAGATAGCATTTACCATATTGAATGGAAGATGACAGTTCCCATATAGACAGAATGATACAATGCAAAATGCCAGCTTCCAGGTGATTCTATCCCATCTCCGAGGCTGTCGGGAGCTATCAAATTAATGTTGAAATAATTGTCACTTGTGAATACCTGCCAGTGTAACCAAGTCGGGTAGTAAAAAAAAAATCCCAATTGATCAGCCTCACAAAATGTTCTGAATACTTAAAGAAAAAAGTTTCACTGAGGTGTGACGCTGTTACATATTCATTTCAGCAGAAGGATTTTTTTTTTTAAGAACAGAAGCAAAAATGAAAGTATTTAAGTTTCCCCATTGCAGCAGTGTTAATATCATCACTGATTCTTTGATTATTTAAAATTCTGAAACTTTTATGAGAAAAGAAGAAAATAAAAATTAGCTAATGCTTGAACCTCTTGCTACTAGAGTCATTTGCAATAAATCTTGATGCCCTTCTCTCCCTCTGTCTCATTGCTATAAAAATTTCCACTTTGTTGAAGTTCTCTTTTAACTCTGCACATCCTTACAGGAGTTTTATTGGGGTTAATAGTTTTTTTAGGTCTTACTCTAAGTGTTCTTGGTGTCTAACCTAATGAAGAGCAGGAATAGATCCACTGTGTCACTCCAGTCCCATCCTTAGCATTGTATAATAAATGACAGCATGGAAAGCTATATTCTTTATTCATGGAACACATGCAGCAACAGCAACAGCATTGCACATTTTCTCTATATTGACTTGCCAATGTACCCACAGGAAAGAAGAAGAAAGGAATGTAGTCTCTGAGCTGTATCAGAGCACTCCCAGCTCCCAGTGAAACCACACTCAGTACTTGGCAGATTTGAATCTTTGACATTTCCCCTAAACCCCTTCAAGGTACCAGGTTTCAGTATTCACCAAGCACACCTGATTCCCCTGTACATGGCAAATGATTGTATCGTCATCTCTGAGACTTGTCTCTCACCCCTTGCCTTTTTGCCTTCATCATTTTGCAGAGGGTTAAATGCAGTGCACTCAGAATCAGCTGCATTGGAAATCTGCAGCCGGTGCTGAATTCAGCAGACAACACGTTAGGAGGCTGTTCATGTAGGGAGGACATTGCAGCAGTACTCTGGGACCTGTCCTGGCCATCATATGAATGCCAAGAACAGTCTAAGACCCCAAGACATGACTGCCAACCCTTCGGTCCCCTGGTCTCTACTCCTTGAGGAAACACCATCCCTCAGAGATAAAGTAGCACAATGTTCAGTCTGATTTTCATCAAGGGCAACCAAGTTTCCTTTCCTCCTGGAAAGCAAATATGGTGTGTGCTCATTGTTCCCCAGACCACTGGTCTTTTCACTTCTATATTTAACCTCAAGGCTGCTTGGACATGTCANCCATGAGTCAAATCACTGGGTACTGCCATGCAGAGCCTGCACGCTAAATCACAGTACAGGCTGAGACTGTCCATCCATGCAAATTATCTTGGAGCCTCACAGTCCTCTGATAAAGGTTCCTCTGTCTCTCTTTACTTCCTACAAGCCAGACAGCTAAATTCTGTTTTCTAAGCTAATAAAATGAATTCTCTAAGAACTCCTGTGCTTCAAATGATGAGATCTATTGAAATTAATTTTCAACCACTTAATATTTACAGTGTTTTAACTATCTCTATCTTATTAGGTCTTGTTAACAAGTACCTAAAGCTATTCTTTTTTCTCTTCTTAAACAGTTCTTACAACTTGGGCTACATTCTGATTTCTGTATTATGGAGCAAACTGGAACCATTCTATACTATAACTACGTAAAGTAAATAGCATTTTGATTCCTGTGTATGTATGAATATGGACAGAGAAAAAGTACCTCCCAACAGAGATTTCCATAGGAAATTTGTATGAAGTGTATCTGTGTGCACACCCCCATGCATTGACATGGTTAATACACATTTTATTTTGTTCTTATATGTGCCTGCATGTTTCTGTTCCTGTGTAGTTAAATATCCTGACAGTGACATTCAAAGACAAAAACAAAGGGCAAACTCCACATTTCAGTTTCAGGCAATAAATCTCCAAATTTTGGAGTGACCTTTACCAAGGGATGGACCCATACTTATAAACTTTTCCCTTGGATGCTCTACCCCACAAACTCCCTAACACTGTCATGACAAAGGCAGCAGCTGTTTTCCCAGGCTTTTTCTGAATTATTCCAGCAGATTAAAATATACATGTATATATTTATGCAGACAAGAAGGAGGGAAAGTGCAACTTCTAGTCCATGCCTAAATTTCCTGCCTCCGAAGCCCAGCTGGAGAGCAGGAGTTATAACAGAAAACAGCAGCACAATTAGCTGGAGTTCTGTAGCTGTCTGCAGCAGACTGCTTGCTCCTGTCTCTCTATAGGTGGTCTCCCAGTTCATCAGTTCATAAATAAGTAATTTGAAATGTGTTCCTGGGGGAAATTTTCCTCCTTCTCTCCTGAACAGACTGTACTCATCAGTTTTCCTGTTCTCCAGGTACCTGGCGTTCTCATTTATAATGGCCAGAGGAACTATGCTGTTCTAATTCTTGCTTCATTACATTTCCTAATGCTTGTTTTCAGCAGCTTCACAACTCCACATTTCTTTATATATTGATAAAAAAAACTCTTTGCATATATTATTTATTGGCACTTTCATGTTAGCTTTACTGCTGATTTAAATGGAATATTTTTACATACAAAGTAAGACTGTGAAGTTGGTTTCAGGTCTGAGGTTTGGATATTTTGATTCAAATTATGTGAGGGGAAAGAAAACTAATCAGCAAGAGAAATTATTGTCACTGGCCATTTCCTTCCCCTCCTCATCACACAATCTCCAGACAGATAGATAGCACATGCCAATGTTTCAGTAGAATGGGACATTATATATTTTAGAGAAAAAACACAGAGCCCAAACCAAAAGCTTAAGGAGCTGGTTTAGAAAGGTCTTAGGTAGTCAAGGATGCAGCAGGATATACAAAAACAACTTGGCAAGTAAGTGCTTAATCCTAAATGAACAGCAAAGGAAATCAGGCACCTAATTCACTTAACTCTTTTGAAAATACCTGTAAGTGCTTATTGTAAGTGTCTAAGCTCTCTATGAGAAAATAGGTCCATTGGCACATAAAAAAACCAACATGACAAACACTGGTGGAAGGCATAACTATGTTAATAGAAGTGCTCATGTAAAACAAAGCAGTTTGAACCCGGGAAACAGAGCAGCAAACAGCCAGGTTAAATATTTTTGAAGTTTTGTTGAATAAACTAATTATGTGACCATAACGAGCCTCAGCCCTGTCGGAGTGGCTGGGCAGGAGCTCTGAGCAGTCACATCCCTTGTGCCTGCTGTGAGCACAGGCAGCTCCTGCAGCCCGGGAGGGGCAGGGGAGGAGCAGGGCATGACATTGCCAATGCAAAAAGAGGTGTGAGGGGGTCAGCAGTGGCACAGGAGCCAAAATGATTCCTGGCTATACCTTACTGGGGCTTCCTGAGCTCCAAATCACCTTCAGAGGGATGAACACCAAGACTTCAAGGCTTGGTTGCCCAAAAGAGGCAGAGATTTGACTCGCTGCTCTGGGAGGGATCTTCCTTTCCACGTTCCCATGATACAAACTCACCAGACCTTTAACAGCTGCCAGAGAACGCCTCAACCAAACTCGGATATGTGCATGTGACTTTAACTGGTCTGTTTTACATTCCTCTGTAGAACAAAAGGAAAATGTTCCAACCTTGAAAGACACCCTGAGATGCAATTGCAGCTCCCCAGGAAGTCCAGATTAGGTACTGACAGCCCCTGAAGTGGAATTAAAGATGCAAAGCAAGAGTGTGGTTCTATATTGCTTGGAATTACTGTGATTTTATATCGTTCTTCTTGGATTTAATCAAAGACACCCATTGACTGCATGGATGATCAATCAGGCTTTGCTTTTTGCCATATTACACTAATCAATGGCTCTAATATATTACATAGAGCAGTTCACCAAATGACAGATTTAGAAGTATCTATCTTTTTCCTTAAGAAATTACCCTGAAAACACCTAATGAAGAAGCACTTATTATTTCTTCTAGCTAGGACCAAATGTTGCTCTTAATTAAATCAGTAAAAATCCAGAATTGGGCTGTTGAGTTCAATAATTGGCTTGTGAATGCCAGTTATAATTTTGATTTTCCTATGATTCAGATGGGGATGAAAACTTCCACTGAAAAGATTTGTTTTATATAAAGGAACACTTATCGTACCGGTTTCTTTTAGATCTTTGATATATCTGTGTAAATTAGTGATATTACTGGATCATTGGTTGGTTACTGAACAGTTTATTTTTAAAGAAATATGAAAAATATTTTAACTTTTAAAAGTAGAAAGGTTGCTCTGTAGACTGAACTTAAGGAACCCTAAATAGCAAGTCACTATTTTTCTTTGATGAAAGACATCAACATCTAGTTAGGTAAGCTGAATTCAAGTCTACTCTCTTTTCTGCTCTATTAGACAAAAATTATACCATGATCAATGTAGCATTGTCAAGCTCAAGTCTTCAAGCACCATGAATCAAATCACCTCACATCTGATCAGCTTTACTTAAAAAATAGAATTAAAAATATTTAGAATACTTTTCTGCTTTTACTTAAGGCTGTACAAGGATTAACCAGACAGCATATTTTTTCTGCTTTGCCATAAAAGCAGGAATTTACATGATGCGTGGAGCTTGAGTTTTAAGAAACATATTAACTACTTTGACATCCACAGTCATGGATTATACAAAATTATACAAAATCCATAAAAAAAATAAAGAAGTGAAGGCAAGAGTTGATGGCAAACGGCATTTTCCAAGCATTATTAAAATCATTCAGTGAGAGGTGAAGGGGGAATACTTTGTAAACCTTCTGGAAAAAAAAAACCATCATAATTAAAATAATCTTCTTTTCTTCTGGGATTGTCTTTGGTGGAAAGGGAATTCTGTCACCCAACTGGTGCTGAATTTCTGCGTTAGTCTTAATTATTTGCTGGTTACCTGCATAGCTCAGCACTCACAACTGAGGCTAGATTTTTCAGAAAAACTCCCTTCCCATTTCAGCTCTTGCAGTGAAGTTCATGCTGTTGGATTCTGCCTAAATTTTTGAAAAAATATTATTCTTAATGGGTACAGAAAAAAAAAAGAAAAAAAAAGGAAGTTGTTGTTTCTTCTAAAGGCTGAACTAGCAAAGAAAACAAACTTAGAGAAAAGGCTGCAAAGAAATGTTTTTAGCAGACTACTTGCAAAATGAAATCAAAACATATTTCAGAGCCTTTCCTTGAAAGGGATGGGTTGGGAGGAGGAGGGGGAGCAGGAGGCAGTCAGGCTCCGGCAAAGCACAGATGCTTTATTCTATGACAGGCAGGACTCTCTGGGACTGCAGGTCTCTCCTGCACTTCTCACTTGGGCAACTCGTTTTCAAGTTTCAGTCGTTCCCAAATGACAGCAGATCAACACGTGCTCACAGGGGTGTTGGCAGGCAGAGGGGCAGAGGGGGCAGTGCAAAACTGGCACCAACAAATCTGGGAGATAAGTGGTGCAGAGAGCAAGGGAATTGGCTGCAGCATCCCTGTCCTTGTGCTGTCAGCTCCACGTGTGCCGCTCGCTCCCTTCTCACCTGAATATTCCAGGCAGGGAAGACACCAAACAGTTTACTTGGCTGCAGGAGTGCTTTATCTAAAGTCCTTCTCAAAAGAGGAAATGAGCCTATTTGCATTTTCCCAGTGAGGCATGGAGGAATGTTTCTCCTTACATTATTCTGTGCGCTCAGGTTTGCCCCAGGCCTGCTCGCAGGCTCAGAGAGCTCTGAAAACACCTGTATCCTTCCCATTTAAATGCACGCTTCAGACAAATCTTTTTGGAGGCTTTCAAAAGAAACAGACTAATATTTTTCCATGCTCACATGTACTTTTTTTCCTATGAGATTGCTGAAAACAGAAATTAACCACTTGATTCCCCACTTATTCCCCTTCCTTTGTTTACTCTTTTATCTGTAAAAGCTTTCCTCTAGGTTAGGCTTTGGCTGAGCACCTTCCTCTACAGGAAAAAAAAAGTAGGCAAAACCAAGCAAATTTATAGAATTGCACCATAACTCAAGCATCTGTCACATACCTGAATGGAAGATTCAAGGGGACATTTCTATTGGGAAAGGTTTGGCACGTTGCTTGTTAGAAAATTCAAAATCCATCTCACCTATGGATTTATTCTCTATTTTGAAAACATCCTGAAAATTCATTATAGCAAGGAAAGCTACCACTTAAAAAATGGTTCAAGGCATTCCCTTCGTGTGGGGCTGTTCCCTGCTACAAAGTTTGGAGCAATTGCTGGGACCAGATCCAAATTTTACTGAAGTCAAGGCAAGGATCTTTATATGAGTTCATGTGCATCCATCCCAGGCCGGGTGGAGGAGAAGCTTTTCTGTCTACAATTATTTGCACAGATATTTTTGCCTGGATGAGAATAAACCTGGCAGAAAGAATTCAAATGACCTGAGTTCAAAGATCACTGAGTGCATTAATAAGTGGTGCCTATGGAAAAAGCTGGGTGCTCTCCTCGCTCTTGCAGGATACTGATGGATGCTCTGCCTCTCCCTGTGCCTGGGAGGCTCCCTGCCTCCTCTGTGACTCAGTTTCCCCCTCATGTAAAGCTGTGAGGCCAACCCTCCACCAAAGGGACAGCGTGAGGGCTCCTGAAGCACATCACTCCAGCACTGCCCACTGTGGTGAATATTATTATTTACTCTTGGACTTAATTACACAGTGCGTGTACACGATTGTGCATATGCACATGCGGTTACCTTGGTGACAGCTTCATCCTGGTATGAAGTGGCCATAAGAAAACACCATAGGGGATTGGCAGGAATAAGGGCAAGAGACAAATTAGTTCCCATCAGTATCAGCTACTGTGAACCTGATGCCGAGTTATGTAACAGGGGGCAAAAAGTCAATATTCTTTCCCTGTGTTGTTTTTTTTTTTTTTGTAGAACATAAGCGTCCCTAAGTCTTCCCTCTCCCATCATATTTTAATGCAGTTTCATTAGGGGTAGAGTGAGGATTTTTCTAATGCATTCAGTAATTTCCCACTCTCTCTCCTAAACGATGATTTCATGTGTAACTGGCAGGAGATGAAATTTCAACAGATTGAATGTTTCTCTCTCTCCTCTGCGTGCACATACACACACATTCTTTCAGTCCCCAGATAGAAACTGTAATTCCCCTATATAAAAATGGAGGAAAAACATTTTTTTCCCTCCTTTTCAAATGTATAACATAGTTGTGAAGGCTAATTATAAAATAATGTTTATACCTTGGAGACCAAGACAGGAGGTTACGAAAATGCTTTAAAAGTCCCAGTGCTGCAATAGAAGAATTTCATTAACTGAAACAAAGCAGAGCTGGTGAAAGTTTGAAAAACAAAGTATGCAAAACATTAAAAAAACAAAGCCAAATCTATTTACTGGTCTGGTACATATCAAACTTTCAAGGTTCACAGTGATTCTTTCACATTCCTAAGTGAAAAATGCAATTAAGAGGTTCAGTTTTGTTCCTAAAATCTTGGCTTTGAAATGCTCAGTGAGTTTTTCCTTTCAAGCCCGGAGGCAGTGCAGTGCTGACTGGTTCCCAGAGAGGTTTAGATGATGCTGTCCCTCCCAGCACCCTGTAGGATAAGGCTCTGTGCAACGCTGGCTGTGCAGACCCCCGGCACCAGGAAATAGCCCCCTGGCACAGGCATGGGGTACCCATGTGCTTGCAGCCAGTTCCACCCCTGCATTTAACAAGTTGCCCTGCATGATTGTCCGATGGACCTGGCAACGTGGAGATGAACCCTGACAGACACAGTCTTTATCATGGAGTAAAATTGGCTCACAGCAGTGTCCTGCCAACAGGAATGTCATGTTTTATGAATTGCCATATTGCACACTGCAGTGAGCTCTGCCTGCCTGGGCTTCGGGCGGGCAGCAACAACCCAGCCCTCCTCCTTCACTGCCTGCATCCTCCAAAAGTAGCAAATAAGAGCAGAACCAGCAGCATCTGCTTCTCTGCAAACACATCATCTTTAAGGTTCAGAAAAAATGTGAATATAATGCAAACAGAGGGGTTAGACTGTCGCAGTTCAGCTTGCCAGGACACCTAACACGGGTAGCACAGGGCTGAGCAGAGGAGGCTCATGGCACCATAACCAGTGGGGGCATGGACCACCAAACAGAAAACAGGGCTGTGTTTGTTCCCCTCCCTGGGCCCAGCAGCATCCAGGGTCAGCGTGGAGCCCAAGGTGGGCAAAGTGCCATCCTGATCCACAGAAGGACCAAACTCTTAGTGTCACCTCCACCAGCTACAAAGAGTGGGAATGCCACTCCAGTTACAGAAAATATGGATTGACTGGAGGCAATTGGTTTGTTGACTCAGCCCTAACAGGCACTGCTCCATCGTGTGTGGAACATCCCTACTCAAGACCAAGCCACTGGGGAGGGCAACAGCAAAATTAGTGGGCAGTATTGGTGCTAACTCACCCAGAGCATCTGAGCCTGCTTCTCATTTTGACAAGGTCTGTCTCTTGAGATTTCCTGGAACTTCTTTTTGCCTCTTAAATTACCCTTCCTGCCTCAAACTGAGGAAGCCCAGTGGTTGGGATCACTAGACTCAAACAAGCATAGTTTTTGTCATGGAAAAGCTGTGCTTAATGCCTCACACTGTCACGATCTTCCTACTTGCCCACGAACCTTTCAGTTCCCATCTGTAAAATGGGAAAAATAACACTTTCTTAATTCCCAGGAGAGCTATGGAGGTGAAAAGCACTGAAGACCGCGTGGCATTCAGAAGAGTTGCAGCTGGAGTATCAGAGATAGTTCCAGCATGGGGCTATAACTGCAATGATATATGTGTGTATACACACACACACACTTTTAAAAGTGTTCAAGAGCATAAATCTGGTTCAAAATCTTGCCCTTGCCTTTAAGGTCTCTGACTACTGATTCCACCTAAAAGTATTAGTAAAAGATGTCAGATCCCAAGCCAAGCCGGTCTAAAAGTATTTAACTTCTTGCATATCAGAGAATTCATTTTATTTTGGCTCACAAAGGACAGCCTTTTTGACAAATATATCAAACAGCTTCCGCCTGCTAATCACAAGGGGCAGGACGACCCATTAAAGGAGTGAGATGTACATCCATGTGACAAGGGTGGATGTTTAATGAAACACAACTAGGAAAGCTTCACAATCCCCACCATAAAAGTGGCTCTGAATTTTTTACTGAGACTTCAATGAAACAAAATCACATTCTTAATGCTAAATATAGTCCTACAAATGCTGAAAGTTTTGCACAAAGAAAGCAGGCTGCAGGTTTTCAAAGGCATTATTTTTTGTACCTTTTTTTTTTCTGATAACTGAATAGGATTTCACAGAGCTTGCTGAATGTTTGTTTGAAGTTTTCTTTTTTAATGAGTAAATTCAAAATTTGTTAGGGAATGGTTTTTCCTGAATTTCAATTGATCCAACTTAGGAAACTGAAAACAAGTTCTTTGCAAAGACCAAAACCAAAGAATTTCAAGAAAATAGAAGTTTACACGAAGCTTCTAAAACCTTGTGCTTTTAATACCCAAGGAAAAACACAGTGGATAATAAAATATAAAGCAAATTGAAAAAAATGTTGTTGGTAGCAGGACTTTCCTATTTTTACCAAAAGAACTCTTTAATGCTTGAGGAATTTTAGACTTTTGTCTGGTATTGTTTGAGCAACAGTTTGAGTCTGTTTGTATTTTATTGAGGCCACTTGACCTTTCCCAAGCTATAAAGCTTTGCCCTCTGTTTCTGAAGAGAGTATACAGACCCCAGGAATGGCAGCATCACACTCACAGTGAGGCACTTTAATTTAAATAAAAAAGCCTTAAATTTGAGCATCTTGTTGTGGTATCTGTATCACACAAACAAGGAGAATTCCATTCTTGAGCAAACTTGCTTTTTCTCCTTTTTAAGTAGCCTTGGAGATTTACTCCTGAGCTCACAGCAGTTTTACATCCAGGCAGCTTCATTAAAACCTTTGGAGCTATTCCTAATTATTTACCTCCAATTTCACGAGAGGACAATCAGCCCCTCATTTGCTTTTTTTTTTTTTGGATGTATTTGGATTTTTGCCTTGTATTTTCTCCTCTCTGCTAGAAAATGTGGCAACAAAGAGTCATAAGAGAATTGTCCATTGGAGAATGTGGCTCTGGAGTTACAGTTCCTCTGAGGGCTTGCATTGGAGTCCTATAAAACTTGGCATAGGCTCACAGGCTACTGGAAAATTTATTTACAGGCAGGAATAACATGAAGAACAGAGTACACCAAGTATGAGTTACTCCTCTTTTCATCTTAAAAAAACAGTTGGAGGAGAAAGAAGAATGACAATGAAGGGAATAAAAATTAAGATGAAATATAAAATCATGTCAGAAAAATCTCTGCTCCAGTTTGACAATGTCATTCCTTCAGACCAAACCAGGAACTCAGTGCCTACTGAATCAAGTGAAGAGGAGAGCTCCTTTTGTGAGGAAAATGAGACATTTTCCTTGGAGATGTCTATGGTTTCTCCTGCAAGGAGCTGAGCAGAATTTCTGTCACTCTGAGATGGTGGTTCCCTGTTGCAACAGCCTGCTCTGTAACCAACCTGCAGTCCCCTTGTTAATTAATACCTTTGTTTCCAATCCACCCCCTGAGATGCTCCCAGACTGGCAGGAGGGAGGAGCACTATTTGGCTTCATTGTGGATGAAGTACTTTTACAGGGTTGGGCTTTGTTTGCTTGGAAGAGTCACCAGAGCAAGAGAGGACAGGTGACTGACAGCTGTCAGTGACAGGATTGGTGCACACTGGCACTCCCCTCCTGCTCCCCACCCCAAGCACACCCGCAGAGCCAGGACTGGCAATCCATGGAAGTTTCACGGCCCCAAAATGCCCAGGCTTGGGTTGTATGTCACATCCAATCCAGACTACAACACAGCCAGGGCTTGAAGACTGGCCCATGGTTGATTATTTGCTGATACTTCCTATTTAGTTTAAACCAGCATACTGATTGTATCAGCCATAAAGCTTTACAGAGGTTGGTTTATTCTCCCCTTCAAATGGACTGTTCTCCTCTCTGTCATAAAGTTAATTTTATAGTCTTTGTTCATTTTCCTAATCTGCAAATTACATCCTCCTGTACTCTGATTACTTACTATTGGAAAAACAGACCTTCTATATTTCCCCTCTGCTTCCAGTTTGAATATTCTTTGTATTATCTTGATGACCTTAATCTCTTTTTTTCCCCCCACTGGCCTTTCAAGGAAGCAGCAAATGCACCAGCAACACTAAGTGTGTCGGCCAGAAAAAACAACCTCAGCTTCTGCTTTATGCTTAGTCCATCTGACTTCCCTCTCCTTCTTTTCCTTTCCTTTTTTCTTTTTTCTTTTTTTTTCTCTCCCCTCCTCCTCCAGCAGTAAAGACTGTGAGAAGAAATGGAACTGTGACAGGTGGGATTTGGCATCATTGTAGAAATCCTCTCTTTCCTATTGGGAAGGAAAGGAGTTTAATATACTGGGAAACAATAAACTGTCTATTGAACACCTTACAACAAACAGGTCATTTTCTACTTAAAGATGTGTTCATTTTTTAAGAAGTGTGTTGGTGCACATGCTTACATTTCCACCTAAAACGGCCACACCCCAACAACAATAGATGCAGCACAAGAGAACAAGAGGAGTTTCATGGGAATTCATGCCTGGACACCACTGAAGTACTGCTTGAATCTCAAAAATAAAGTACAGGCAGGTTTCAAACTGCCCCATGCCGTCATGTTACTTCTGTCCACTGAATGAGCATCCCTAAAACAGATCCTGAACTCTGAGTAACTGTGAAATCAGACTGGTAAGTTTGGAGAACAAAGCCAGGCGGACAGAAAACAAAAGTGTGGTCCCATCCCAAACCCCAGTTCTTCCTCACTCTGGGATATTCTCTACCTGTGGTTTTCACGCTTTTTCTCATTGCACATCTCTGAAAATATGGCTGCACATGAGCTGACTGACTGTAAACTTGTTTTTCTTTATTTCCTTTTGCAAATCTCTTTGAAAACCAGGAGATTCAACAGACTATGGTTTGAACATCTCACTGTTGCATCCATCCTCTGCATCAGACATAGTTACTATTTATTTATAGGCTACACAGTGGGGAAATCAAACCACACGCATTTACTTTCAAAATGATGGGTCCTGGCTCAGTCAACTATGGATGGAGCACCCCTGAGCATCTCCTGTAAGCTCCAAATTTTACAATAAACTTTGCCCTTTGATGGAAAGACTCACATCCTCTCTTTTGGGACGATTGGAGCCTTAACTGCAATGTCTAACCATAGTTTCTAGCCAGAAGAACTTCCCTGGAAGAGGCCACAGGGCACAGCAGCTCCTAACAGCCGTGGAGAAGCCCCTGAAAGTGTGCTTTTCCTCCTGAAGGATGCAAGGACTAGAAACCATCTACACTCCTTAGGTGGGAATTCGTCTCTTCCCCTGTTGTCTGTCTTCCCTCACCCAGCTTTTGCTGCTGCTTTGCCTGTCTCCCTCCAGCTGCATTTCCCACTCTGCTCACAGCCACTTCTGCTATTCCCTTCTCTGTGTTTCTCACCCTTGCCCAGACTCCCTGGCCCTGTCTCTGCTCCCAGCTCGACCTCATCTCCTTTGGGCTGAATCATCTCACTCTTTCCTTCTCTAATGCCCTCTCTTCTCTTCCTCTCACTTCTCTGTCCCGCTTCCATCCTTTTCTTCCCCACTCCCATTCCTTTCTTTTAATTTTAAATCCTTCTCAGTGGTCCTGTCTCCATTTTTCTCCCTCTCTACCTTCCAGCTCTGCTGTTTCTCTCTTTCCTGCCTCCTCTCCTGTTTGCCAGTGTAATGCTGTGGGAGCTGCCATTCACAGTCCCAATTTTCGTTGCAGGGCTGCTCATGTGGCTCTCACTTGCAAACAGCAGCTCCAGCCGGAAAAAATAAGACACCAATTAATTCCAACAGCCAACTCTCTGCTTAAAAACCTTACATTATTTCACATTAAAGACCAGCAGCCTCTGTCTGCCTGCAAACTGCCCAGTGCCAGGAACATATTTATAGAAGGACTTATGGAAGGAAGGGGTTTGGAGTTTTTTTTACCCCTAGTAAACACAGAGATACGAGGATTGTTTCATTTCAAATACATGTGTAAATTCTCCAGGGCGCAGCTCGGGGGCCGGAGCAGGAATGGGGCTTTATTTGTAAGCTGTTAGTCTTGGCAACTCTGCAAAATGTTTTCCCCCAAATGTATTTTACACTCATAATTACTGCATGGTGGGTTTATATCAAACCCCTATAACTTCAGATGTGTGACACAATCTATTAAAACCTATACATAATTCAGGGGCACGTTCTGGGGCGGGGGTGGTGGCGGGGAGCGGGACCGGGGCCGCTCCGGCGGCGGCGGCGGGGCCGGCAGGGCCGTTCCTGGGCTGCCAGCGCCATCTATAGCCGGCTCCGGCGCCCCAAAACCTCCCAACAGGACGCTTTTTGACCGTCCTGCCCGCGATCACGGCCAGGGAATCCCCCCCGCGCCCGGGATCTTCGGGAGGCTGAAGATGCCGGGAGCATCACCCGGCTCAGCCGCAGCATCACCCGCAGCGCTGCCCCCGCGCATCGCCCGCAGCCCGTGTCCTGGTCCTTGTCCCGGTCCTTGTCCCGGTCCGTGTCCCGGTCCTTGTCCCAGTCCTTGTCCCGGTCTTTGTCCCAGTCCTCGTCCCAGTCCTCGTCCCAGTCCGTGTCCCACTCCGTGTCCCAAACTGTGTCCCAGCCCGTGTCCCGGTACACGCCCCAGCTCGGCTCCACCACCAGTGGCCCTGACAGAGATGTTTCATTGCAGGACAGATCTTTCTCACGTTTCTTTTTCTTTTCTGGCTGTTGTTGCCTCCCCGAGCATCTAAAGGTGTGCAGGAGACACCGGACAGAGCAGAGCTGTGGGGCCACCTGGTTCAGGAGCTTGTTATGACCAATGCCCAGCACGTGATGCAGCAGAGGGAGGGCAAGAAATGTCAGAATAGACATTTATTAGAAAAGGGAAAAAAAAAACCTTGCCTTTGCACAACATTTTTCTCAATTGCCATCATCCAGCAGATGAACTGTGCCCTCCATGAGAACAAGGTAATGAAGTGACTTGCCAATCATTTCAAATGAGAGCCAAGCCATCTTCAGTGAGGATGGAGAGGTGGTTGGTTCTTCATTGAGTTGGTGAGTGTTGGATTTGGCTCAGTGTGAATTCAACTGAGTATTTTGTAATTCATACAAATATTGAAGAGAATAATGTGTGAGGGAGGGAGGGAAAAGTTCACAGAAAGAAAGCTGAGGCCTCCCCAGGCTGCAGAGCCTACTAAGTTCGGAGAGGAGCCACAAAGGCTCTGTTAGGTATTTCAAATACTGAATTGCTGTTTCATAAAAACTTGCCTCAGAAATTAGAGCTACACTTAAAAGTAAAAACAAACATGAAACAATGGTGGAGGTAGTGCCATCCCTTGCATGAGCTGGCTCTTCTCTCTGTCACTCCAGCCAAGACGGGAGGTAGCACCTCAGAGATGGCACCCAGAGTAGTGCAGGGAAGTACCTTTGACAGATGTGTACATTTTCCCACTGCCTTTCTTGTCTCATGACTGTAAGTTCTTAACACAGTAGCAGAGCAAGTTAATTGCCCTCACTCCCATAGCTCTGGGAAACATTTAACAGGGATGTTTTTTCCAAGTCAAGTATCAGCCTCTAAAGACAGTGGAATACACCCTGGTTTCTTGCACTGTTACTCACCCTAAATGGAGTTTGGGTAAAGTTGATATGGCCATCATCCATTTCCATGGGTGTTGACACACTACTGAGGTGGAAGTGATGGGTTACCCACCCTGTGATTGAGTATCTCTGTCTGACTCCACTACAAACCAGGTAACCCAACCAGTACGTTTCACAGCCTGAAGAGCCAAACAGGACATTTCATCATTGCTTGTTGCACAAGAGAGACACACAATCCTTTACACCTCACTGAAGACAGCTGAAGCTCATGCCAAGTCTTGTGTGTGCACAGTCACCAGCACTGGATGAAATGACCTTTCCAAAATCCACCTTTACCCTTGGAAACTCAAGCTTTTGTAGCAGACTGAAAATTCTCATTTGCATCTCCCCCTTCCTTTTTTGAAGAGCCCCAGGTCAAAGTTCCCTACTGAAAGAGTGGCTCTGAAGCTCTCGCCATCAGCTTTGGAAATAAAACACACTCTCTGTTTCTTTCCTAACTGAGATGCCTGCTGACCTCTTCTCTCA
This sequence comes from Campylorhamphus procurvoides, assembly GCA_013396655.1. Lineage (NCBI taxonomy): Eukaryota > Metazoa > Chordata > Aves > Passeriformes > Dendrocolaptidae > Campylorhamphus > Campylorhamphus procurvoides. The sequence goes on along the minus strand of WBMV01004231.1, from coordinate 709,663 downwards.
TGTAACATAAAACTTTCACACTTCAACTTCTCTGGGTTTCTTAAAGTAACACTTGGAAACACAAACCAGTCAACACCTCGGGGAGCCAGGGCACTTGGCTGAGGCATTGCATTGCTGCTGCTCAGCCAGAACTACACAACAGGAGCCAGATGAGCAGACAATAGAGACTTGGGAAAAATGTGGGTAAGGACTTCTTGATAGGCAATACAATCCACGGCTGAGTGGCACTGGCCATTGCTGCTTCTCCCAGGCACCTTCCAGGTCACTGTAGTCAGGCTTTTTAACTCCTCTGCACCTCTCATTCCTGTCCAACATTTTGCTCTTCCTTTCCTCTGCCTTCTTGTAAAGAGAAGCTACAAATGCTCCAGTAACAACACTGGCAGAGCTGAACCTGACACTTGCAGAGCAGAGGGAGTATATCTGGAGAGCCTGGAAACTGAGTGTCCCCACATGCAGTACTTGGTCACAGGAGAAATGAGACTGAGCTCTGCTTTATCTGAGCTGTGATCAAAACATCATTGTCATAGAACTGAACATGCCATGGCAAATTCCTTTGTGGGGTGGAAATTGTCAACCACATTTAATTCTGGGGGAAATAGGAGGGAAAACATCAATTGCATAGGATTTGTCCTTCGTGGCATTTTCCAATATATTTCACATGCTGTGTTCCTGCTGTTTAAAAGTATGATAAAGTCATATGCTCCATGGGAAGAGAATTGTTTGCATTTCATATAGCAAGTTTTTTGGGGAGGGGCAGCTGGGGATGCCCCATCTCTCCCAGGCTGGTGTGGTGCTTTGTGGATCACAGGGCAGTGCAGGGGCATGGTGGCAAGATCAGGGAGCTGCCATCAGCACACACTCACAGTGTGCACAGCAGAAACTGAATATTGATTCCCAGCAAGTATTGCATCACCAAACTCATTTTTGCTTTTCCCGTTGTCCCACAAAGCCTGAAATGTAGCTCAAATTCCAGAATGCCCCTATTGGCATTTCTTACTGCAATGAAAGTGCAGGTTTTTTCTGAAAAGGAGCTCTAGAAATGGTATTATCAAGTTCCACATTTACTGTATCTTAGTGACTTCCCAGAAAATTGCCTTAGCTTGCACACAAAGGATTGTCTCTTTAGCTGCAAATTAAACCTGAGATCTAAAAGTGACATTGGGTTCTGTTGCCACCAGGAATAAAGACTCTGCAACTGCAGCCTTGCTAATTGTTCTGTCAATTACTGCGAATTAATTTGCTCATATTTATTTATTGCTGTGGTATCAAAATTGCACTCAGAGCTATGCAATACACCAATAAAGACAGATTTGCTGTGGGAACCTTGCAGCTTTCCTTTCGTTTGCTCAAGCTGGTACTCTATCTGCTGATCCTGCAAGGGAGGCAGAGGAGGTCAGGGCCTGATCCAGAATCTACCAGACTGGCATGAACAACTGTTGGATCTGACCTCTGACAGGTTTTGAAGAAAGTGTTAGTTTTAATTTATTTTTAATTTTTTTTATGTTGTCCCATCATTTTGAACAGAGACAAAACAGAGTTACAAGCAAACCTCCCTTAGCCAAAGGATCTTCTTCCTTTACCTATAATTAGGTGAGCCCTGCCAGGTGAAGTCAGGTGAACAGTATATAAACCCAGTTAATATAATAACGACACATGTGATTGTGTGTAATGTGGCAGGCAATTGTACACTAAACAGGAGCATTAGTGGTCACTGCACATGATAACTCACTGTGACACCTCTTATTTCCCACTGTACAGAAAGAAAGAAAACAGAATAATATCCTTCCCAGTGGCTCCCCATATTTTACAAAAAGCTTGTCATTAAAGAAGTGTAATTTTCTATTCCATTCTCGACAGACGGTTCTTTTGCATAAAATATTCTCCTGCTCTCTGCCCCTTATTCCCCAGAGCTCATCTCCCAAAAGATATTAGTCCCCTTTAGAACAACCTCCGTAGGAACAAGGCGTTCCAATTCACCTAAAATTCAGGGATATCAAGTCTGACAGCTCCACACACTGAACTCCTGGTCTAAAATGTCCCCTGTTTTCAGATTCCCAACAACTAATTTCTTCATTGAAAAATTCTAGTTGATGCATATTACAAAGCAATCAGTATATGTCAAATAAAATATCGATATAGATATATTTCCACTATAATGTATGTATTTGTGTATAAATGAATCAGATATAAAATGTATAAAGCCTGACAAATAAACATTTTATTATGTATAATACTAAAGATATCATTCATCACCTTACAGGGAAGAACTATTTTATAGAAAATATCTAGTCTTTTATGTTTTTATAGAGTGGTTGAAATATTTTGCACAAAATGGTCTTAAGGAAAAAAAAATCACCTTTTCTCCCTGAAAAAAAAATTGTCATTAAAAATTGTTAACTTAATTAACATAATCCATTTGCCTTGGCATTGGCTGTGTCTGTTTCCGCTGATACTGTTAATAAAGATTTGATCAGAATGATGTTTAAATTATTTTAAAATTTGTTTTCCAAATCCCATTTTTTCCTCCTGGAAAATCCTATTAAAAAAAAAAAAGAAAGAAAGAAAGAAACTTGAAAAATTATTCTGGAAAAGGTCTAGGGAGTTTTTTGGAACATGTTGCAGAGAAATATTTTTTAAAGAGTTGGAGAGCAAAAGAGCTATAAATTCAGTACTGGAAAAGAGACAACATATATCTTTTTATAGTGTTTTCTTAAAATGGCTTCTTTAGTTTTGACCAGCTCTCTGCATTTCTGTTTCTGTGGACTGCATGATTTGTTAGAACTTTTTGGATCATCTATCATTTAATACACTATTACATGTTACAGCACCAAAGCTTGGCTGGATTATCGCTGCTGAGAAAACACAAACCCATTTATACAATATATGTGTTTATTTTAGTGCACATTATAGGTGTGCACATAGAAGAACACTCCATGGGAAATGTGTTCCCGTAACATATAACTATATAATCTACTATATATAAAGTAATGCTTACTCATAGATAATTGCATATAGGGATGATAGAGGCAAAATCCTTCATCTCTGTGCAATTTTGTTAGCGAGGGCTTTGCAAATGGAAGTTCAATAGAGCCACCCTGACTGGAGCACAGCACACATCAGAGCCGCACAATTCTTATCTCACTGGTGGCTCTCGCAAGGAAGATATGAAAGTCTCATTCTTTCATAAGAGGGCTGCATGGAATTGAGGATTGTATGGTTCTGGGGAGACTTACTGTATAATATCAGAAATTGCTAGACATTTGAAGACAGAAATGTCTTTCTCCTTTGAGTATTGCATCCTAAGTGCCAGCCAGAAATGATTTATACATGCTCATCCTTATTATGGACTACACATAATAAGGGCATGATAGAAATCGTATCTGCATAGATTCAGGCAGTTCCAAGAGATCTGCTGCCAGTTTTGTTTGACAAGACACTCAATCAAGTGAAAAGGTTCAAAATATTTCAGGAGGTACCGTCTGCATTTTTAAGACCCAATATTTGTATTCATATAACAGAAATCCTAAATGAGAGCAACATTAGCCTATATTCACCCTAAGTTGCATTTTTCAGTGGAAATATTTTGAGCTTGACTGCCAGTGTTTTAAAATAAACATTTTATTCCTTTCATAATTTCAATAAGATCCAACACATTCCTGTTTCTTTTTTCCTTCCTTGGAAAAATGCAAAACAGTACAGTAATGTGCTGGAAACAGAATCTCAGAACATTTTTTATCTATTATTTTATTAATTGGGCTGAGGGAGTTCCATTATACTTTTTATTGCCTCTACAGCCCTTTTCAAATCCTACCTGATCTTTGAAATGCAGGTCATTTTCCAAAGAAGCAGATGCATAAAACAAAACAGAGCACTTGTGGGAATTTTATACAGAGAGAAATTATAGTGATGGGAATCGGCATTCCTTAGAGCGCATCAGATTTTCCACAGAATGTTCCACTGCTCCCATTGAGGCCCAGTTCATCCAAACTTGAGCAATCCCATTACAGTCACTGAAAGTGCTCACATGAGTGAAGTTTTAGGACTCGCCTCTGCTGGACAAGGAATCAGGGTGGATCTTGTCCTTAAAAAAACCAAAGGCAGCACAGCCTGAGGGACCAGCTTGGTTGTTGCTTACAGAGTTAAACCTCCCCACCACCTCCCACATGTTGAAAATCCATGGACGTGCAAGTCATTAAGCTGCTCCTAGGAAAGCTCTTTTTCTAAGACAATATTGTGCAGCACAGACTGAGTCATGTGTAGGCCAAGAGGCTGTGCCAGAGCAAAGCACCAAGGAGTAAAACATTCACTCTTTCAGCACTTACTGCACTGACAGCTTGATAAAATGGTTCAAGGCATAATGTTCAAACAGAGGGAGGAAAAAAAATTAAAAATGTAATAATAAAGTTAAATGTAACTGTTTTAAAGTATAATTCTTTGGAGAGCTCAGTTTTATGTTGGGCCGGCATTTGAAGTAGCACTAGTCATTATTAACGGGAAGCACAGATAGAGGAGATTTAAATCACTAAAGTAATAAAATCTGAACGAGGGCTAGCACCTTGAAAGGCTCTTGGAGAGAAGATTGCATACAAATGCAATTAAAACGATGCTTATAAAATACTAAGATGTTAATTGGGTTTAGTCCCAGAAGCCCCAGCAGTACAGTATGTCAGAAGTTAGCTGGTTTGAAGTTTAAAAAGAGTGGTTTAATTTGTACACCTTGTCCTAATTATGAAGCTTTCTGCAGCCTGTGTATCGGCATGGTTTATTGTAGCTTAGAGCTTTGTAAAACAAACACACACCAGTTAATTGGGTTATTGCAATGGAAAATTGGGCTGCAGAACTGAAACCTTCCTTGCTAGTGTTTTTTTACTGCTTGTAATGAACGCTCCAGCAATGTCAGGATAGACTGATTTGTAAGGTGTGCAGTTTACAACTTGGTTATACCGCTGGTCCGAAAAATAGGTGATACAGTGAAAACAAAGACTAGCACGATATAATGTTGCTGAGCTGGTGGGTTGAAGCCCCAGCTGGCTTATTTATATCTTGCAATCCCCCCAAATACTCCAGCAGGTCTGAACTCTACATTCCCACATTCAAGAAAGGACCATAATAAAGCAAGAAGAGAATACCATGGTTGTTCGAGGAGCCTGTGGAGGCTGTGAGCACCTGCTGGGGGTCCTGTGAGGTCGTGTGTTTTTTCTCATAATCAGTAAATAAATACTTAGAATAAGAGCAGAGTAATACAAAGAAAGGGGCAGAATGGGAGACCTCACTATTCAAGTGCTGCTTAGGACCATTCTCCTTGGCATTCATTTGTGCCATTCAGCTGATACTCATTTCTTTGTGCGAAGGAGCACTTTCCAAATTAAAATCTAGCCTCTCCCCTCTTGTTTCGCTTCAGTCCAAACTTCAGCTGAGGGTTTCAGAGCACACTGCAGCAAAGTCCTTATCCAGGTTAGGAGACCTCCCATATGTGTTTTGCTGTTATTTATTGTTAATCAGGCTTTGAGTCTGACACTCCTCAAACTTGTATTAAACTCAGAAAAATTGCTTTGCTGAGTTTAGTGGGCTCATCCTAATGGGAAGCATTTAGCAGGAGAGGAGACCGAGACCCCTGCCATCAGTTCAGCAGTGATCACAAAGACAGTGTGACCCCGACCTTCCAATCCTGCTTTGGCTCTCCCATTGGAGGCCAGATCCCAGGAAAAGCTTGGAGACTTTATGAACCCTCAAATGTTGCAAAGGATGATGTGACAGACTGACATGGCTCTGATTTAGGTCCTTGCTTCGGGGACTTTCTCCAAGAAGGGGTATTTCTACCCTGGAAGCTGCCCTTTGTCAGTCACTTTGGGACAGTCTTCTACTGAAGAGCAGTTCAGGATCATCTGGGTTTGGACTTGCCCTGCTGCAGGTCAGATGTGCGTCTGTTCTGCACACACTAGGGAAAGCTGGCAATACACTGGGAAAGTGAAAGGTCTAATTTCCTGCCTGTTTCTCAGAAAAGTGACTGCTACAGAGCCATGCCCTAAGTCTCCAGCTGCAAGAACCTGGAGACACTGTACATCAAGGTACAAGTCAGGGTATAACAGAACTAATATAATGTGTGATTGGTCCTACAGCCAGCAGACTGCAGGACAGAGGAAGGAATGTCATTTTGCACATCATCATCTCATTTGTATGTATTATTTGTATCTTTATGGGCACAGTTGGCTGGTTAGACACTAAAAGACCACTTTAATTAGTCTTCAGGTAGCAAATAAGTTGCTGAGAGGCAGGAATGGTCATGCAATCAGAAATGCTAACTTTTTGCAGCCCAGGTGACATGACTGGCCTCAATGGATCACATACAATGGCTCTAACCTTCTCTAGTCCTGACAAATATCAGATGGCTTAGAAATGCATAATGGTATGTACCTGTGCAGATAAAGTCCTTTCATATAGGAAACTGATATTGAGTTTGTATCATTACCACTGGTTATGTTTGATGGGAAATTCATGCTAAGAAAATCAACCTGTTCACTGGAAATTCCAGGTTCCCAGGTAGTCCCTTTCCACCTTCCCCATAAGCAGCCTGTCCACTCAGTTATCACTTCTCTTTAGAGGTTTCAAAGCCCTGCATTTTCCAGTCTCGACTAGTTGCTACCCCAATTGCTGCATTTACATGCTACTTAAGATACATCAGGGCATAATCTCACCTCGTTGAGGAGGGGATTTACATGCATAGCTTCCATTAGCATTTATAGGATATACGCATATAACTCACAGCCCAACACAGAGTGAAAATATAATTATCATAACCATTGCCACATTGCACAGGCTTGGGCATTCTGAGGCATAGGTCTAATTAGCTCTAAGCTGCAAAAGATTTGAGGGTAGTACTTTCTTTTTGACTTACTACTCAGTGCTTGTGCTGAATATTCAAATGTATTGTTGCTTTTTAAAGGCTCTCTGTGTCATGTCAAAACTCCCTTATCTTAGTGACTTTTTGTAGAGGTCCCTGCAGGCACATTAAGATACATATTTAGTCTGTTCTGTTGATCTCTCTTTTCTGGCTTCATTGTTTATAAATGCAAAGACCAGAGCTGCACCAGTAACACTTTTATTTTTTATTTACCAGGATTTGCCAGCAATGAAGTTATGTAACACTAAAAGGAGACTTACATGCACTATTTTCAGATAAATGCATTTTCTATGTGCTGAATTCACTTCAGAAGTTTGTGATATTTGCAAAAATGGCAACTCAAGTCCTTATCACATAGTTCTATCAGCTTTCATTATGTGCAATGTTCCCCGAAATTTGGAACAGTCACTCTTGGCTTTCTGTGCAGGCAAAGAAGAGAGAGACACAGTGCCAGGAGGCAATTAAAATTTTAAGTGGATTGAATGATGCTCAAGAAGACCTATTTCTATTTATTGAGATGGGAAAATTTTCCCACCTTCTCCTATGAACCTAGCTGATGTCCCTAGAATCCCCTTTACGAAGTATTGATTTTAGAATGCTAGATCCATAACAATCCTGAGATAAAAGCCCAAAGTCTGTAAGAGCACCTATTACAGAATATTTTCTTTTAAAGGATCACTGAGAGCCAAGTGCCTCTAAACTTGTTTTTTATAGGAGGCCAAGCCTCAAGGTCCTTTTTTATTTTCACTCTTCTCTACAGAATGAAGGGTTTGCTTGGATACATGATGAATAAGAAATCATGAGCAAGATCTTCAAGGTTTGGGCTTTCCTCTGCAAAGAGCCACCACCCAATTCCCAGTGGCTGCCTGTATCCACTAGCTCAGCTCAAGTGTGCTCACATTATGCCGAGGGCTCCCAATGCCATTTGAACTCTGAAGTGCATCTCCAACCACAAATACACCTGCTGTCTCAAGATCTTCCAAACAAACTTAACTCCTGGGCTTGATGGGGGCTCTTTGCTGCTCCTAAGGGTGCATCTTTGCATTGCAGCCAAGTTGGTTGAACAGAAAGCCCCTGCCAAAAGGGAGATTCCACCACAGCCTTTATCTACAGCCACATGCTTCTGTGTCTCCCTTCCCTGATGGATGTAACATAATCATTGGGCTGCCTCTCTGCAGGTGGTTACCTTCCAAAAAAGGGCACTGCTGTCCACCTTCCATTCCTGCTTCTCCCTCAATTTGAGTATCACCCTCAGGCCCAGTGCCCAGCATAGCAGAGCAATGCTCCTATGGCCAGGACCCATCTCCGAAGACAAACTAAGCATTGGCCTCTCCTTTTCCTTCCTGGGAGTTTTGGCAAACTCCATGGCACCAACAAGGTAACTGGCTAGTCTGAACTCACCAGGGATTCCCCCTGCAGTGGCACCACTGCCATTTCTCTCTGCCTCTGACTCCTTCACAGGCACTGCGAGCCAGCTTTGTTGCACTCACTGTTCTGGAAAGAGGAGATAAGTGACACACTCCAACTTGCTGAGGGCTTTGGGAAAGTCATCTTGCTGGAGTAACTGTAGGAGATGTCTCCCTGGGAATAGCAGCTCATATTTAACCTCCCCTAGATCATGTCAATGTGAGTCTGGAGAGAACAGGTCTTTCATTTTTCTTCCCCAGTAAGCTACCATATGTACCTCATCCCCCACTTAAGCTAAGAGATTGATGGCTAAATTGCTTAACCCTGGTGTTTTTAATTAATTAGGTCTACTTCATAGAAGGTTTAATACAGTAGTTTAATTTAGACTTTACTCGGTGCATGATATAAAATCCAGATTTATTACTATTTTTTATCAATTTTTATTTTTATATGATTCAATCATATAAAAAGACTAGTGTATGTTATAGACTTTTAAAAGTGATTCCCTGTAGGTATTGTAAAGTATAGAGTCTATTATATGACAGTAGTGTGTTTATAGCTGAGTTTTGGTGCATTGTTCAGGAATCTTTCAAAGACAGCACATAGAAAAGACATTTTATTCAGTAAAATAGTAAGGGAAAGTACCTGTTCTTTTAAAATATTATCTTACAGTGCTTTTACATAATACTGAAGTGTATGGGATATCCACTGCTTTAAGAAACTCAGTACTAAAAAGAAAAATACTTTGGATCCTTAGGAAAAAAGGGCACAATAGTCTGTTGATAGCTCTTTCGTGAAAGACCTGCAGAGCTGTAATCTGGTGAAATCCACTGTTACTCTTGGTTAATGAGCAATTTGTTAGTTAACAGATGTTGTTATTAACATGAGAGGTACCTGGTTTATAACAGCAATACTTAATCACGGGGTGGGGTGGCAGAACCATTTATAACCCAATGCAGTGGCATTGTGGCAACTGTAAGTGCTGCCATGTGGGGGAACACAAGGTGAGGAGGTCACATATCTATTCTGGTGCATGTTTTTGTGCTCCATTTGGGGGGGATTCTGGTTGCACTTTGCAAAATCCAAGGAAAAGTGACTTTAGAAGAAATGCAAGCAAAGACTTTGTTGGAGACCATTCCAATCAGGGAACTGGTAATATTCTTTTGATATTATCAGTCATATTCTGTTGTGTAAATCGGGCCCCATGAACATAAGAAGTGTAAAAGATCCTAAGGTATTGAGAATGGAGGTCACATGAGGATCCAGCCCACAGACAAAGTGACAGGTCCTGTTTCTACAACATTACACTGCCAGAGACTTCCAGAAAGTTTGGGAATGTTTCCCTTTTATGCAGCACTCAGTTTCCAGAGCCTGTTTTTTTTATCAGGTGATTGGTTTTTGTGGAGAATCACACAGCTCTGCCCAGGTTTATTTTTCCAATATTTTGGCTATTAAAAGTATTTCAAGGTAAGTACCCAAAACCTTTGGGTTTTTCCTTGAATTTTGTCCCAAGGAGCCCAGGCTCTGTTCTTTTCTGAGGAAATAATACCAGAATATTGCTCTTTTTTAATAAGAGTCTAAAGAAATATAAGGGAATTTTTGACTCTTGTCAGGGAAACAGAGGAGAATGAACACACTGAGGTACTCTCACAATGCTCTCCTGCCCAGCTGCCAGCTCGAAGCATGATAACATGGAGTCTCTCAGGGCACGCCACAAGGAAATCCTAATAAATTAAACAAACGTGCACCTTCTAAATATGAACCTGAGTTTCTAGATGGAGATTCAGGTCTGCAAAGTCTGAAACTTTTTAGGCTGAGTTTGAATTCTTCAAGATGAACCAGCCGCTCTGAAAGTGACCATGCTTCATAAGAAAATAATGTCTTGACGCTGCCTGTAAGCCCAGACAGAAAATGCTACCTAGGAAGACCCTAGGAAAGGAAATTGGGATAGTCCATGTCACTGCATATAAAGTCATGAAAGTAGCAAACAGGAAGGAAGGATTCAGCTACACTTGATGCCTTTTACTTCCAGTTCACCAAACATTTCTTCCTTCCTATAAGTATCTGTCTGACCTGAGCAGACCTTCAGCCAGACAACCTTCTTGAGTCAATCCTCTCAGTCATTGCACAGGCTGTTCTAAGAGAGGTGGCAGCTTAATGCAGGTTATTGATAAGCTGAAGACATCAGAGCCCCTGATACCACCAGCAAAGGACCCAGCAGCAATTCAGCAGGAGCTGCACAAGAGAAAAGGAGGACTTAGAGAGAAGCAACTGCTGTTTCCTCAAGGGAAAATGATATCGCTGTCCAATGGTCAGTTCTTCCACCAGAGCCAGTGGATTCTAAAGATGCGAAAGAGCTGCAGATCTTTAAGTTAGCAGCTCAAGAGTATCCCTCCATAGAGCAAGAAGAGAGGGTAAAGAACAGGTTTTATTTCCAACTCAAAGCAAGAGCCTGTAGTATTTCTCATGCAAATGTATGCAGGGCAGTTGACAATAAAGGCACAATGATATGTGGTTTGAAAAAAAAGCTCTATTAAAAGAAGGGAAAAGTGCAGGTTAAGAGGTAAGCTCGTGGCTTAGATCCAAATCAGCCTATTGACTCAGCTTTACAGATCCCCAGCCCAAAATGAATTCCACACAATAACTAAGCAGTTGCCTTCCAAAGGTGTTAAGTCTATTTGTGCTGTGTTTGTTTTGGAATGGCCAATAAAACAGCTTTAGATGATGTCAAATAGTGCTTAGGCCCATACAGAGGGAGACAGCTGCTCAGATAAATACCCAACCCCCAAACCATGTTCTGTTTTATAAGTCATCAAAAGCTCTTTGAAAATCCACTTGATATGTAGCTGGGAGCTAATGTGACTTCCTCACACCTGCCAAACCACTCTGGACTGGTCAGGAGTAGACATAAACTCACCCACCAGCCTGAGCTTGTGCTATTATTCCTTTTTCTCCTAGGAAAATTATAGAGCCTTCTCATATCTTTCTGAATAGTAAACTCCTTATGACACTTCAGTGCCTGATATCAGGTGTTGCCATTGCTTCTTGCAACATAAAAGTGGCAGATAGTCATAGGCATATACAACCAAAGCTGCCCAAAGGCACTTCCCATCATTTCACTGGATACGATTGCTATTGCCAGGCAAGTGCCTCACACAGTTCCTTCTCTCTGTACATGCTCTTTTCTCTGTTGTTCCCTTTGACCTGTAAATAAAATCCCTCAGACTTGAACTATGCCTTTGGCCTTTGATTTTCAGACAAATGTAAATTGCATTTTAGGTATAACACATGAAAGGCACTATGTAAGCTCTGAAGAGAGAATCGTTCTAGTGTTTTGGGATGAGAGAAGGCTAGAAGGCTCCAGTCCCTGTCCATGTTATACTGGTGTCAATTAGGAGTAATTCCATAAAACCCAAGGAGATCATCAGAGGTAAGAGCTGAAGGTGCTCTGTGGTCCCGTATTCAATCTCAGTGACCATCTACAACCCCAAGTGGTTAAGAAAGCGCTCCATGTGCCAAGCAAAACACAGAAGGTGCTTTAGAGCCTAACAGCACTTACATTTCAAATTCTCAGCCCTGGTTTAAAACCAGTAACTGGTAGAAACAGTAACTCAGAGCGACTTGTCCTGGTGTCCCATTTATCTTTGCTGTGAATCAGGAAAAGGGAGGTAGGACAAGGAACACGTTGCTGAAATGATGTTGTGTTTCAGCCAGACAGGGCTGAACCAGACTGATGTACCCTCTATAGAAATATTCTCCAGGGCACAGAAAAAGGAAAACCTGCCAAGAGACGTTTGACAAAAAATATTTGTGGCTGGGCTTCCTGCAAATGCTTCGTTCCAGCACACCAGCCTAAGTCCTTCACAGGAAGACAGAGCCACAATTCTGGAAATAACATACACAGTTTTGGTCCCAGAGTGCTCCATGTTGCCAGTTAGGAGATGTGGTTAGTTAATGGAACTTTGTACAGATTCACATCCCTGCCTTCGCTTCAGGGGACCCGAACAAATGCTTCAAAAAAACACAGAAGGAGCAAAGAGGAAAAAATCAAAGGAAAAGACCAGTGCATCCTTTGTCCAAAGTGGTCTCTGTGCTATGACTTATCTTAAGTGTGGATCAGAATGGATAGGATTCCTCAGAGTTACTGAAAACCAACACAGTTACTTCCTTCTGAAATGTTGATGAGAAGTTGAAACTTTCAGGGAAGGTGAAAATTAAGGCATATTTTTTGATCGCGATAATGATTTCTTCAATGCAACATGATCATTTGCTTTTTACAAAGAGGAAAGAAGGGATAACATGGCCAACACCAATCAAACCATTCACAATGGCCAAAAGAGATGGAGCCGAGGCCTTCAAGCACTACAAAGAAGCCAAGTAGGGTAAGGAGAAAGATGACAAGAAGTTGGATACAAGTGCAAAATTATTTCCTTTCCATTCAACATAATAATAGACCTACAGCTGACCTTGAAACTTCCAAAAGGTGCCCTTGTATTGAGGCCTGGAAACAGTAGAAACAGCAGAGGCCTTCTGATCTCCAGGAACTTCACTCACTCACTGAACTTTTGAGCTGTCATTTCCAATAAACTTGGCTACAGATGAACCAGAACTTTTTTTTTTAAAAAAGAAGACTATTCATAGTTTGAAAAAAAGAATTGTGGGTTTTTTTTCCCTTTGTCGTTCCATTTGACGTCCAAAAAAACTACAATATCCTTGTGGAGTAGAAAGCGAAATAGATGGAAGAGGAAAAGCAGTAAGAATAATGTTACAATGAAACCACAAGCAACAGAAGAGGAAATGTTAAAGACCCCAAACCCAAAGAGAAAAATCAAGCTAAGAGCACGTCTTTAAAGCAAGTGAGACCCAAATGTGCTTAGGGAAATTAACTGATTCCCTATACGAGCTACTTTCTCATTTCAAAATGGGCTGATAATGATTAGCAACCAGCATATTAAATGAATATCTCTTTCTACTATCAAAAGTTTTAACTTGTCTATACCAAACTTGACTCCTAAACCTCAGCAGTTCAGGAAGGTGACCTGAGATGACAGCAGAGGATGACACGCTATTGACTGCAGTGAAGAAGTAGGAGGAACGATTTTGCCTATCAATTATTAAACAGAAAGAAAGGAAGGACCCAGCAAATAACTAATACATGGAAGGTTCCACCTCTGTGCTCCATGCAGATTTTGATAGTCTAGATTTATAAGAAGATTTATAAGAGGAGGATTTATAAGAAGAGGAAGTTTTATTATAGGAAAAAAAATTAAATTATCAAATGGTTTCTCTTTTATTAAATAGTCATACAAAACTTATTTGCTGACAATCTGACATAAAACAATGTAATCTTTGGGTTACTAGGCAAATGTTCCCCACATCATCCAGAGCAGAGAGCACAGAGTTAGACAGCAATTATACTAAGGCCTAAATCCCTGAGTCATTTAAAACCTCCACAAAATGCTTGGTGGCACTGTTAATGTAGCCAGTTAGGAAAATCTTGGCTGATGAATGGGAAGAGAAGCAGAACAGCTATAAATTCCTATGTCTTCTCTGTAGTCAATAGATTTGTCTTGTTCTTTATTCAAGCTGGGTGTTTTTCACCTTGTGCAGAGAAACATGGCAAAATTCAGGCTACATTTAAGTTTGTGTAAGCCAGAGCTTTCCAAAAAGCTTCCGGAACACTCCCTAACTGTTCCCATGAGTTCTGTACATGGATTTTCATTTTCTAGCAGAGAAGGATTGCAATTTCTAACTTGTTTCAATCCTGCTCCTACTTCCTGCCATTCTGTGCCTATTCTGCATCTTGTATATTGACCTTTCTGATGTAGCAGAGATTTACAAGCAGAACTACCTTGCTGAGGCCTTTTAGGTCCCAGAAATAGAAAGAGCCTTGCTAGAGGTAGATGCAGGCATGAAATGAGATAGCATATTCTACATCTGATAAAGCTTCCTTGACTTAACTCTCTGAAAATCATTACTTGAGTCTATTTCTGTAACATGTATTGATCAAAAAAAGTGGATGTTTCTTACTGGCTCTCAAAAAACAAACTTTTAGCCAGATATGATCTGAACTGACATGTCTTCCAAAATGGTGATGTGCTACAAGAAAGGCAAAGAAAAAAACCTCCCTTAAATGATCCCTCTTGCAAAAGAATAAGCAGCAAATGGCACAGAATCTGTTTTCTTTAATTCCTGATCTACTTTTAAGGATAGAAGTACAATTTGCCTAATGACCTTTAAAACAAAGAAGTAAAAAAAGACTTCCAGGCTTCCTTACCATGGGATTGAGTCAGAACAAATCCACTGACTCCTGTGGCATCACCTCAGCTTTACACCACTGCATCCAAAACTTCCTCAGCATCACTGGAGCTACAGCAGGTTTTCTTTGCTGCCTTAGATCCAGACCCCACCATAAATCTCAAGTTTTACTTGGCTGGGGAGGAAGTTCTACTTTCCAAGTCTACCATGAGCTGGCAGTGGTATTTTTTTTTTAATCTGTTGATATTTGAATCCATGTTAGATGCACTGAAAACAATGGCTTTAGCATGGGAAGGTCCAGATCTGTGGCTAATTTGTCTTACAGAAAGCCTTTCAGCAGAGAATTTTCATACAGACCAGAATTAGAAAGAGAAGAACAAGTGAAGTCAGGAGACTTGAGATCTCACCAAGAGCTCCTTCCAGCTCCTGCACAAGGAGTAGAGATCCTCAGTCACACGAGAAATCCTATCAAAGACTGAGCACAGGGAAGCTGGTGTTGTCACTGGTGTAGGGATGCCTCACTGAACAGTTGGGGTTTAATAGGCTGGATATTGTCCCAGCATTTGATATTCATAGATAATAATAGAGATTAGGTTTACTTAATGTATTTGCTATTTAGGCAGATGATTCGTGTTAAGCCATCGGCATTTAGTGGCAAACATCATTAGTTCAAATTGTATGAGAGAAAGGCCCGGGAAGAGGAGCCACAATCTGGCCTCTATCATAAACAGCTGTGTTTCTAAATCACCATTTTCGGGTTGTTTCCTGTAGTTGTTGGTATATACTGTACACTGAAAATTAGGCCTCAAAAACACTTATTAAAAATTTATACAGCTTATGACAGGCTCTTTCAGAAACATAACCCTTAACTAATTCATGTTCACTTACCCTGCAGTTTTCTATTTATAATACTTTACAATTTCTGTGTATTTGTACTATAAATTATTCAGTGACATCAAGGTTTTTATTTTGATGAGAGAATTTTTGATGAATTTGACAGAGTAATTACTTCAAATCCTGTTCTGGATCGCTATGAAAATATTTAATTTTATTTACTCCAATAAATAATTAAAATGTGAGAGTAGCAAGCATACTCGCAGTGCCTTATAGCCTGTGACTTCTGTTTGCTTCTCCCTAATTAAAATAGCAATGTTTATGTGTGTACTGATTTAAAATAATAATAAATTACCAACTGGGAAGGGACATCTAAAGGAGGAGGAAAAAAGCTCTTGTAGCAACAAGCAGAGTCTTAAGTAGAGGAAAAAATATTCTGAAGAAGTAGGAAGTTATTGATCCCCCAACACTGTTAGATAGGGGCACTGAGGATAGAATCTCAACAAGGTATGATTTCTCAAATGAAAACTATTTCTTTTGTGGATTCAAAGTTTAAGAAAGGCCAGTCTTTTGGATGCTCCCAGCTGATTCAGCAATATTAAACTAAGCAGATGCTTAGCTTGAACACAGGAACAGCTCCTCTTACTTCAAGAACCTTCCTGCTCAGATTTAAATTAAAGTATTGAAGTTCTGCTCTCACAGCAGCTTAAATCTTCTGCTAAATCAAAGACTAAAGTTAGAGTGTCTCTTAACTCTCTGTGATTTAATCCAAAACAAATACTCCTTGCTCCACCAAGGACAGCTCAGGTCGCAGTGGTCACTGCTGTGTGGGCTGCAGTCCTCAATCTCCTCCAAAGAATTTACGTGAGTCAAGTCTATTTCTAAGTCTCATATGTAATTTTACTGCTTTCATGTCAGAGAGCTCAAAGATAGAAAAACGGAATGTGTAAAACATGAAGAAAGAAAGAAAAGCCTGAACCCTCAGAACCTCTTAATTGTTTTATGGGTCACAAAGAGGCATACATGAAAAGTTTTTAATTACGTCAAGCATGCAAATGCATAGTCATTATCATATAACAGCTGGTTAATTACCTGACTAGTTGTGGGGTTTTTACATTAAAAATTGCTCATTATTGCCAGGTACTGTGATGATCTGGTTACCCACAGGTTGGTAATTGACAAAATCAGCATTTCTTGACAAACAGACTATTTGTATTTCACAGGATTGAAGTGAAGGGAGAATGGGACACTGATCAAATTGCTACACAGAAAAGTAGAAATATTTTGCTTTTTCTTAAACTATTTGTATAGCTAAAAGGGGTAACTCACAGCTGATCCCAGTTGGCAGTGAAGGATGGAGCTTTTTGGTGCTTTAGTCGCAAGCAAGAAATTGGCAACAGTCGGCAAAGAGAGGCTGAGTCTGTTCTGGCTGTCAGCAGTTTTCCAGACTAACTCAAATGGAACAGATGAGATCTCAGTCCAGTCCCTCCAGACAGGTATTCATATCTCCCCAAAATACCAATAGCTTTGAAACAAATTGGCACTCTGGGTGCCAGCATCAGCAGAGAGGATGCAATCTGAATATTCACAGGGCTGGTGATCTGAACGTCAAAGCCTTTGGCACCTGCCACTACCCCAAGTTACTCCAAAACTTCAGCGGGCTCCACCTGTGTAACTGAGGCACACATTCCTTCATCCTCAAGTGCCTTCCCATGTCACAAAAGACTTGCAGGCTAAGCACCACAGGAGGAGATTTTAATCCCAAGCAGACACCAAGGCATGTTGCAAAGGGCTCTGGAAGCAGAGCCACACCATGGGAACTCACTCCCAGCTCCCATATAGCTTGGTCACTCTCTGTCCTTCACAGCAATCGCACACACACACAGACACATGGACAAAAACACACTGCGGGACTTCATCGTGAGCCCTGATGTGACTGCAAGTCCTGGTGGGTAATAAATCCCCGCTGCTGGTATCGGGTTGGATTGCACACCGGTGGGTTAATCTGACAGCACACCCTAATAACTCGACTTTCAGCTTGCTGCAAAAGCAATTCCTGTGCAATGTGCCATATTTCCATGGCAGTGCCTCAAGTCACAACGAGTAACACGTTCTGTCACAGGCTGTTGTAAACACTGGGGCTGCTCGGCTCGTACCGCGTGCGATTCGTCTGAGCGGAGACCTAAAATCTTACACCTGACTGTTTCGCTCACTATCAAGCCTAAATAAAGCTTCAATGGCAGAAGCAAGCAGGGAACACAAACCAGTTGTGACTGGTGCTCGGAGCTGAACACCGAGGAGCAGAAGACGTGGTGGGGGTTTTGTGCTTTTTTTGGAGACAGGGGAAGTAGCAGCATTAAGGGAGGGTCCCTGCCAGGGAGGGGCTGTCCACCAACCAAGCACTTCCAGGCAATGGGAGAGGAGGAATTGGAGCTTGTCCTTTCTGGGATCAAGCTCCCAGTGTTCACCTGGCTGTGGGTTCAGGCACAATGTGATTTTGAGCTGAAGGAAGTCTGGTGGCTAAAAGGAGTGCACAGGCCTATTTGACTTCTATTCCTGGCCCTCCTATTGATTTGCTTGTAACCTCAGGAGAGTCCTGTCTGGGCCAAAATGTTCTCACACTGGAAGTCAAAAGTTAATTTAAGCTAATGCAGCTGTCAAATAAGTATTTAGATTTTCAGACGTGATAATATCAAAGAATGGAAGAAGAATGCATTAGAATGCACCTCTTTGGTCACATTTTACTTGCACTCACACAAAGACATGAGTCTATAGAACAGCAACCTCTGTGACACATAAAATAATGTTTGGCATCTGTTTTTTGCTTCATCTTTCCCTCTTCCTTTTTTTTTTTTTATTTCAAGTGTGTGCAGCAAACACTGAAGATTTTATTTTTCCTTTTTAATGGAGAGATTGTTATTGACTACCTGGTGCCTGTGTTCACAGGATAGGAAAACAACGAAATAAAATCTACTGAGCCTAAAATTAAAGAACCCAAAACAACAACAGGAGCTCTCTGTATCAGGTACACCTGAAGGAAAGGAGTGCTGCAGTTTGTGCAGTCTATTGCACATTAGGAAATATGATACTGCAGCGGGTCTACCTTTATACCACTGAACAAGGTGCCTCAGTGAGACTCCCTGCTTGTCCCACAACTGTTCTGGACTGTCCCATGCAAGGGATGCCCTGTCTGAATGGCTGAACTTATTCAAAGATTTTCAAGCTCCTTGGCTCCCACTAGCTTTCGGAGGGTTTGACTGACCTGTCCAAAGGGCCCCTGTCTTGGTCTAACTCTGTGAAACAAGTTCTGGCACCAAAGCCACATTAAAAGTCTGGAACAACTTGCAGCAAGACCAGTGAATTACCCAGGGCTTGAAATTTGCTTTGAAAGCTTAAAAAGTTTATGAAGCCTGAAAATCACAAAGTTTAAGAAATGGTCCTCAGTATCAAGCCCTCTCCATTATGTTCTAAAACCCTTACTGATAAAACTCTGCCTGCAAGAACTAATTTAGCCAGCCCCAAGAACTAATTTACATTTGCAATTGCTTAGCACTGCATTTAAGCCTCTTCTCTGCTTTACCAGTATATTTTTACTATTTGCAAATCATTAAATGTTGACTGCAAAGGAAGCAGGTGCACAGGGTACAACTTCTATTTCAACTCAAGGCCCTTGGTGTTTCTCCTTTGAGAATGAGGACATTAACTACACCAGGACACAAATGGTGCTGGAATTTTACCATCAAAAAGAAACGGTAAAGAAAATTTTAAATTGTGTAAAAGAAAGCAGGAAGAAAGAGTCCTTCCTCCAGAAACTTCTTGGGTGGGAAGTGACATCAGTCACGCCACAAGGACAGGAGGAGCAACTGCATTTTATTAGAAAATAAAGATGTGAGTAAATCTATGATGATGAATATAAAATGCCTCTTTTGGATTTAATTAGGAGTCACCTTTTTAGGGCACCACTTTGTACCTGACTTTTCACACAGCAAAGCATATGGCAAAAAAGCAGGAAGTGGGGATTAAGGTACATTTTAATGGGCGGCGTGTTCAGCCAGATGGCCTGTTCCTGGCCCCTCAAGATCTGTGTGCTTTTTTCCCCTTCCAGAGTTATTTTGATTGAATTCCTTAACCAAATAATAATTTTTAAAAGCCCACATTTTATGCTATTTTAATGCATACTTCTCAGTGCACGTCACACACTTCCATGCATAGGCTTTCCAAACAGAAACCATGCCACAAAGGTAGGCAAGGGTCTTTCTGGCTTTGAGCACAACAGGACTTCAAGACTTAAGAGTCTTTCCCATGAGCACCACGTGCCTTTCTCTCCTCATCTAAGCAACAGCAGTGATGGCACCATGATGCTGTTATATCCCTGCTGACAACAGCAAGGGAGGGCAACAAGGGGCCACAGCTGGTGAAATGCAGCACAAGTCTCTGACTGCTCCAGCCATGGAGTTTCTAGAGAGTTTGAAGCATGGTACAAATCTGGAGGGATTTTTTATACCGACTCTCCTCGCTTTTCTCCTTCCCTCTGCTGTTGAAGCTGAATGTCTATTCCTCATTACTGGCCCCCAGTGCTGCAGGGGTGTCCCAAAAGGCTCTCCCCACTTGACAGAACCAGGAGTTCCCATGGCCTACACATCACTGATGGTGCCACTGAGTGATCAGGAAAGCATAAAAATGGGATGAAAGAATAATTCCTTGCTGAAAGAGGTGGAAGATAATGGCCATCAAACAATCAAGATGTTCTTAAGTGAATGCAGCTAGAGAAGAACTCTAGTTCATACCATTGCTATGTCAAGGCACTTACAACTGTCCACCATTCCTTTTTAAAGCCAAGGAATAAACCTCCAGAACTGAGTCAATCATGGTGAAAATAATTGTCAGCAGACGTTACTGAGAAAACCTGGGAAAAGATAAAAAAGGGAGTCCACATTAGGTGGTGAGGTTTGGAAAGTCCACCAAAGACTCTAGCTGACATACACACCACTATGGCAAGGATTGGGCATCAGTGCTGTTGGACAGTTTTCAGCAGCCAGGTGAATTGGTCCAGTTTCACTGAATCATTAAATAGACATGTACCCAGGTCACCAAAAAGCAAGGGCTAGAGGCACCAATCATCCTGGCATGCTGCATTGAAGCTGCTCTGGAGCCTTTGGACAGAGGGAGAGAGACAAACAGGAACTGGACACCTTTGTAGTGCCCAGGAGCTTTAGCCCAGGGGCAGCAGAGGATGAAATAGAGAACTACCCACATCCAGTAATGTACATATCACAGCTACTGTTATATTTACCTATGCCTGTGTATACACACACACACATGAAAAAATATCAAGCAAGGAAGCAATCCCTTTTAAGAGAAATACGCTATTTTTATGGCATAAAGGAAACAGTAATGATGATTACACTTCCTCAGTGGAAGCCTTCATGAATACAATGTAAATTGCAGAACACAAAAGCAAGAATAAGGCTTCAAAATTCTGACAAATAGCTACTGGAAAAATTTGGATGAGATATCAAGGAGGGAGTAGTGAGGAACTTCCTGTGGCTGAAGCTGGGCAGTGTGTAATGTGCAAAATTCATTATCTTAAACTTTTGGCTATGATGTGTAATTGTTAACCTCTGACGTTAGTTCAAGGCTCCTTTCACTAAAATATATGGGTTGCCATCAAAGCTGATTTGGATTAGGAGGCAAACATGTGCCCTCACTTTTAGGTTATATTAATACACCAAAATCAATAACATGCCATAGCTTTCAGAAGTAGTAATAAAACACCCTAAAATATTCCCAGAATACTTCTATAAATTATTTGTTCAATGTACTTATGTTAAAAAGGTTGTCAGTTACAGTGCTCTGAAAGACTCTAAAATAACAAGTCATCGTATTTGTGTTTGATAAACCCTTGCTGTTTTGGGTCAAAGAGGGCTCCAGAATGGGGGGGAGGGGTAAATCATTATTTTCCCTAATAAATAAATTACTTGCCTATATTTCATGTATCAGTAAAGCCTGCCAGTATTGAGGGCTTAAATAATAAATAGCAAATAGCTCCATTCATTTATTAATAATAATGCATCTTTTCTTCCTCTTAACATATTTGTGGGCAATGGATTGAACAGTACTCAGGTGGAAGGACAAATAGTTGGACCACTGGGAACATTTAAAATTTTCCAGTTTAAGGTGAACTTGTCAGCACTGACAGCCCTTTTCCCTTCCTCTGTGTGTTTTGGTGCCTGGGCTGTGTACTGTCAGTGGTAGGAGCTTTTGGGCTTCAAAACTGCAAAACCCTGATTAGGTTGTACATGTGAGTGAAAACCCATTTTTATTAGTCATCACAATACCTGTTCAGCAGAGCATGGAGGTGCCTCACTGCCCTTGGCAGGTTTAATGTTCAGACACCTCTGGTGGGGCAGCCCAATCCCTGGCTGTACAGGAGGCAAAAAAAGATACTGGGCAGGAAAGCTGCAATAAGTAGGAGGGTGATGCAGATACACATCTCTCTTACCTTCTACTAACCAAAGAAATATGTTTTATTTGTGACTGTTCTCAGCATAAACTGCTCATTCCCTTTCTGACATAATCCACATCTACGTCAACCTGACTATTTTTAACAGTCATTCCCTTTCATGGCTCTTTGATTTTAAGGAAAATAAAACATGAGCAATTTACCAGAGAGGTGAGTGTTTCTCAAGCTCTGAAAACACCAAACAAATGCCCTCCTCCCACAAGGAGGGTATTGCAGCTGACTGCCAGTGCAAGGAGCGTGAGTCCCAGATAGCAAAGTTCTTAACAACACCAGCAGCCCAGCCTGTAGGGCTAAGTGGATAAGCATATTTCAAGGTCATGCCTTAGTCCAACATCTTCCATGGAGAGTTAAGAGAATTCAAGCACAAGCACACAGGTGACTACACCCACCACCACTGTTCCTCCAGAGGAAGAAAAGGACGTGGAACCTCTGTATGCATGTAGGTCATGACATCATCATGCCTGGTGATGGAGAATGAACTCCTTTCTTTGTCTAAACACCCAGTGGGAGAAGACAGGATGTAAACAGCCTTATATTAACTGCAAAGTGACCTCTGTCAGTTACCTGGAGAGCTAATGTTTATCAAGGGTCAGGAAGAAAGTCCTTTGCATTCTCAGTGTCCCCTGTCCAACACACACCCATTTCTGACAAAGTGAAAAGACAAGAAAAGAGAAAAATATATCACATGCTACCGCCCATATCAGACATGCATCAGACCATGCCGAAATCTGGAAGCTGAAAGCCTCGGATATGAGGATCTGCCAGCATTTCAGCTTGTCACTATTAAGAAGAGCAAGTGTGGTGGCACTCAATCCAAGTATGAGGTCTTCAAGAACACGCCCTGCTACCCTCTAAAGCAATTTAATCACACAGCCAGCTACAGCAACTCCACTTCCAACTACCTACAGAGTGCGGGTTTGTATTTAAAGCAGAGTATTTCTTACAGCCTTACCCACTGTGAAGTGCAGCTATGTTTTTCTACAAGATTTAGCTACAGGGCAAAAGACTTCAAGCATCTAAAAACACAGATGAGAGATCCAGCATGATACTGCTGACCCAGTCTAATAGGACCCTTGATAGCCAGATGAGTTGGGTCACATCCTACCTCTTGTTTCCTTAAGCCTGGAGTGCCACTGGCTTTTTTCAGACCTAAGTAAATTGCTTCTTTTCTTTTGGCTATTCCTTAAGCTACCCTAGGCACAGAGCAGGGAAAGTAAACACATGGCAAAGGCACAATAGGCAGAACGGACTTGATCTTTGTTTAAAGCACGGGGTCAGCTCCTTGCTGCAAGCAGATTTTCCTCTTTGGAAACAGGTTCATGTTTACGTTTTAAGTTCCAGCAACATGCTCTGGATTTTCAACATGTGCAGCACATCTGGTCCAGCCCAGATTTATGAACAAATCTGCATATAATTGTGCTGGGCTAGGGTGTTGTTGTTGTTGTATTCCCCCCACCCTCCCCCCACACATATACCCACCCTTTAAATAAAATGGTTTTGTCCAGGGCTGTATAAACCCCTGATTCCAAGCCATATAATTTTATGGACAGGAAAAAAAAAAGTTCTTTTGTATTGCACCTGAGCTCATTAAAACCCCCAAATTCCATAATTTTACACTACCATGTGCTGCATATTGTATTTAGTACCTAGCAGAGTAATTGCTTACAGTCCTCAGAGTGAGTGCACATAAGGTGGAGAAATGATGGAACAGGTGGGATAACCACCCTGTGCTTGGCAATCGCAGGTTTACATCCCTGCACAGCTGACATGAAGCTGGGTGGATGAACAGTTCAAAAGCCTGGTTAGGGTCCTTTGTTAGCCCTGTGGTGGGTGCCAAGTCCCAGACATCAGCTCCCAGTGAGCACAATGGCTACTGTAAGAGACCAGATAAAACAAATAAGCACGTGGGATGCAGACTAGGAAAAGGGAGGAGACAAAGATAAGAGGGTCAAGGTGAAAGGTACAAGATGCCAGAGGAACCTGCAACTTAAACAACTTAACCAGGCATCTCAAGAGAAAATAACCCTGGAAAATTCAAGAGAAAGTGAGCAGCCCAAGAACTCTTCTATAGCAATATTCAAGCTTTCCTAACTTGTTCTTGAAAATAAACCAAAACCTTTTGTGCCTCTCCACAAAGGTAATTACGTCAAAACAGCTGTTTCTAAATTAAAAAGGGTTTGCACACTCCTTGTCTCTGCGAGCAATGACCCCATGAAAATGCTTTTGCCACCTTGTCTTGACTGCATGAAGATCTTCCAGGATGGGAAGAGGAGACGAAGGTGCAAGCAGATTTACTGTGTGGTCACACACTCTCTGTTCTAGGTGAATACTGGGTGAATATTCTGGCACTTTTTGGAGACTAAATTCCCTTCAGTTGCTTGACCACTGAAAGGGATCCAGTCTCAAAGGTCTCTGTATTCAGTGCTCCTAAGGGCACACCCTAGAGATGTTTGTCTCAGTCCATGGGCTACCCAACCTGATCTCTCAGGATAGATTTAGTTCTTCAGCCTGTAAGAAAGAGAGTTTTTAAAAAACTGCCCGTGCATGGCTTGCTCAAGGGCACGCAGGAACAGAGCAGCAGAGCAACTCATTTTAGCCATGGCTCCCAAGCCCCATCCGTGTGCCCTAATCACTAGGCTGGTATCGGAGCTGCTGATAAGCTCTGAGCGATTTCCTTGTGCCTGGAACCGTAAGTGTGCTCTGCTTGAGATTCTCCACTGTCTTATCTGCAGCCCCTCAGATAGCTAAGATTAGGAAGCCAGAAAAAAAACCAGATACACTGTGTTCACAAAAAAATTGTGAACAGGGGCTGATTGAAACAGGGATATTCTGACATACCCCTACATCAGACAGTGGGTCCTTACAAGTTTTACTTACTGGCCTGGCTTCCTAAGGAAGAAAAAGCAAAACAAAACAAAAATCTCTTGAAATCATTGAAGTAGGTTTTGCAATAGTCAAAGACTAATATTTTGGTAACACATAGCTGTGCTCAGCCTTAAATGGTGGGAAAGGTGGAAGGCCCTAACCTCAACATTAGGAAACTTCTGACATTTAGAGTTTCAGAAGTTTCTTAGCTAGGAACAACTTGTTTCCTTTTTTTTTTTTTTTACTGTAGTCCTTCCTCATTTAAAACATATAATGAATGTGAACAGTCATCAGTCTGTAAATACTGGGTTTAAGTCCACTAGAGCTTTGTTGATATATTCCTTCTAGGTAACAAGTCTGTGGCTCATTAGTCCCTCATTAGCAAGATAGAAATAAAGACGCAAAAGGAAAAAAAAAAGTTTCTCCAAAGATATTGTTGCAGTCTAATTGCCTGCAAGGAATTCTTAATAATGTTTACTAATGCCTTTTCAGCATTGCCAATTTTATAATGTTCCAGATGTGACGTTGCTGTTCCCTGCTGTGATATTACTAAGTCTGCTAAGGCACCTACAGTACTAAGTTTGCAAAGATTTTAGCCCCATCTTATGTCACTGCCATGAAACAACATCCACTGGGGCTTTCCAGCATCACATTTGTACTTTTGAAAACAATTATCAGAAAACCCCTGTCAAATCCTCTGTTTACACAGAACTGAGCAAATTCAATCATGACCCACAGTGGCTGGAGCCAACAGCCTTACCCTGGACATCAGCAGCACCATCAGACACTCACAATTCAGCCACGTTTGCTTTCCTATTTTTGTTTTTCTTTTAATATATTGGTTTAGCCTTTATAACATTAATTGGTTCCTTATTTGAAGAGAAATATCTTTTGTTTGGGATATGATTTTATATTGTAAGCAGCATTTGGAATATAAAACAAGCAGATGTTTGCAAGGATCTGAAAGCAAGGCTCACCGCATCAACAGTGTGTTATACTCTGGCTTTCCAGCCAAGAAAAGGAACCAAGTAGGCAGCAAACTTGCAATTTCGAAACAACAGAGCTTTTAACTTGAATTTCTCTGAAGTTTCTTGGTGTTCTGAGAACAAGCAGGCTCTCCACCTGAGTCAGATTTGTATGCTATTGGGAATATGTAAATAAATACCTCTTTTGGCTGAATTTGCTAAGGAAAGAAAGCTTCTGAGATCGTCATGTTTGACATTCTTCCCATCTGACAACTCGTGTACCTGCTGTCCAGCTTCAACCAAAAGGAAAACAGGGAGAAAATCTCCATGATATCAAATTCCTGGAAAGAAATGGGTAGAGAAAAGAGCCAGTATTAGTGCTTCCAGGAAGAAAAATTCTGTGGTGTGAGCACTCGGTCATATCTGAGAAGGAATAAAAGAACTACAGAATCATTAAGATTGGAAAAGACCTCCAAGATTATCGAGTCCAATCTTTGACCCATCTCCACCTTGTTAACCAGACCAGGGCACTGAATGCCACATTCAGTTTTACCTTGAACACCTCCAGGGATGGGGACTCCACCACCTCCCTGGGCAGCCCCTGCCAATTCTGGACCACCCGTTCAGTGAAGGAATTACTCCTGATCTCCAGCCTGAACCTCCCCTGGCACAGCTTGAGACCATTTCTTCTTGTCCTGTTGCTGGTTGCCTGGGAGAAGAGGTCGATCCTCACTTTATGACCTCCTGTCAAGGAGTTGTAGAGAGCAATAAGGTCACCCCTGAGCCTCCTTGTCTCCAGGCTAAACATACCCAGATCTCTCAGCTACTTCTATGATTTACTCTCTAAACTCTTTCCCACCTTCATTGCCCTTCTCTGGGCATGAGAAGGAAGGAAGCTTCATAGAAGAAGAAAATAGCAAGAACACCCCAACCACAGGGAACGCCTCTCTAGGACAGAGAATCCTTGGCACAAAATCTGTAAGGTAGCACGTTTTCTTGTTGTTATTCACCATAAACTAGGTAGGGTTTCTAACTTTTTTCTTCTGATTTTCCACATGGTGTGGTTTGCTCATCTTCCCTGTTTTCAGGAGCTGGAGTGCCCAGGGTCTTCAGGGTCATGTTAGACACAATCTGCATGGCCTCCATTGCACATATCTCCCCATGGCATAAGCATTTCCTCACCCTCCAGCTAAAATAATGGTCTGATTGATAGTGCAGCCTTCCCCACAGAGGTAGCTGGCCTTCAGATTTGGCTGCACCTGGTGGCACACACCAACTCATCCCTGTCAAAGCAATCCAGATGAGCTACACTTTTCCTAATAGTCTGGAGAAGGAATAGTCAGAATCATTTCACCAGAGCTGGGTTAGGGAGGAAACACACGGCTATACCAGATTTAAGAGAGGACAGTGAGTAGCACCTGTGTAGCAGATTCAGCTCTGGCTTGGAATGGTAATTATGACCAAATCATAATGCACAATCTCAGGATCAAAGAAAGGTCTGATTTTGTACAGTGAAGGAGGCAAGATTCTCATTATACATTATACTTCTGTGACATCAAACCATAAAAAATCAGCAAGAACAATCTGCTCTCTGGGTTTCTGTCCATCTCTTCATTCAGAAAGCTTATTCAAAAAAAAATTATATAGAGGTATTTTGACCTGGTTAAAGGATGCAAAATTCACTTCTTTTTCTTAAATTTATCACCCTGCTTCTAAAATGAATTAATTGCTAAGAGGTTCCTTTATGCCTATCAGACTGGACTAATACCATTTGCAAGTACACCCTGCACTCCTCTCTCTTCCCAGACCCAGAGAAGGGGGACATGCAGCAGTCTGACCACCTTGGCTCATGATGTTAGAAAGCTCTTCCTTCCAGCTCTGAAGGTCCCCAGTTCATTTTCCCAGTATGTCAGCCAAGATGGTGGTCCTCACGTTTGGACTCTTTTAATAGTTCCAAGCTAACATCACTTTCCCCTCTATTTACTCACTTTCCAAGTTATATATATATAGATATATATCTCCTTAGCCTTAATCACTCTTCAGCCAAGATTTCTTCAAGCAGACCCAGTGATCAGTGGAGCCAGTGGGAATCTTTCTACAGACTCCAGCTGACTCAGGATCATAAAGTCCTGAACCCACATCTGCAAGATCTGGAGGCGTTCCAATATAGATTCAGATTGGACATCAGCCACTCAGGCCCATCTTAATTCATAAATCAACATACCCAACTGACTTTCTCTTCTCTGGATCCCCTCCAATTTGTTAATACGTTTCTGTTAACGAGGTGCTTAGAACTAAGCACAATATCCCCAGTGCAGTCACATGAGAGCTGTTACATTCCTACTCCATAATGTTATGTCTCCACACATCCCAGCCAAAATTGCACTGACTTCACCAGCTACCATGTTTTGTTACAGCCTTGAAACCCTTATCCTGTCACTCTTACTCACTGAGAGCTGCATTTTGCTCCACAGGTAATCGTGGCACAGTCAGCAGGACTCCTTGCTCAGGAAAGCAGAAACTGATCCCAGAGAAAGAATTCGTATCTAGATTTTTGAACTGATAAACTGAGACAGCAGAATAATTGTAACAATGCCATCCTGCTGCTTTCCCAAGCAATAATCTATTTTCCTCATTGGGATAAATGATTTGGCCATCAGTCTCCCGGTTTAGCCGTTTGGGAACTGGATTATTGCTTCATAAACTGCAATGCACTCCTATTACTGTTTAATTGCATTGGGCAGAGAAAGGGGGAAAAAGATTTTGCAATTTCAAATGGAAATCTCCCAGAAGCACTCTCTTTCGGTGTTACTTTCCTCAATAGTTAAAGCACTGAACTGCATTCCAATCCCAAATTTTCCTTTGAACAAAGAACATAATTTCTCTTTATACACTTCTGCCAGAGCAGCTCCTCCTTCCAGCACGCTGCTCCTTTCCCGGACCTGGATGCCCAGTGTTCCTTACCACCTCCTGCAGTGAGATTGCACTGTCTTCTAGGCAAACATTTGCTGTAAAATCTCAGCTACATACTTTGGCCTGAGTTTATATCCCGCTTTCCTATCACTACCAGCAGTAGCTGTCCTTGAACCTCTTCATTCTTTCCATCCTTTTTGTTTTGTTTGTTGCCTGCAAGCTCTTCAGAGCAGTCACTGCCTCCTGTTACACAGGGAACCTCCATCCAGCACTTGGGGCACTCCTGTAATTGAGGCACATCCTGTCTCCTGAAGCAAGAGCTGAAGCTGAGGGGGAAAAAGGGGCTTGGTCTGCAATTTTTTCATTCTTAAACAGTGCAGCATTCACTCCTGTCTCTAGTATGTTTTCCAATACTAATCTCCTACTCTGACACAGCACCGAAAAGTCAAGATGAGTTCAAAGAAGCACTGTTCAGTTGTTTGAGAAAAGGCTGAGTCCCTGCTTTCTAATTATCTAACATTCACACATGTTTCCCTTTAGGAAAGTTGAACAAATATCTTTTAATAATATTTCTTTCTAATTTCAGGAGGTGGTTGAAGTGTTTTCAACAGAATGATTCTCAGAAAAAATACTTTTCCAACAAACATGGAAATTTTTGCCAGCCAAAGCATTTAACCTAGTCAGTGCTTTTAACAGATTTTCTTTTCCCCTATGAAAACCTGACAAAGAAAGTGAATAAAGAGTTTCTTGGTGAAATGTTTTCCCTTACAAAATTCAGTGTTTGCTTTTCGAAATGTGGCTTTGTAAGAAGTGTGAAAACTTGTACTGAAAGATACATTTTAAAATTATGATCACTGTAATTTCATAGGAAATATAAAACAAATAAAAACAAAGAAAACTTCTCTGAGCACAATAAAAAGGAGTTTGACAGAACTAAATATCAGTGTTTTAAAAATAAAGTTATTTTTTATCTCTGCAGGAAAAAAAATCAGGAACTTCCTGGGCTTACTGTGTCCCAGACAAGCCTGAGAATCTGCAAGCCAACTTCTCCCTTAAGCATTGCCATGTGTTCTCCCACACAGCTCCACCCATTTGTGCCAAAAACCTGTCCAAATACCTATCCCCTGGAAAACCATATCTTATCATTTACTCAGGCTTAGTGCTTACATATTGTTACATATTGTTGCTTTCTATTAATCAAGCAACCAGATGACCTTTCTGTTAAACTCTGTGCACCCCACTGCAATAAGTTTTCTCCAAACCACATCTGCCCAGTTTGTCCAATTCATCCATCACTGCAGAGTGGCCCAGAGCCTGTGAGTTCTCTGGGACTGGACCCTCAGCACCTGCCCAGGGAGCTCCTGTCCCTACAGGGATGCAGGGCTTAACTGCAGTTCAAAGATGCTCTTCTAATACCAATAAAAAAACAACCAACAAATAGGGGGAATGTGTGAACATTGGACAGCTTGAGCAGAGGAACTGGAGAGAACTCATATTCTGATTTTCAAAGCTGGCAGTGCCTTTCTACAGGATATTAAACTGTTGTCACAATAGAAGGGAAAATATTTGGCACTGGCAGTTGATTGGTGGTAGACATTGATTTTAACACACTGCTGTGCTGTGATACACAGAGTGTCTTTAATCACAGATAAGGTTGGATGAGCTTGGAGGTCTTTTCCAGCCTAAATGATTTGGCGATAACGTGGGGAAGTGGATCCCTCTGAAAGGAGGCCCTGAGGTGGATGGAGCTGCTGACTGTACAGCTCACCATGTTACGATGACAGCCAATGTGGTGGCAGGGATCTCCGTGTGTTTCAGCTCCCTGGGATACCAAAGCTCGCTGGCAGGATGTCCGGCCAGCAAGGAAACACGCTGGTATTTTTAACAGGAGGTTAGAGGGGTGAGAGGCCGGGACAGCAGCAGGTCAGATGAAAGGCTTGGCGGGCCAAGTTATCAGGCATGCTTTCCTCCAGTGAAATTCCGGCTGGAGATCTCCTCTCAGGCTCTGCTCTCCTCGCTGTGGGACATGCCCTCCTGCCTCCTGCACAAATGTGCAGTTTCCAAGGAGACAGCATGCTGCTCACCCCACACCTCGGCACGGGTGACAGTGTGACTTCACTGGGTCAGGGAGCCCATAAAGCAGCACGGCCGAGGCGATAGCAATGCTGCCTGACTCACCGCGGGATTAGTGAATCCTAAAGGACATATGAACCCAGGGATGGCTTGCTCGGTTCGCTTTTTCATTAGGGCTGTTACGATGAGACCTAGACATGGTGTCACTGCTTGGAGACAGCCTGAAGAAAAAAAACACACTGTGGGATTGCAGCCTTCAAAGGGCCGATTCCTATCGTCGTGTTACTCGGTTTCCTGAAGGAAGATAAATACGAGAAGTCAATTTCATAATTGTAACAGTATAAAAAGACACTAAAAATTCAACATTCATAGCATCAAATAAGTTCATACCAAGATCAAAGATTAAAAATTGGCTACATTTCTGCAAGTATGAAATGTATCAATTAGGTAGTGCAGCTCAGTGTCAGGAGATGTGAATCTGGTGCCTTTCTTAGTTGCAGACTTCCTGAAGGATTTTGGAAAACTCACACAGGACATAAATTTCATAGGGCTTTTTGTAAGGCAGTACTTGTCCCTACATGAAAATTAGCCCCTGAAAATAGTTTTTCAGACCTTGGTCCGTAAGAAGATATTAACATGTAAATTCTCTTTAGGAACCAGAAAAAAATTAGATTTTTTTGATGCCTTTGTGTGTGTAGCCCCTATTATTTCTGTGGCCTTAATTACCTATGCCTTAAGTAAGAATACTGGAATTTATCTGAATGAAATGGGTCAAAATAGGAATTTTAAAGTAATTAAGAAACACACACAGTAATGTGGAAAACAGATAGATAATAGACCTTCTGTTGCAGCAGTGTTGGAAGAAGTCCTAATTCAGGGTCATAAGAGAGGGAAGCAGAAATAACACATATGAATATGGCAGGATAATTCACAGGTACCAATTGCAACCCAGTTGACAAGAAGTGATATACAGTTGGCAGTATTCAGTTTTCCCATGGCATTGTATCAGCCATGGCTGTAGTAAGGAAAGGAGCAAAGGATGCTACATACCTCAAGTAAAATCCACCTCTGGTTAGAAATTAAGTATTTCAACATTTCTTCCTGAAAAATGTATTAAAAAAAACCCACAACAACTATGCATCCAATACAAGAAAACTGAACATTCATGTTCAACCATGATAAAATGCTGCTTTCCTGCCATTCAGGTTTTGTCTACACCAATGGTTGTAGGGAATTTTGAGGTCATTTTGCACCAGCCTTGTGCACTTTGATCATAATCCTGACCTAGAAAATAGCTCACAGCCTTTGTCAAAATCATTCTCATGGTGCTTCTTGTCTACAAATCAGAGCTGGTATAGGAACAGGCTTCTGAGCTACTTCTAGGCATGCCTTCATGGGATGCTTGCTATTGCACAGGTTACTTTTACATGTCCCAGACCAACAGATAAAATGGAAGTAGCAAGGGGCAGAAATATGATAGAATTCCAATTAACCTGCCTGACAATACTGGCCAGTAAGTTCATCTCTTCTTTAGGGTAATTTTGCAGTGGGTCCCCACTGTTAATGTAGGACTGAAGATGTGTTGGTCAATGAAATAAGCAAATACCAAAATTTTTGAATAAGTGATTGCAAGAGGCAGGTTGCAAATGCTTCCACTGGGCCAGAGCCATTTGCTCTTTAAGAGCTGTTCCTAGGTCTTGCCCAAGCACCAATCCTAAATGAATGCTTATCCCATAACTCCAGTCCTGACTGACTTGTAGTCTATATTTTAATGTTCTGATTGTTGGACAACTGCAACAACTCACAGTGGAAAAACAGCTGAGCAAACCATGTGTACATCAGTCACATCAATATTCCTTAATTGTCCTAATAAAGAAGGTGGTTACGATGAGATATTGAATGAAAACTATCTACTTTGAACTTAAATAAATAGTTGAAGAGAAAATAAGGTGAAGAGAATCTACTGCATTGACATAAAGACTAGCCTGGAGAAAAAACTCCAAAGTATTAATTTATTCCCTCCTTCTGAAGGGATCCACTTTAAAAACCTATACGCTACACTAAAAGTACTGAAGAGGAAAATCCACTTCACTGTTCTGCCATTAAGGAAACAGTTAATGGGTTCAGCAAAAGGTGGCAGCCTGAGACCTGAGGAGCTGCGTTTACTTTGTTAGTGACTGACATGCCCCTCTCAATTTGTTGGATTAACTGTGAGGGGTTTTTAAGATAAAATGCTTTTCTTTCCACTCTTTCAAATGTTGCTCCAGGAGTAGAGATTACCCAAAAAAATGTGCTGGATGCATTAGAAATTGCAGCCCCAGGAAAACAGCCCTTGATGGAGTAGAGTTTCTCTCTTACTGTTAAGTTTCCCACGCTTCCCAGCCAGATTCTGCTGGCCATGGCTCAGAGCCTGACTCTTGCTGTGAAAGTCCAGGAAGATGGTTCATCCTCACAGCTCCCTGACCCTGGGTGTCTGAGCTGCAAGGGGGTGTGGTGGACATTGGAAGACAGAGCCTTCCTCAGAACAGCCCCCAGTACGAGCTGGCACTGTAAGGTCTCCAATCCCCTGGCATGTTGGCCACTTGACAACCTGTAACACTCTCATCCCTGTTATCCCTGTTTAAGGAGAGGAGAATCCTCACTGTCCGGATAGGGAATGAACACAAGGTCACAATGAAGGCCAAAAAGGAAGCCCTGTGGCTTTCAATCCCAGAATGTATCCAGCTCCCTCTTTTGTACATCAATTTGCTCCTCCTCTTCCATCCACAAAAAATGACAATGCAACTCAAAGGCTTTGTCCGTAGGAGTCTTTCTGCTATGGCAACCAGAGGTAACACACAACGTGCTGTGCTATCTGGTTATTCAGTTCACACTGGCTCTGGAATCTGTTACAACCTCGTGGAAGAAACATGTCTTTTAGGGCACTTACAGACATACTTGAAGGTGCAGGGAGATGCTTGGATGCCTACCAGCCAGGAGTGCAGGGGATATGATTCTTGCCCCAGCTTCTCCCTCTTTTTCTGAGACAGCAACTCATCTTTACTTTTAGGTCTTCTACCTACTCAGTGGAGCCACATGACATTTATTACTTAGCTAATATCTTGAAAATTATTCTGGGCATTCCTAATGTTATCTGTATAAGGCAGAACTGTCTGGAGCTCTTATCATGAGTTGGGATCCCATTGTGTACAGAAAAATTAAGACCCTATAAACAGCAGCACAATGGAACAAACACTGGCACATCTGCAGATGCAGCAGTGGATACCATTTGAACCTCACTTTTTTCTTAAGTCTCCCACACTGCATTCAAAATATTCTGCAAAATCCCATTTCCTGTCCTGACCCCGTGGCAAGAAGGAACACGGAAACCAGGGAGAGCAGGAAATTCCACCCGAATTCCAGCTGCAATCATTTCTGTGAACAGGAGGGACAAAATGCAGCAGAGATCGCACAAGATAAATGTCATGTGCCCAAAGAGGTAACCAGTAAAGAATAAGCTCTGGGAGAGGGTGCAGGTCACACATAGAGGGGGAAGTACACAGCCCTGGTCCTTGCCTTATAGACTGTACATTGACATTAATGAAGAACTGACTTTACATAAATAAGACTAATATTGCTAAAGGTGTCTGGTTGAATTTCTTGTTCCCAATGACAGCTGGATAGAACTTCACCCCAGCTTTTAGGAGGTGGGAGGAGAGACTGGAAATCATTCAAAGGCTTTTATAATCATTACTGTAGATCTCACTGTTACAGTTACCAGAATGAAGTTAAGAATGCAACCCACATACACTTCTTGAACAAAGAAAAGGAAGTATCACAGTTTTGCTTTATGTCTTTGCTGGGCCCCTCTCGGCCCATGAAGCTGTCCTGGAACATTTAGCCTTCTTCAAATGCAGGAAAAGTAAGCCCAGGAGCTTAAAACCAGTGCCAGCAGAAGAAAATGCGTATCTTCTGATGTCATTAGAACCCTGATTTAACTAGGTGGTTTCTTTCTGATATTTTAAAGCTAGACTCACAAATATTTACGTTCTGTTGATGAGCATGCGTATGCAAGGCAGAAAGAGACATGCATAACTCTTGAAGTGAGGTTTACAAAGGGGTTTGCTATGTTTTAAATAGTTCCCTTATTTAAATCCACACATGGGAATGGTGCAAACTCAACACATAGGCAGGTCTGAGAGGGAGCAACCACCCTGACTGCATAGGAGATAATACAAAATCTCTTCCCAACTCTACCAAGGCTGCTCTTTTACAAACTGATGGTAACGAAATCACCATCAGCCCATGGTCAATTTGCCTGCTGGAAGACAAGCTTTTCCATTTGGCAGGGGATGTTGTCAAGTCTTCCTCTGCCCTTTCCATTTGCCATCTTCCCGTAGGACTTGCCAAAACAATACAAAAAAAGGAGTTAACATCACTCTGACAAGTTGTCTCCTGCTACTATGCCAATAAAAATTACCTTCCTTACACCACACTTCCCTGAACCTGACATCTGTCCTAAATCTCAAGTCATACATCCCACTCCTCCATTAACATGAGTCATCCTACAGACGTCCTTCTGCTACTCTTAGAGTCATGTCAGAAAGAATCATTGACTTACTGTCAGCAAATTCAGCCTACCA
This sequence comes from Campylorhamphus procurvoides, assembly GCA_013396655.1. Taxonomy (NCBI): domain Eukaryota; kingdom Metazoa; phylum Chordata; class Aves; order Passeriformes; family Dendrocolaptidae; genus Campylorhamphus; species Campylorhamphus procurvoides. The sequence goes on along the minus strand of WBMV01004231.1, from coordinate 674,302 downwards.
TGTTAATGGTGTCTGCAGAGCCCTCTTCCCTGATCATCTTGTTCTTACATCCCCAAAAATGCTGGAAAATACCTGCTGAGTTGTAGGATGTCAGAAGCAAGGAGAGAATTGCTTGTCCTATGCTGCTACTCTGCCTGGAGCATAAAGGCTAATTTGCCACATTTTGGAGCTCTCTATCTTGAGGCAGAGCAGATAAACAGCTTCTTCTCAGGAATTCACACAGCCTCAAGCCACCTAAATAAAAGCCCTCATGCTAGTGAAACTTTTGGAATTTCAGGAAACATAAATGACTTTCTCTACTGAGGTAATGGGCATTATATACAGGATTTCTTGTTCCAGATGTTTAAGGGTAAAATACCAGGAGTTCAGAGTGGACAGTTGCATAAGAATAGAAAAGACAATGAATGTCTTATGCCTTCAATCATACACTATTTACAATCCTTCTGTTTTTAAAGCAGAGACCAAATGGGGAAGAGGCTTCCTTTAAGGGGCAGGGGCCATGGCAAGTCCTGGTAGTTGTTTTCATTATTCCATCAACTTGGTGTCTTGAAAGATTTATTAACTCATTCTCTTTCTTGGTCTTTTATTTCTATTTTTAAATCTCTGATGTTGCCTCTATTCTCATGCACTTCACAATGCCCTTTCTGCAAAGTCAGTGGAGATCAGTCTCAGCCTTCATCTTTTCCACAAATGGGAACCTAAATGTTTGCAGAGCAGGGGGTGTCTGTGGTTGTGCTAAGATCCAGGAAATCAAGCAATTAAGTCAAATGTTTGCCTAGTGTAAATCAGCACTGAGACTATACCTAATTTCTGATGGGAATAAGGAAATCCTTATAGGAACAGATTGCAGGTTAATATTGCCCATTTTCAGCAGGGAGCTAATTCTGTGAGGGAGGTGCGAAAAACCTTTCAAAGTCTGCTTTTCCTCTTGGAATTGTAGAAGAGAATTTAAGATGGAAAAGACTTTTGAGATCATTGAGTCCAAACACTAACCCTGCACTGCCAAGTCCACCACTAAACCATGTCCATAAGTGCCACATCTATGTGTCTTTTAAATATCTCTGGGCATGGTGACTCCACCACTGGCAGCCTCGTCCAGTGCTTGACAAACCTTTCAGTGAAGAAATATTTCCTAATATCTAATTTAAACCTTCCCTGGTGTAACTTGAGGCCATTTCCTCTTGTCCCATATGCCCATAACTCCGTTCAGTCAGAGCAATCTAAACACCATAAGACTGCCCTGCTTTATCCCCTCCCCAGCATTCGGGTTTTATTTCTGGAGGGTTACCTTGGGGTAATGGAGCTTAGTCCCACTGTATGCACTGCAACTGCATACAATAATCCCAGTGCACTGATGAAGGGGGCTGCAGGAATCCCTCTCCCTGTCTTGGCATGCACAGCATGGAAAGCAGTCACGGGATTTCACAGAGTACTCAGATGTGACAAAAGAGGACCCCACCCAAGAAAAGCTGAAGATGGATTGCAGGAAGGAGTCAGCTCTGTGACTGCTGGGAAAGGACAAAATGGAATAATGCTCCTAGCACACCTCTGCTCACCAGGGCTCGCCTTTACTTAGGATGCAATGATCCCTTACAGACCCATCCCAAACACAAAAGCCTATGGCTGGGGCAATCACCGTGGCTAATTGCTCACACACACACTCTGTGCCCTGAGACATGCCCTGGGACATGCCCACAGCCCATCCTCAGCCAGCTGGGCACTGAGGTGTCAGTGAGGTTCAGATGAACCTGTTCTTTCCAATCCCTCACGGCAGTGGACAGCAGGCTGCCATGAAACAGTCCCATCTCGGAGACAGACAACCACCTTGGCTATAATTAAAGATAATTATTCAAAGGCACCCTGTTCATGTAGCACTGCTCAGAAGCTCCCTGCATGAGCATGTAGGCAGCAGGGCTGTTTTTCTTCATAAAAACTTATGAGGAACGCTGAGCAGATTAACAGCTTTAATGACAAAAATTACCGCTTACAACACTGACTTCAAATCAAAGAACAATATCTGCAGACAGATATTTTCATGGTTTTCATAACAATTCATTATAGGTGGCACCAAGGGATTATATTTTTATTTCCCTTGTGTCATTTCTCTCAGACTCAGGTTCATTTCTCTTAATGAGGCAGTGGAAGATAAAGGGCAGTGAAGGCTCCTCCAATGCCTCTGCAGAATGTGAGGAGTTTAGGGGCAAAGTGATAACTGATCCTCTAAAGGAAGAGGGAGGGCTTGGAAGGGGAGGGGGAGAGGGAGAGTGATGGGGTGGGATGCTCTCTGCCATAATGAACTAAAATTAAGACATAAATTTTCCTACCTTTGTTCTGACCAGATCTAACAAAAGGGATTCAGCTTTTTAATGAAGAATGGATCAGTAGCAAAATTATTATCTAATTAATTGTAAAGGAAAGGGAAAGAAAGAGGAAAGGAAAAATCTTTGCCTGAAAGGACAGGACTGACAGTTCTTCTCATGGGCTTCCAGAATAGGAAGGAAGACCCTGAAACCTGGAAGCTTTTACTCAAACAGCAAGGCCCTTCTTCACACATAGTTCGGGATGGCAAGGCAAAGGTCCAAGCAAGAAGGAATAAGAGCTAAGCAGAGCTCAAAATGGGGTCCAGGATTCCCCTGGTAGTATCAGGCTTGTTAGGACTGAGCAGATGTTCCCAGTGAAACAGGATGGAAATTCTCCTGCGAAACAGTTTTCTGGTGGAAAATAATGTGGAGACACCACAAAAGGGTTCCTGGGAGTGAGGACTCCTGGCACAGACTCAGGAGACCAGGCAGCTTGTTTTTTTCCTAAAACCAAAAACATCAACCCAAATGCTTCAAAGTCTTCTGAGAACTAAACAAACTGAGGACTGGCATTTCCAATCCGTGGAAAGGCTTCTCATTCCTGAGTTTTGTTCAAGCATTTGTTTCAACAATTTTGGTTTCCTGTGAGTGGGGTAATCTACATTTCAGCAAGTTCTGGCCATCAGTTACAGCCTCAGGCCCCCCAGCATTTGTGGCTCAAAGGGACAAAAGAAAAAAAAAAGAGGGAAAGAGAGAGAATTCAGGATTTCCTCTATTTCGGGAATTCCGCTGCCCACAAAGATTCTATTTGAAGTTACTCAGGGGAACAAAACTGAAATTGAGGCTATCAGAAAACCTCCAGTACAGGGAATTACTTTCTTTGGGTTAATCCTAATTCAGATCCTCCTTCTGTCTGCTCTAAGTAGTGCTTTCCCAAAAAACAGCATTTTAAGCATTGCTAGAGTTGGGCAAAAGCCTAAAAGCCTGGATGGGTAAATATATCTGGCAAGCCATAGAGACAGGAGACAAAGGGGCTAGACAGGGAAAGGAGAAACCGGGGATAAATGAGATACAGTTAGTGGCATTTGTGTGTGTTTGGCTGTGGGCAAGACAATCTTGAGAGGGAGGAAGGATATATTTTTATCATAACCCTCTCCTTGTTCTCGGCTCCCAACTTTTCACCCTCTAAATGAAAAGGTAATAACCATCTTTTCAAAGTGGGTAGGCTCGGTTGAAACAGAGCATCACTTTATGAAGTAATTATATATGGAGTATTTAGCCCACACTCTTTCTGCCTCCTTCAAATTATGAGGAATCTTTCATGCCTTGGCAGGGCCCTGAGTCACACAGAAAGGTGTTTCACACCTGCCTTCCTGCTCTGCACTGGCACTAGGGAGCACAGGGTCATGGATTGAAATATGTGGGTCTAAGGACTTCCAAGGCCCCTTCCTGCCCTGTCTCCAATGAGCTCCAAGAAGCTACAAAGTTGACCTTTCAAAAAAATTTTGCAAATTAATATATATGTGTATTATCTATATATATCTCAAGAGGGTAATTATTTGCCTTCTGCTTCCCATATTTTTCAGACTTTTCGCTTGAAATCAACAGGGCTTGAATCATCTCTCTCGTTTAATGAAGGCTGAGCTTCTTGTGGACTCACATGACAGCAGGAGGTGCTGCTCACTGAAAAGCCCAGGATGGTGGGAGACTTTGATAATATCACGAGAGTTGGTAACACGGGCAGGAGACTTTGAATAAAGCTGTCTGACCTCCTTGGCCCAAGTGCTTTTACAGCCAAGCAAAACAATTTCTCTGGACTCTAATGAATAGACTTCTGTCATTGTTCATCATAATAATGCCCTGATCCTGGCAAGATTACCTAGATGCTACCATAATCCTGCTAATAAGTGATGATTAAAAAACACACACTTGAGGAAAAGGAAAGGTAGAATTTGGATCTTTTGCCCCAGTCTCTTCCCAAAGGAAAGCAGGATAATAAATGACTTCTGACTGTGATATACGACAAAGAGCCTTACCACATCAGAGTCTGCTACAGCAAAATTCAGCCAGCTCACTCAGTTTTGTCCATAAAAATACTGCTCTATTCAGTGTGAAAGGCCTGATAAATGGGGGGGACCATACTGAAGATATTTAGTGGGGTTTTTTTCTTTCTTTCTTGGGGAAAACAGCAAGAGACAGAAAAAAAATTAATTGTTTTTTTGTGAAACAAGCATTTTTTCAAGCAGCAAAACTTCCTTGTAGTGCTATGGAAATATATGATTCTCTTATTATGTGTGACTTCCTATTCATTTTAAGCTGGTGACTTCTGTTTTCTGGCAGAGGCCAAGACCAAATGTTTTACACACAGGCAAAACCAAATTGCTTAAGACAGCAAAGTTGACTGAGCAGACTAGAAAAGTAAATAAATAAATAAGAAGTCAAGTGGGCTAATTCTTACGATTTTTTTTTCTTAGAATATAGTATGTGGAATACCCTTGCTGTCCCACTTCAGCTCAACTGCTCTCTCTTGACTGTGGAAGGTACTAGAGGCTACTTATCACAGGGCAAAGTTCCTGTTGAAATTGTGAACATAAGAGTTTCTTCTTCAGGATTTGGTCCATCATAGCTGGTGGGGAATGCACAGAGCAGAGTTTTTCACGCTTGCATTACTTCTTAAGTGTAACTGCTGCTTTCACTGCTAATATAAAGAGACTGCTTCATTCAGATGCAGTATTAGGCAGGTAAAAATTTTGCTGCAATCTGTAGCCCTAAAAGCAGGGGATAAGATATTGGTATATGCAATAAATAGTCATCTTCATCTGACTGGGGGACTTCCACAGGTGCAGCATAAGGATATCTGGGTAAATTCCATCCTGGGAAATATTTAGGTACTCATGCAAGAAATGTGTTTCTACAGCCCCCACTATTATTCATTCCTGCTAAAAATACGTGTCACTTCATTTGCACACCAGAAGTAGCTGGTGTGCAAGCCTGCATGAATTCAGAAAGCCCAATATGTATTTTGAAAAAAAAAAAACCCTTGCTTTCACAATAAAGTTATCAGCAGCTCAGCTACCACCCGAGCTAAAAAAGCCTTCATCTTAAGACGAGAGCCTTTCTCTTCCCACTGGATTAGATTTCAGTGGGAGCTAGGCCAGGAAATTGCTTTTATTTATATTCTCCACCCCTGGCAAAGTCAATGGCCTCATTAATCCGCTGATGGGCCAGCACCACGATGGAAACTAGAGAAGCAGCAGGGAAGAGCGCCAGAGGAATTGCTGCTTTTCTTCTCTCCCAAGCCTTCACCTTGCTCCCACCCCAACCTCACCTTCAGGTCCCTCCTGCCAGCATGCAGAGCTTTCGCCACCACCTCTTCCTTTCCATCTGGATCTCCACCCTTCTTGGAGACAGAAGGAATAATATAGCCTCAAATTCTGTGACATATCACATCTGCTAGGATGAATTGGAAAAGGTTGAAACTAGCACATTGCCTCTGGGATCAGGCCCAAATAAACCTTCACTTTCTTAAATATGCAACAAAATTGTAACGCAGCCTGTAGAAAATTAATTGTAGCACTGACTATGGTGAATTCAGGGAACATTGCCTCCCTTTCAGATCACTGCTTAGATTCTTGCTGAACCCCTGTTGGAGGGGCTGTTACACTCTCACTTCCTTTCAATGCATCTTTTTATGTCGGGAGTGTTTTTAACCATGGACTTTAACACTGTGACTGGCTGTGCTTTGACTTTTATTTTCCATATAATCTGTCTTGCAGTAGAGGGACCATTAAGCAATCAAACAATGTTCTATTCCAATAACATTATCACTTAAAGGGAGCATGGCAAGAATTTCTGCTAACTAGTGGGCAGTAAATTTACTCTTCTAATAGGTTCATCTTTTATTAGGTATTTATTTCAGGAGGTTAAACCATAATTAGATTGCATTAGGAAGCTGAAAGAGAAAGGAATGGCTATTCCAGCCTGAGAATTTGTTTTATTTGCTCCTCGGATGTCCAAAGAAATTCTCAGCACAATCTGTATTCCTCCAGATAGGGGGTTGCACAACTAAACAGCTCCAATATTTCTGCCAGGAGTTTGCATTTGTCTTTCCTGTACAAAAGTTATTGCCAAGCTGTAATCCTTCCCTGAAATACAGTGTGTGGAGCCAAGGCTGAACCCAATTTATTGTGGCAGATGAATATAGCCAAGGTGGTGGTCTGAATGTTTGGCCTAAAGGCACAATCCAATTTTCAACTGTTTCAAAGCTATTATGTCAAAGGCTGTTTGCATAAACATAACAATAGCGGCGAGCCCAGGCAGAGGCGGCAGCAGAGGGGACGCCTGCCCTCTCGTGTCTCCTGCCTGCATGTGCTGGGAGCATCTGCAGCCTCAGGGAACCTACCTGCGTGCGGGGTCGTGATGGGAAGAGTGAGAACCACGGGAGAACAGCCGTGTGCTTGCCCTGCTCCACACTGAGCCCGTCCCTCGAAGGGAGAGGGACCCACACAAACCAGAGGGCTGGGCAATCACCAGCCATACGAAGTTTGTCAAAGACAAGTGCTGGATTCTGCACCTGGGATGGGGCAACCCTGGATGTACAGACAGACCAGGGAATGAGGTGCTGGAAAGCAGTGCTTTTGAAAGGGATTTGGGGGTCCTGGTGGATACATGAAGTCAGCAGTGCCCCGGCAGCCAGGAGGGACATCCCTGTCCTGGGGGGCATCAGGCACAGCATCACCAGCCAGGAGAGGGAGGGGATTGTCCTGCCCTGCTCTGCACTGGGGTGGCCTCACCTTAGGTATTGTGTGCGCTTCTGGGCACCAAAACGTAAGAAAGATACAAAGCTTTGAGAAAGTGCCCAAACGAGGGCTGTGGAGATGAGGAGGGATCTAGAGAGGAAGATGTATGAGGAGTGGCTGAGATCCCCTGGTTTGTTCAGCCTGAGAGGAGACTGGGGTCAGACCTGCAGCTTCCTCATGAAGGGCAGTGGAGTGGCAGCTCCAGTCTCTGCTCTGTGTAACCAGTGACAGGACCTGAGTGACCAGCTGGAGCTGTGTCAGAGGAGGTTTAGGCTGGATATCAGGGAAAAGTTTTTCACCCAGAGAGTGGCCAGGCACTGAACAGGCTCCCCAGGGCAATGGTCACAGCCCCAAGCCTGACAAAGGTCACAAAGCATTCGGACAGTGCTCTCAGGGACAGGGTGGGATTGCTGGGGGCTCCTGTGCAGGGCCAGGAGCTGGGCTTGATGATCCCTGTGGATCCCTTCCAACTCAGGATATTTTATGATTGTCTGAGTCTGTGATTCATCTCTGTGTCCATGCCTGCAAGAGGTGACTTTGTGCATGTGCAGGAGTGGGTGCCATCTGTCTGTGTGGAAATGTGCACAAACACATGCACTCACTTTAGCTGCAGGAACACACGTGCACACACACAGACAATCTTTTCACATGCACACTTGCCTACACTGCCGAGATTAAAAAACAAAACAAAACAAAAAAAGTAGATTCTGCCAATGATGGAAACAGGAGAATGTTAATGACTTTTTAAACTTTTCTCAAGCTTGAGAAACAGATGTGATTATTCAATTCATTACAACAAAAATGTCCTGCAGCAGCATGCATGTGATGAGCTGACTGATGATGTGGGAACCTATGAGAAAGCTGTTTCCCTTATTAGAACTGGAGTATTTTCAAGTTGATGTTCTCTTTCTCTTTCCTGTTATGTACACACATAGATGCTTTTTAAAATAATAGAAATATGGGCTAAATCTTTAAATCCATAATGAAGAAAGGCACAACAGCAGGCTCAAAGATTCTGTCAAACCTGTGAGGTTTTACACACTAACTGGAACTTTCCCCAAATCTGCCATGTCCAGAGAGTGTTTGGACTTGGGCCAAATATATGGACTGGACCCAGTCCTGAGGCTCATCTCTATGTTTGAAAGATGGGAAGAGGATACACTTATCAGTTTTCTGGAGGGTAGCTGGAGCAGGAAAATCATTAAATGACAGAAGCTGCCAAAAATAAACATCCGCTGCTTTAAAAAATCCTCCTTATATAGAACCGTCAATGCACGGGGCTTATTAAGACATCTGGCAAAAAATTTTTTTTCTGATGGAGAGAATTCTCAAGGCCTCAAGCACAGAACAATAGAGAATTTCACAGAGAAACAGATTTGCAGAGTCAATGTCGCACATCCCATGGCCATTTGTGGGAGTCTGAGTTCACTGGGGTCCAGCAGCTAAGATGGGGTTGAAGCCGAGGGACACAACCCCACTTTGTGCCACCTGAGCACAAAGTCCTTCTCATCCTGTATCTGATTTCAAGTCAAAGCTGGCATTAGACAACACTAACAAATATGATAGTGGGAAGCTGGATGTGTGTGACAGATACTGAATAACTGGGTTCCAAAATTCTTTCTAAACTCAGATGCCTAGAATCTCAGACCAAGAAACATATGACTTTCCACTGTTCCAAATGTGCATTTTTACACTGATTTCTGTTAGAAGCACATGTTAGCTACAGCTGTGACTGGACATCTCTACCACCTTTATACAATATGGCCTAGAACTCTACCTTATTTTTGGCAAATTAACAAAATGTGTCTCATAAAAATGGGCTCTTTACTATCAAAATATCAGCAATTTGAATGAAAAAAAATGCAACCCATCATTATAACTCTTTTAAACATCTCACTGATTACGCAAATAAAACAAACAAACAAACAAAACACGCCACAACACCAAAGAATTTATCCAGTTGAAAATAATACATAATGCAGTAGGTGAAGGGCCTTCCAGGGTTAGAGTGGGTGTTTGAACATGGTATGTAATCAGCTAACAGCAGCAGACCTTGCTCTAGGAAGCCAGTTGCCTCAAAAAGATGAAGCAGATCAAAGCAAAGCAACAAACAGATAAGTAAGCATTAAGTTGGAAACAGGAAAATCGTTCTTTTTCGCTGTAAGTAAAAGCACATGGTACATTTCATCACATATTTCCTTCCAGAACCAAGGTAGGATTTGTCAATTTTGTCTTGTGCTGAAGAGGCACCCAGACTTCCTGAGATCAACAAAATATCAGTACAATACAGCAAGGTTTCCCCAGGGTTTTCCTTGCCTGTGAACTGGGACAATGACAACTGAGATAATTACATTTTTCATAGGACATCATGATGATTAATTAGTTATGGAAGGAGCACAGCATACAGAAATTAAGAAGCAGATATTTTTATGCGATTGAAAAATATTTTTATATCTATGTAAACACTGCCTGACATTCAGAAGGGAGAGCATGCCCTGGATAGTCTCCTCAGCGGGAGGTTTTTCCTGGAAGATCCAACTCTCAGCCTGCCCCAGCGACCCAACACCTTCCACACACAGAGAAACCCACCAGCTACAGCTGCTGTACATGACACTGAGCATGAACTCGGGCCTTTGGGAGTCAGGGGCGGTAAGAATCACAGGGCAGGCACTGAAAAGGAAAACGTGACACTGCTTTTGCCCAACTCAGTAGCAAAATTAAGTCGCCCAACTCCCAGCCTGATGCTTCACCCACAAAAGCATCTGCCTTCCAGGAAAGGGCTGTAGGAGCAGACGGAACTGGGATGCACGGAAGCAGCAGTGGGAACGGCTGAGAGAGACAGCTGAGAAAAGGTTTAATGAAGACCAGCTTTACTGGATATTTTTCTGCATCTTGTTGTTTTAAAGATGTATTCCTGTTTACATTCAGTTGCTGCTTTGTCCTTGGCTTTCCTGGGCCCGCTGTTAGATCCTCTTGCAGAGATCAGGATGTTTGGAATTGCAGTTCTGCTGCTGTGACTCGGATGTTAGAAACTGCTTAGGCATAAACAAAGCCTACAACCCTGAGAGTCACTCCCCCAAAGAGGGCTGTGACAGCCCGAGAAAGACATCCAAAGGCAGTTCTCAGCTCCACCATGACACATTGGGCACACTGACTTCAAACAGGGCATGTGTGCATCCTCAGAGTCATTCCCTGAAGAGATGGGAGATTCCTTGCAGACAGAAGTTCCAGTGCTTTGCTGAGTAAGGGAAGCTCATGTGTGAGTGTTTTGCTGAATTGCAGATTGATTAAATGCATAGAAACAAGAAACAACTGGCTGCAGGAGGAAAAATACACCAAGTTGTATGTTTAAGGCTGGCATGTTGTTTTAGAGTCTCACATGAGCCAGACTCTACAGACAGTCTGTTCTGGCATGCCTGTCCCTTGAATGGCAGTTCATCTCAGGGGGACAACTCCAGTGAAAGCAGAACTGAAAGGATTTGGGTAAACCCACAGAGCCAGAACTGGTTCTGTGTAATCAATAGTTCTGCTACAATTTTCTTCACACTCACCATTAAGTCACTTCACTCTACATTTTTAAGTCTTCTGACTGTAAGGACCCAATTCCTAGATTTCTGAAACATAGCTATATTCAGACTGTAGGAACCAAGAATATCCTTGAGCTCCTTTATCCGTGTGGGCCCTGCTCCAGTCGCACTCCCACAGCCTGGTTTTCAAGAGCGTGAGTCAAGCAGGAGTTAAGACTAAAACCAACAGACTCCTGCCCTACACAGTGGAAGAAGCAGCCACACAAAACTAATTGCCAGCACCAGAAGGTCGGTCTAACAGTCACAGAAACTCTGGAATGGAGAAAAGGGGAAATTAGTAGAAACTCAAGGATCCTGCAATCCCATGATATAAGCCAACATAAAATGAGGATAGCATCTGCCAAAGAGATGCAGACATCACAGCATCGCCAGCAAGTCCTCACTTTGTCCCATGCTGGTATTTCAAAGTTTCTTTAATATTTGTGAAATGTTTGGAGAGCCTCAGAGGAAAGATGATACTGGACAGCAAAGCAGCATTGTTCATCAGTGTTAGAATTAACTCTGTGTGTTGACAGCAAAGTAGATGGAATTAAAAATGTCAAAAGCTCCAAAAAACTGCAAACTTCAAGATGCATAAAGGGAGCAGCCTGCTTTGCCCCTTCCCCCTCCTTCCCATCACGCTCTGATGTAATAACTTTCCCTAGGTCCATGGCTCTCACACAGCTAATGCTCTGTTCGCTTGCTGGAGTCTTTACAGATGCAATGCATTAGCAAAGCCTGCCAGTCAGCATCCTGTTTTTCCAATCACTCTTCTGAAACTCCTCCACTTTTCTCAGAGGTTTTATCAGAAAGATGTTCCTCTGAAACATTTCAGAGAGGGGATCTGACAGCTCTTCAAACACCAGCTGAAATTCATTTGTTTTCCACTGCTTCCTGTTTTTACAAGTTCATTAGTGTTTCACCAAGATAGACTAAAGATTACAAACTTTCACTAGCAATGCTGGATCCCTGACATATAAAGTCACAGGAGACTGACTGAACCTCCACATTACATATATAAACACAAAAATAAGTGGCCTGTATGCATGTGCATGCATACTGTATGCATAGGTGTAAATATAGATGCAGGAATATAACAAAAACATGTGTGAGCACCAGCTATTTAGAAATCTCCTCAACTGTCCCTGCATACATCAAGGAATGCACGTAGCCATGATGTGCATACATAAACACATCCACACACATACATAGGAAAAGCAAAGGCCTCATTGTGGGCAGCCTGACACTGAACCTTTTTTTTTTAATGGAATTTCTGAGGCCAACAAAGTAAATAAGCACCTAAAGTATCTCAGCTGTGGTCCATAGGTCAGGGCTGCTCTCAGGACAAGCAGGAGGCAGAGCATGCACAGATACATTCCTGAGGACTCACAGGGGCTGAGTGTTGGAGCTCAATGAAGAAGGCACTCTGTGTGCTCAAGCATCCAGGCTTTTAGCATTATCTGTCTGGTACATTAATATGCTAATTGGAAGAGAAGAAACGTGGAACTAATTCCATGTATCATTCATGTAAACGCATCTAGGTAACAGTAAGATAGGGTTATATCAAAACAGGCATAATCACATTACTTTTGATGTATTCTAGAACAGAAATACACAGTACATTCTCCTATTTAAATAGGTTAACAGACTGTTTAGTTACAACAGCAGCAAGAAAATTGAAATCTATTTCTAATTTTCACACAGAAGATGCTTTCTCTGGTATCCCTGAAATGCAGCCGGACAGCTTCTTCTTATAAATTGCAGTTGTAAAGAAAAGAGCAAGGAGCAAGAGAGGCAGTTTTCAGATGAGTAAATTTGTTTATTCCAAAGTCATAAAACACCACTTCGTTGTTAATAATAATGATTTAACAGCTGGATCTCAAACTGTCTGTCTTCTGTTTGGGTTTTATTACTACTTTCTCTAAATATCCTATAACTGATCAATTCAGAAATTACGACAAGAGAAAAAAGGCAAAGGGAAGCATGTCTGCTTTGGTCTAATGATTTTAAACAAGCCTGATGTGTCAGCCAACAGAAAGTGCTGTTGGTATAATCATGAAAGGTACTGGCTAACTCACTGTACTTTTACATTAAACTAAATCTGCATGATCTGGGAGCTGGTGCTTTCTGCTTCACTGCTAAGAAAATGTCAAATAACATCATATTTTTTGAGTTAGTTCTGAGGCTGGTAGTGATTTACAGACAAATGTTTATGATAGAAACAAAAAGCCTTTTTTTTTTGCTTTTGTTGCAGGTCAACTTCTATGATTTCCAAGCTTCATCATGTGAATTAGACCAGCCTCACTTTAAAAATGGTTCCCTGGATGACCAAAATATCAGATTCCTTTAAAATTGTCCTGAGCCCTTAACACCACAGAGCCATTATTAACTTATTGCCAGAGACTATAAAATAAAATATTACCGCTTGGTTACACACTGTATTTGTTGTTTTGTCTTCTCTTTATAAGGGAAGTAAAACAACTGCTGCATATCTGCCCACTTCGTACCTATTTGCCATTTCATGCTATGATTAAAGTTATTAATTACTTTTAATGACTAATGAATACTCTATTATTATGTAGCCCAGGCTCACTACAGTGTTTGCTGTTTCTCTGTGTTTCCCCCAAAGTCTGTGGACCCGCCAAACAGAGCTGGAAATATAATCAGGTGTTTTCATGCTATTTTCATTACTCCTCTCTCCCTGACAGAACCAGTACCGCTGCAAGAGTATTTTATTTGATGTGTTTCACCTTCAAGGTTTTGCTGGGACCACCACAAAAATACACTGGAAGGAGAAGTATTAAATAAAGTAGCAGAGGTTTCCCAGGCTGTGGGAAGGAGAAGGCCTACTGTAAGTTCAAAATTTATGATAAGAACCACCACCATCATGTGTCAGTGAGAAGGTTTTTTCATCTGACATCACTGAAAATTTTACCCTAACAGCAAAGCCACACAGCAAACAGACTGTAAAGTCTTTGGCACCCCACAAGCCCTGCAAGAGTATTTATGTTTTTGTTGGTCATCTGTGTTGTGAAAAAACTGCAATTGTTTGCAAAGGAAATAGCAAACCTGACCCTCCTACCTGTTGCCTTTGTTTCGTTCCAGCCAAACTACTTTATTATTCATGACCTACATAATACAAGTAGCATGTTAGAATCTATATAGACAGGTGGAGAAGAAAGTAATACCAGAGGAAGCCTAGCTCACTGTTTACCTCTTCCTGGCTTTTTAGGAAGGTCTTTACAGTAACAGTGGGTTCCCCATTAACACAAAGGATCAGATGTGCTGCCTTTTGCAGAATGCACTGGCATGGTTACCAAGAGAAAAAAATAGCCTTCAGCACTGAAAGAGGAGATCAAAATCAGTTCTTAAGTCAGGTTGTTAAGACAAAACTCTACCTGGCGGTTTCATCTGTTCATTAGCTGTTGTAAATGAGCAATGTATCATATTTACTCAAACATAATCTTTTTCAGTTTCCCAGGCTCTTAAGAAATAAGTGTCACCTTGGGGCTGGTATCCTTGAATCTGAGTAAAACCAATAGAAACTTGGAGGAAGGGGAGAGAGAATGGTAGAACCTGAAATGATACCAAAGTTAGCATGTTTGGAAATGATTTCTACTGTTTCCCTTTGAAAATCCCCAGATATTTAATGTGGAGTATTATGAGTGTATAAATTACCTTTTGGAAGGAATGAGTTTTAATGACGTGCTCAGCAGAGGGGAAGCACGGGGGCACAGGAGAAGCCACCTGGGAGCAGAGCACAGCATGACTTCAAAGAAAAACAACAAGAGCTGAGAGTAGGAAAATTCATCAGGCAACTTGGCCAAGGCAGCGGAAGGCAGTGGAAATAGATGAGAGAATGGAGACAAGCTTCAGTAGATCTTCCTTCCTCATTGTTTTTCTGTTGCTACTGACCCCTCCACCTCCTTTCTCTTCAAGCAGCCAAGGCAAGGTGAGACCGTCTGGTGTCTGCAGCCCATTTTCCCCCCCTCCCCGCCCTCAACACCATCTGGGAATCCACACTCCTAATGGAGTTTCCAGATGTTCATGTCATTCTGGTGTTTGTGTCATTCTGGATCTGCTCTTTCAGTTCTGATCTCCTGTGTCTCTGCCATGGCACTGGACATGCATCAAAACTTCACACTACACAGCAGAAAGCACAGGAATCTCAGCAGGATGAAAGCCTGATGCAGGTAGGGATAACTGAGACTTTATTATCTGTGGTCATGCAAGTAGAACTACCTTGCAGACATCCACAGATGTGCTGAAGGGTCTAAGGGATGTATCACTCCATTTCCTGACAGCCTTGAATACTGGTCAGCCTTCAGTGCACACCTCAATCATCACTACTGGCATGGTCATTGCCTGGAAGGGTTTTATAATAGATATAGATAAATCAACACATGAAATACCACAAGGAACAACTTTACCACCTTGCTGGAGAAAATTTCTTCTAATAGGTCATTTGTGCCTACAACTTTCGTGTTGTAATCAGCAAAGTTATTCCACATAATGATATTGTGGGGATACTTCCCAACTTTGCACTTGTGCTGCTTAAGCCAGAGCTGCTCCAAGACAGTCCATGTCCCTGTCATGGCTATAATTAACATTTACTGAGTTTAAAAACAGAATTATTGCAAATTTGTTTCTTCAGACTTACGAATATTTCCTGTAGGTGTCATTTAGGTGGGTGTTTCCATGAAGCCCTAAAGAGATGATGCCTACAAGGCAGGGGTTTTTTTGAACCCTAGGAACTCTGAAATATCACAGTCTGTTCTATTGAAAGAGAATAATGTATAAACTTTATTCTGGCCTTCTAAAAGAGGAAAAAACACAATATGGTTCTCTGCACCTACTCTAACCAAACATCAACACTGCTCTAGTAAAGACTTGACCATATAGCAAAGGAGCACAACATAAATGAGGACTAAAATCTTAAACACAGTAGCCATTTCACAAATTCCTGAGCCACAAGTACCTTTCCTATAGTTTAAATTAATCCGCTTAGAAAGTTGCACAAGTTGCACAAAGGCACTTTAGTAGAGAAGAACATCCGCTCTGGGATTTAGCACAGAACAGTTACAGTGCCTAAAACATACCCCCAAACTTATTCTGTACTAACTTCCTGCTCAGATAAGCCCTAAGAGTTGAACTCTTTGCTCCTGATTTCCCCTGTGAAACTACAAAACCCAGGGTGGTGGGAGCATGTGCCTTGGAGAACAGAGGTCAGAACTAGAGAATCTATTCAATTGTTTTCTCACTTAAATGACAAAAAAAAGGTTCCCTTAAACTCCCAGCCAAAGAGGAAAGTAACTCAGCAAACAGAATTCTTCTGAGTTCTTTTACTGAAAAGATTTATGGTTTTGCTCATCGCAGATATACAGAGCAGACGTATAGCACATTGCACACATGCCTGTGCTCCTTGTAGCAGAAGGTTTTGGCAGTCCTTTGTAGGGGAAGGCTTAGAAAAATCACACTGCTGGGGGCAACCTGGCCATCATAAAAGCCAAAACCAGCTTTTAACTAGATGTATTGTAGATTTAGGCAGTTGTGATTTTAGGCCAGAAGGTACTACTGATCACCCAGTCTAGTCTCCTGAACAAAACAGGCCATAGGGCTTCTCTAAATCAAATTCCACATTGAGTCCAACAGATGAATTCAACTATCTTTCAGAAAGCCATCCAATAGGAATAGGAAAATTTCCAGTAACAGAGAACATACCACATCACAGAATACCATATGTCCAGGATTTCTTGGACAATCCCACTCCATGTGTGGGGCGTGCACTTCATATGGCAAGTCAGAAACTTTCAGAAAGCTCCAAGCCTGCTGTTCCCAGGCAGAAGTTATTGCAGCCCATGGCTCTTAAGAGGTCAACCTGCTTTTGGATGAGAGTCCCTATAGAGGTCCTAGACAAAGGCATCCATCCCTCAGATCAGAAAGAATTAGGGTAAATTCCCTCTATATACTCTGCAGAGGACCCTCACAGGAACAGAGACACACAGTACCCAACTCACAGCCCCTAGTGCTTCCAAAGGGCAATTATTCTACCTGTTAGAAGCATCTTAGAGATACCTTGAAGAAAGGCAAGTAAAAGCAGAAAGAGGAAGAAAATTCTCACCATAATAAAAGAGTTCTGAAAAAGCCCCTGACCTCTTTTATTCTTTCTTTTTTTAAGTTCTTTCTCTCAGAAAGACTCACCTGCATCAGGTAGGGAAGGCCCTACAGCTGCCCAATCCTTCCACTCAGGTGTGAGCAGACTCTCCCCAGAGGAACAATGTTAACCCTTTCACTACTGACCTACTGGGTTAATTTATTCTTGGGGTTTGGGGCACACAGAAAGTGCCATAAAGACTTGCAAGAAGTCAGCTGAAAACAGAAAGAAAATCATTGTTTCTTGAGGCTGTGACAATATTGCTGGTTGCAATTGCTGGTGGCAATAAATTTTGCAAGTTAAAGTGCATTTGTGTGTACTGTGGATTACTGAAAGGAGGGAATTTCAACTATATGACCATGATTTAATTTGGTTTGCACTTCATCATGCCAAGTTTTAGTGCCTCTCCTGAGACTTCATATTCTGCCTCGAAAGCAAAGACCTAATTATTGTTGAGCTTTACCTGTTTCATACAGTTACTCAAAAGTTTGACAGTACAGCAATCACCAGGCTTTCTAAAATGCACAGTGATCATGAAGACTTCTGTTCTGAGGGCTCAAACCACTCCATGGGTTTTCAAGCAGAGTCCAGCATCCACTTTCTGAAATGCAGGCGTTTCAAGTATTTCCAGCTGGACAACGAAGTCACTTTGGACATCTCTCCCTAAGTCTCTGTCCTCAAGATATTTAGTTCAAGGAACTGTGGTTCCAATGCTGCTGGTATTGGCATAAGGCTGCCCACTTTGGGAATGGTTCTGAGCTCTCAGTGAGAGCAAAATCAGCAGTCAGCTTTTGAAAGGGGCACACACTGAGATACAGCTCAACTCCTGTGATACAGGAGTAGCCACACAATTCCACAACTCCTTTCCCCTTCTTATCCTGGCTGCACCCGGCCCAGAGAAGTCTTCTGGTTTGTTAGTCCTGGATTTTTAGAGCACTACTGATGGTTATGAGGCTGTGAGTGTTTTGACTTGTGTAAAGCAGTGGCACAACTCCAGCAAACAGGTAATTGCAAAGCCCCACCACACATAATGACTATACTTTGGCCTAAAGCACTCACAGAGCCTTTTAAAAACATTGCCAGGTAAAAGTTACTTATATACTTTAGAGTGAAGCAGTATTAGCAATATGGACTGGAGAGCATGTATTCTTTTCCTCTGCTTTTATCCTGTGTTCAGAAACAGAATTTTACAGGCCAACCAGCCAGCTGGTGCAACATCCATTATTTACTCCTGTTGGACTGGGAATCTCAGCAAGACTCAGCACCAGCAACCTGACACTGGCAGCATAGAGAGAGAAGGCAAGAAAGATGCTCCCCAATGTCCCCAGCAGACTGTTCCTGCTGTCTCAGACAGATGAAGAGCACTGCATGTTGCTGCTGTTTGGAAAGTAAGAAAAAAGAAAGTCTATTTATTTATTTATCCAGCAGCATCATAGAAGATTCATTCCCTCCTCAGTGGGTTTAAGTTTTTATTGCTGCCCTGTAAGAAACAGTTTCTTACACCCATATTGCACTGTTTTTGTAGTGGTTCGAATGTTGTTATTTTATATAATAGAATCAAAGAATCATTTAGGTTGAAAAATACCCTTAAGATTATCCAGTCCAACCATTAAAAAAATGGAGTGGTGTAACACAGAAAACAGACATCAAATTGCTCGATAGGAAGCATATGAGCTTTTCCAGTTCTAGATAAGAATTCATCTGCACCTCTCCTCAAGTATTTGACATGTACATCTCAACCTCCTGGGAATCACAGGGACTTTTGCCATTGATTTTCCTGAGTTCAGTTGCATATACAGCTTCTATTAGCACAGCACAAACTGCACAGCCTTCAAAGAAAAGAGAAATAAAATGAAAGTAGAGGATGGGGTAAAAAAAAAAGAAGTTGCTTGTCCACAGAACACTGGTATTTGTTTTCTGGGTTGGTTTTCCTTTTCCCTAAGCTACTCCTGTCTCTGCGGGTCAGAGACTGCTGGGCAGGGAGAAGATGGGTCCAACTGCTGCCATAGCATGGGTTTGAATTCTCATTTACACATTCCTGATGAAGAGACAGGTAAGCATGCAACACCTTCCATGCCTGTGGGTATCAGAGACTTCTTTTTTAACCTTACCATGGGTGAGCCTGGCCCTGCACCTGGGCAAGAATTGCAGTGCAGAAATTGCAACCTGCAGGACAGCTCATGTGTGAGCTGCAAGAGGGCATCACTGGCTCCAGGGGTTCAAGGATCCAAATGTGCTGCCGAAATTCTTCCTCTGACTTCTTGTTCCAAGCCCAGTCCATCCACAAAAGGTCCAAACTACCACTGGTTACACCCACACTTAGGTGTTTTAATTTCTAAAATGCAGAAGTTTTATTTAGCAGCAGAATTAGCCTGCAAGGGAAATTCAGCTTCTAGTCATAACCCTTTCATTCACTCTGTGCCACTCAGACCTTGGTGAGCCCTAAGGGATCCTCAAAAGTTAACATCCAGAATTCCATTCTCCATATACTAAATTCATACATGGTTGTTTGCACTTCTCCTGAAAAAGATTGAGAGGTTCATGATTCCAAAAACATTTAAAACATGCTGCTTTTAGGAGATGACTGTAAGAAGCAGAAAGCACAAACCACAGGCATATACCTCCAATATATAACATCTTAACAAGCATAAATCCAATGAGCTCCAGAGTAAATATTCTCTTTTTTCTTTTTTTTTTCCCCTAGATATTTTGTCTCCCAGACCTCATTTCAAAGAGGTTTTCTTGCAGAATGTGTCATTTGTGACCAGCTTTGGGTATTTAAAACATTTATAGGGGGAGAAAGACAGATTGATGCCTTTAGTGCAGCCTGCACTCATCAGGTCTAAAGACAGGTCAGGGAGATGACAGGAATACTAAGCTTAAGGTGACGGGCTTGGCGCCATGCTACATTTAAGCCGAGACTGAGAGTCCAGAATTTCTGGACATCATAAAGAATCTATTATCATTGTGGTCACTTTCAGCAACGCTGGTTTCATTACCATCTGTCTTCATCCACCGATGCTTAGGGAATAAATATTAAATATGGAACTTTTCCTGGATTCAAGTCACAGAAGGCAGAAGGCGAAGCCGTTCTCTAGTAATGCGATCTCAGACCACTTTTGAGTAGGTGGAGGAAGATAAAGAAATCAGATAAGATCATTAGCTCTGTCGAGTTGAAAATAAGGGTTCAGTTTTCAGTTGAGCAATAATTCTCTTTTCAAGGTGGGCAATATTTAAGCAATCATCCCTAGAAAATTGGTCATTACCACTGGCTAATAACCGATTTGTTAGTTAATAGCCCAAGGTGAAACCAAGGGCACTAAATGCTCTGGCAAACCACCACTGACTGCAGTATTAACAGATTTCAAGGGCATCATTGCTATTATAAACCATGTTCATTGATTTATAACAACACTAATATGTTTTATAAAAGAGCAGTGCAGTGTTCTGGAAAAATTAATCATTTCTTGCTAACTCACAGCTGACTGTCCACTGCTCTCAGTCCTGGAGTGAACTGGATACCATCACGTTTTGTTCTGTTTAAGCTGAGGAGCATGAGAGACAGGCTTGAGGAAGGTGGGGAAAAGGATTCTTTTCCAGGGTAAGGCGTATATATCCACGTGATCCCGGTGATGAGATCCTGGCTGCCCAGTCTCCACATCCATAACTGTATTTTTTTTACCTTGGTTTTCCTGGTATCACACTTATATCCATTTCTTCCATGCTGCCCCAAGAATCGTTCATAGATGGGGTCTTTTTCTGAAAGCTTTCACAGTCATCCCAAAAAAACAAAACAGAGAAGAGGTTCGGATACACATTCATTTTTGTGTTCTGAACCACGAGCCCGGCACACACGAACTCCAGGCAGCATCATCTGTGACATAACTGATCTCACTTGGCCTTGGGGAAAGGCACTGACACCAAAGTGCACTCCTTTGCTGCTGGAGCGTGCTGGGAGCACGTGTGTGGGTATTACAGAACTCAGTGTACCTTGTTAAGTGACTGCAACTCCAGCACATCACTGAACCCAAATACTCTGCAACTGAAGAGTGCAGCTATCACTGAGCTAATCAGATCAGAGCAAAGCCCAAGCACGCCCACACACAACACAGGGCTAGAAGGAAAAACCTGCAGCTTCTACTTGGCGTGTGTAGCAGTTCCCCCAGCATCATCCTTGCCTATGTCAACCCAGAGGGCTGCAGGTGACATATATGTACGTGTAGTACATATTATTCATTATTCTTTGCCATCAGCTGAAAGGAATCTACAGAACTGTGCAAGCATCCACCTATCTGCACTTGACTCTTGTGAGCAAGGTGAGGAACTCCAAGAAAAACACTTAGTAGGAATTTTACCTCTGGCTCAGTGTTACCTCATGGCACGCTGGTAATTTCAAGTGCTATTCCAGCCCTGGCTGAGTCTTGATAAGACTCACTCAGGAAGAAGAGCAGGAAATAGAAACAAAACACCCAAACAAACAACCAAACAACAACAACAAAAAATCATTCCCTGTGGGCAAAAAGCAACAGTTTCCTATTTGCTGTAGTGCTTGAACTGAAATAGTCAGGTCACCTAAGAAAACTTCAGGTGGGGCTGCTCCTTATTTAGAAGGATACTGAGAGTTCATTTATCCCTTCCCTCTGTAAATCTGTTCTTTCTATCAAGCCTGAAGGAATTCCATGCTTTCAAGGGCAGGACAAGGCAGTTCATGCAAGCTATGAAAGCCTCAAAGATAAAAACTTGCAGGAGAAGGAGCTCAGCTTCCAGATGGCCAGGAAAGCCCCTATGATCTCCAGTCAAGCAGAACTTTTTGCGTAGCTGAAGTACTTGAAACTTCACTAGAATGGAAGCTGGGATGCCCAGCTCCTCAGTGCACTTAGATACTCCTAATATTTCAGTGGGAATTTGGTGCCTAAATACCATTGAGTTCTGGAGCAAAGTCTTCAAGCAGAGTAGGACTTTACAATCTCCGCCTGTTTATTCCTGAAGGAAATTTGAATATGATCCCAGCTCGGCCAAAAGAGACAGATAGATGAGCTAGAGCTCCTATATGTACATACCTGCCTGTATATAGATTAATCATAATAAGGATCTTGTGTGGACATTTCAACCCAGTAATTTTAATGGAAATGAGGCTCTAAATCTGTATTATCGCACCAAGAAAAATGGAGCTATTTTCACATCTCAGTTGCCTAATGGACTAGGCACACATTTTCCTTTGTCTTGGGGAATGAGCTGTAAGTGACAGGCTCTCCCCTGGTTGTTAATCATGTTTTCTTCTGTTGCCTGACCCGTAACAGCCTGCTGGGTACATTTGCTGTAAGAAGTACCACTTTCTGCCCCAAAGCAGTCAGTGCACACATAGGTGCCTGTGGTGAGCAATGTGCATGCACAGATGCCCACCTTAGTCACCAACCTCTTCTGCTTCTGAAATGAAAATGTCTGGTGAGCTGAAATTTCAGTTAAATGCAGCTGTGAACATTTACCTCATGCAATAGTTAAGGATCCCATGACTCTCTCAGAGGTGAGTTTTCCACACAAAAAACTTTTTGATCTCACAATAAAGACTGAGCAGAAATCAAATCAGAGTTGTGAGATCTGCCCCAGTTTTACCAGTCACTGGAAATGTGTTTCCATGTATTACACAGGCTCATTCTAAGATATGTTCTGAAGCTGGCCCTGCCCAACCGACCTAATAAAGATTGTTGACTGCAATAAAACTTCTTTGACAAGTTAGGAAGAACAATTGGAAACATAAATTCATGCTGTGGATCCAGCACCTCGGCAAACATTTACTGCTTCTTTTTTTTTCTTTCCCACAGAATATTTAAAAAAAAAAAAGAAAAAAAAAGAAAAAGAAAAATGACAAAGAATTAGCTGTACATTTGTGGTTTATTGGTTTTCCTAGAATTTATTGCTATGCCAGAAATTAATTTATGAATAATAGCAAGCATGGGATCACAACGAACTTCGTGCAAAGGAAAAAACACCTAAAGAATGTTCCAAGTTGGCAAGAAAAAGCCTCTCCGTCATTTGAATGCCAAAAAAGGAGGGTAAATCTCACATACCAGCTTTGGAAATCATTAGGGGTTTGTAAATTATGAGACAATGTTACATTGTCTTCCCAAACATTTTTTCCCATTTACTTCTCTGTGTGCCTAAGCTCACAGTGTCCTGGAATTTTATTGCTTTATGGCCACCGATATGCAGAGATCTGGGGAAATGTCACTTTTTCCCCCCCACACCAGTTGTTCTTTCTTTTCCTTTGAATGAAGATTGCTATGTATTACTCATTGCCGTGTCTCTTCGACAAGGATCATTACTTATGTTTATCATAAAAAGATGCTCCATATTACTGTCATATGGTTTCAGGATTTGTTGTTACAATGTTGCAGAGTTCGGAAATGGCATAAAACAAAGACCAGTTTTATTTGGCATTTTTGGGCTAGTCTTTCACTGCCAAGCTCCTCCCTAGCTGCTCCAATAAAAACATCTCTAAGGTCTAAAATAGAAGAACTCGTTTTGCACAGGGAAATGAAAAAAGAGCCAATTCTCATTTAGGAAAAGCAGGTAAAAAACCATAGAAGACACATAGAGGAGGTTACATTAGTTCGTAGCACAGCACTGCACGAGCAAATACATCGAGCTGTCCAGAGCCCAGAGCTAATTAGACCCAACAAGTGCCCAGAGGCATGTTTTTCCATCAGGAAGCCCCACCTTAGCACTAGCATCCTTGGCAGGGGGCTCAGCAGAGAGAGGAGCAGGAAGGTCCTGCTCTAACCAGCTTAGAGAGTGGCAACGGGACTGGAAGTCAGTGCATGAAAGGACTTTGCTGCTCTGTGGACTATCCTCCATCCTACAGCCAGGAAAACTCCATGCAGTATGAGATCCTAAAGAAAGAAGGAATACAATCTCCTATGCATTTCTTTCAACCTAAGAATCTCCTGCCAGAGTAAAACTCTCCCAGTGATGTGTAGTTACAGAAGGACTGGAAGCTGCCAGTGAGTTGCACAACACGGTACTCGAGAAAAATTTGGGAAAGATACAAGAATTTCCTAAGTGCTGATGTCAAAGTTCTAAGGGAATGGAGATGGAAAGTCTGGCTGGATAGATCCCCCTCGGTTCCTTCATGGCAGTGCATCCACCCCAATTTCACCTGGTCAGGACTCACAATACATCACAGACACCAGAGTGACATGAGACCGTTTTGTACAACATTTTGTACCCATTAAATTAATATAATACTTCCCTTATGTGATTGTTAGTCAGCCAGTGTTTATGGAGATCTTCTCCATCACCAATCAATGTTATAAACCTTTTATTAAAATGGAGCTTTCTCAGGTATTCCCAGGTATGGTTACAGGCCAATAAATGCAATATGAATACTATTTTAAATACAATCTTGATCCTAATCACTAAGAAAAACTCAAGTAGTGAAATCTTGGTGTAGACGTCAGTGTAATAAATGTTTTCAGCTCTTAAGAATATTTAAATTCTACAAAACATAAATATGTGAAAATCAACATTATTGAAGCTCTGTCTCATTTCTGAATTTGGAAGAAAATTAAAAACCTCCAGACTTTCTGTTGAAATATTCTTCATTTATGCCACATAAAAATGTTTTCTATCAGAAAGGTCAAAATGTTTTCACACTTTATTTCCTTTTAATTTAATTCATTTATTATAAGAAGTTATATCGAAATTGTAATGAAGCATTTTGACCCTTTTGGAATTAAAGGTCCTTTTCTTATCAAAATGGAGCATTTCCGTCTTATCTAAGTGAATTTTGAAATATCTCCCCAAGAAAATGTTGATGAAGCTCTTACACCCGTGAAAATATTTCAGTTTTGTTAAATGGATAATTTTCAGTGGATTGATTCTAGTGCACTTGCCACACAGAAATATCCTTCTGAGTAAAACAGACCTAAAACTGAAGTTCTTCTACTTTTATAAAAGCAAAAAGTACGTGGTGCCTCCGATAATTGTTAACTTGAGAGATGTTTGATTACATTCAACAAAACAACAAAATCTGTACTAGACAACAAAACAGAAAACTAGTGAGGTTTTGAAGAAGTGTAACAGCAACATCCAAATTACAACCACATAAAAATCATCTTGTCAAACCCCCGCACTGCAAAGCCTCTTCAGCACGAGATCTCCAGACAACTTCTGCAAAATCTTCTAAATAGGGCCAAATATTGACTCGGCACACACAAAGCCAGGTAAAACCCAGCTAGATTTCGAGCTCCTCGAGGGCTGTGCTAGAGACATTTCAGCTCATGTATCAAAATTAGGTTTCAGAGGCTTGCAGTCAGTGAATCCTGCAGCAGCTCTGCGGATGGCTGCTCGGGAAGCCGGGGGTGCTAATGAACAGAGAGCACAGTTAAGACTTCCTGCATTGGAAGTAAATGACAGAGGTGGTTTATCTTATTGTTTCCAATGGGTGCATTTGACAGGAGTTCGGCTGGAGCAGAGAAGGAAGGAGAAAAAAAAGAAAAATGTTAGGTCTGGACCAAAATAATAATGACTGAGAATCACAGTGCTTTCCTTTCAAGTAGCTCCAAAGAAACTGTCACCTTAAACAGGGATACATCTTATCAGGAATGGAATGACAGCTATATAGGTGGCTGTAGTTATAAATGCTGGCTATAGAGTCACTGGAGTATAAAAAACACATTGGGAGGATGTTTTCATTACACATTTGCTTTTGTCTTCCTTTGTCAGGTTAGTGTTGCATTTGCTCTGTTGTGTAGTAGCAGTGACTTTTATTGATTTGTATTTTTTATACTGTAAATGCTCCTGGTCAGGGGTTGTCATCATTGCTTGGCATGACTGCATTCTGTATGGTGCTTAGCATGAAATGTATCAATAAAAATGGTGAAGCCTCCAGAGGATTCAGCTGTGGAGTGCTGAGCATGTCCCTGACACGTCTCACCTCAGGATCCACAAAATAAGGATTCACAAAGGAATTCAAAAAGGACATTTTGCTGCATGTTCTTTTCTGAAGTGTCTGCTCCTCTGTGCATCTGGACAGGCATTGGTATTTGGGAAAAAAAGAAGTCATGATTATATCAGCTTTTTTTTAACCTTCAACTCTGAGAACTAGAAGTTTTTTAAAGATAGAGATAGCTAGAGATACAGAAATAGAGAGGTTTCTAAAATCCCAGGACCCTGGAGATTAATTTTTAAGAAAAAAAGATCCATTAGCACAAGAGTGCTGCTAACATAATGGAAGCCAGCAATGATCTGTTCAGGGCTTCCCTTATGAATCCTCCTTAGAGAAACTTTTCATCTTTACTACTTCCTCATGACCCAGTTCAGGATTTTCACTGTTATTCTCTGGGGGCTTTTACGCCACTGCTACTTGTCTAACTCGGGTCCTGAGTCAGCAAGATCCTTTACATCCCTGCTTAGTAGCCCCACTGGCTGTACTGGGATTACTCCCATGTTTAAAATAATATCTTGCTAAATTGAAATAACATGCCCTACTTAAAATCGCATAAACCAGAATCTGCTGGGTCCAGACCCCAAAACCATCAGGTGTCTTTGCACAACTACTACTATCGAGGGTCACTCATATGATCAGCCACAACTCAGGAACCTTGTGTCACTATTGTCACCATCTGGATGCAAGAAACATATACACTGAAGTCTATCACTTTTCACTTTCAGATCCTTGGGGTACAGAGGATGACAATATTTTGCTACCAGAAAGAAGAAAAGGTCTTAACTGCTTTTAATTTAAGAGATTTCAATCCAGTTATTTGTTAGAGTGAAGGAAGGGTAATGGAGCAATCCTGTTTTACCCAGATGAATTTCCCATGACAAATGATATTGGCTCATCATCTGTGGTCCTGATTGAATTCCAGTATTTTCCTTGCTCTAAAGCATGGATAGGGCTGTAAAGAGCTCTTGTTTTCCTTGGGACATTTGTTTCCAATTTTGCAAACACTGAGAATGTGGTTATTTTTGTAGTGCTGTTATGAAAGCCTGGCATTTTCTTCTTCATGTTGGAGTTAATTATAAATCATCGGAGCTGCATGGCCCACAACAAAGTTCTCAGACCCAGAAACCGAATCATTGCTGATCAGTGCTCTCCCACCCCTGCTCTCTCTCTCACTGTGAGTTGCTCTTTGAGGAAGGGAGGGGGCGTTATTTTAAGATGTTTTTATTGGCGTCAGAATATAAAGTGTCAGTTCCAAGGTCTTTTTTTCCCAGAGCAAGATAAACTCCTTTGGGCCATATATCATGGGGCTTTCGCATAACTTGACAGGACCTCACATTTAAATGCCTTTGCAGTACCATATCTGATGACTTATGGGAGGACTGTAGTTTTTCAGGGGATGTATCATCAAAAGCCCCTTTCAGTAGCATTGGGCTTAGTCCCAGGTTTGCTTCTTTAACACTTTCAATAAAAGCTTTTCTTCCTTTTTTTTTTTTAGAAAAAAAAAGGCAAGAAAATAAAGGGTGCACACAAGCACACTCATATACACACATGCACAAGTCATATCATCACAGGCTGACTGTGCATGGTCCCGGGTTGGGGGTTTGTGTTTGGTTGGGGGGGTTGTTATTGCTGTATTGTTGTTGTTGTTTTAAATTAACAGCTTAGCTCTTTTGTGAATTTTGCCGTCAGTTTAGGTTCAAGCATGTTCTTTAAAGCAGATTAAGCCTGAAAATTCAGGTCAGAGGATCACATCAAGTTCTGTTAAAGGAAATTTGTTAAAGCTCCCCTCCCACTAACCTACTTAGTGTCAGGTCTGATTTAAAAGTAGGGCACTTGTAAGTGTAAAGAGTTTAATCAGGTTTCCTTTTTTTATTAGAAAAAATGAAAATCCAGCTTCTCTTTAAAATAAACTGCTCTACTTTTATTTGAGCCTTGATAAAGGCATTTGTGTTCATTCCTAAGGTTGAATGCATTTGCAGATGTTTGCTACAGACTTGTGAAAGGGGATTGTCTCTGGAAACAAAACAATATTTAACTTAATTGGGCCCTTGTTCAGTAAAGCACTTAAGCACAAGTATAAATCTAATCTTAGTCAAGACAAGACTTATACAAGCACTTCATCCTGAAGTGCTTAATTTCCAGTGGAGTCAATGGAGCATTCCAAAATCATGACTCAGGTCCTAGAATCATTAGACTGGCATGACACCAGAGGGAAAAAAGGCATACCTGGATGTTATTTTTTTCCTGTCACTATGGTGGCTAGAAAATTTCTTAAGAATAAACCCCCTTCCTTCAATCTTAACAGCACACTTACCTTCAAGATATTTTTTTCTGAATTAGAAATATGAAGCATGTCAATTGCAGTATAATGTCTCCTCAAAGGAAGATCATTCTGAGGCCTGAGAAATGCAAGTGTCATCAGAAGATGAATACAGTGATACAAAGAGATGTTTGTAGAAGACTTCACTGGAGGTGAGGTCAGAGACCAGAACCATTACATGGAGGTTACTGTGTAGAACAATCCCCAGTGGTGATAATGAAAAAAACAGAACCTCTCATGTTTAGACTGATGTGTATAGTGGCTGGAAATAATTTACAAATCCACTACCTCCTTTCAAATAAAAGGGAATCAGTGTTGAATGCAAATACCAGTACAAAATGCACAACTATAAATGGTACATTAGAGTTCCCCTTAGTTTAAATGAACAGCTTTGTGTTTGTGACGAGGAAAGACAAAAAGACACATCTATTTCGCAGTTTCAGGTATAGCAGTACTAAAATATACCTTCTGGGAAATGAGTCTGTCAGCTTGCATACATTGTATATTAAGGAAATAATATATTCAGTGTTAAATTACTTCCTGGCATAATGTGTGGAATCCTATTGCTGGCCACACAGCTGCATGCTCATTTACACCACTGGGTGTATTGGCCTTAATTCTACTATTCAGCAGGCTCAGTTATTCCTATTTAAAAAGCTCAGACTCATGACAATAAACCTGTGGTTGTAGTAGTTATGTCTTTTCCTCACTTTTCCACGAGCCTAAGACATTTAATATTCCAGGCGAATCCAATAAGCTGCTTGCATCTGGGGTAAATCAGCTTGATTCCAGGGAAGAGAAAAAGTCAGTGGCAAGTCCCTCTAGCTGAGAATCTGGCCTACAGTGCCTGCAACTTCTCTAGAGAGGCTAATGGGGAAAATGCCTGTCATTTTGCGGCTTCTTTTTCTCCACAAACACATTTAAGACAAGTTTGGTCAATTATCCCCATGTCTCCTATATCCATTTAGTGTAATTCCTATTAAGTGCAGTTCCACCTACAGCACTAATGGGAGAAATACTGATCAACCACAGGTCCCTCTTTGCTATATTTAGCTCACACAAACGCTTGTGATTCCAGTGCATTGCCAGGGGAGTGAGATCGTTATAGACTACACCATTTCCATTTGACTTCCCAGGAGGATAGACCAGCATGGGTGAAATCCAGAAACCTACTTCAACAGACATACAAATAATAACAGGTGTAAGTGACTGTAGGCTCTGCAGTCACAACATCCTGGAAGCCAGGCAGCTGAGCTGAACTAACACTAAGCCAGGCATCAAGAAAGCTCAGTTCAGCTTCTGCCACTACTCTGTTGTGTGACCCTAAGCAAGCTACTTCATCACTTTGTGATTTTCTACCTTATTTTTCCCCTTCTTTGTTTTCTGTCTTTGCAGCAAGAATCACCCCCAGCCTGGAGTGTGTTTTCAGTGAGAGTCACACCTTGGTCTTAGTGCTAGTCTCAGCTTTGCCTGGCAGGATGTGGTTTCCAGGTTGCTTGTCAGCTGCCCCAGCAGACAGGTAAATGGGCTTTGTTTGCCCTCAGGGACACGTTGCTGCCCTGTCTGCAGGCTCTGCATGTGCAGCCTGGTCCTCCCTCAGAGTGCTCCGGGCCATCACTCTTTCTGTAGACACTGGTGCCTGAGGTTCCCTGTGGTTCTCTGGGCTGAGGCACTGTGGGATTACTTCTCTGATCCTGACAGGGGAGCTGTGGTGGCAAACTAAGGGAGTGTTTTTGATGAAGAATCAACACACAATTAAGCTTGCTCCTCCTTGGAATGATCTCTGGCATGATCAAAAGCACAGCTTGTGCTTTTACCCTTACATGTTTGAGCAAACCCGAGTACAAGTTGCAGACAAGAACCTGCCTGAAGGCTCTGTGGAACAGAGAAATGTGATCTGGCTGCACCCCACACATGCCCCACCACCAGAAGCAAACTAACCACCCCATTACTCCTGATACCCAGCTTCATTCTGCCTGCCAGGTGCAAATTCTGCCATAAGTGCAAATAAATAAGAATACTAACTCAAACTACAGTCAGTTAAACATGTGCTTACAGCTAAGGATATTTAAAAAGCTTTGTAGAGGTCAGCACTCAGGCACATGTGCACATCCGGCTCCAAAAATGGCTTTTTATTGGGCAGGAAGAGGATGTAACAGATAAGCATGCAAAATCAAGGCAGTGGGCAGGAGGGAAAGAGATAAGGAATCAGACCTCTAGGAGGAATGCAATGAAACTTGTTTTCAAAATTTGTCCCTGTATCTTTAGACCAGGTCTGGGCAGTCTGTTCACACACTCATTCTCCTTCATTCTTACCCTCCCAGATACCAATTATCCCTGCTACATGCTCATACACTCCTGGACACCTTCACATCCCCTAATTCACAGTGAGTTTATGGTTAGACCAGAAATCACCTGAGGGAGGAAGTCAGACAACTTTGGACAATGTGCTGCTGCTGCTTCAGCTCTTTTAGGTCAGTTCTTCTGCAAACAACTAAAGAACAGGATTGTTAACAGACAGTACTGAGGGTGGGCAAGAAATCAAGGAATCACAAACAACCTTTTAGAAGAGCAAAGGAGCTAACCAAGCTCAGTTCCCTCCAGCTTTATGTTCCACATCCCCTGAGCCTTTCCTATGATCCTCTCCCTCCTGTCCCACACAGTAACTTCCACAGTTGCCTCCTGCATCCCTTGTTAACGCAGCACAAAGGCAGCACAAGCTATAGGTGTTTTGTGGCATCATTTGTGCCCAGAGGTTGGCCATTATATGATGACTGGCCAGCTGGCTGCTGCCTCTCTGGATGCATGAGATGAGCTATAACTGCATTTCTCAGTGATGGCACTGTTTGGGGGCTTTTTTCTCTGCTCAGCTGCTGATTTTCATGAAGCTCTAGGAATTTGGGGTCTCTGAGTTCAAATGTGTTTGAAATTGATCAACTGGCTCCAAAACTGTTGGGGAGGGAAGGATAGACAAGCAGAAAGGCTGTACAAGAGCTAATTCCCCAGGAAATCAGTCTCTGATAAGGGTTGGAAAGGATCTTGAGAGATCACCTAGACTATCTTGCTGCCCCAAGGCAGGAGCAGCTTTGGCTACATAACTCTTGACAGATGTTTGTCTGCCTTGTATCAGGCATTGAACACGGGCTTGGGAGCGTGCCCAGGAGATGAGGAAACCAGCTATCTTCAAACTACCTGGCTCACTTTTCCATGAGCTTGACACAGCATTTCTCAACACCTGGAAACTTGAGAACATCTGCTTTCCACACGGGCAGAGCAGGGGTCAGTTACAACAAATCCTAGCATCCATATTTTAATCTTGTGCAGCTGACAGAGATCAGCACAGCTCAGGAAGACTGGAGCATAAGTGACTTCACACTCTCAGCTTCTGCCAGTGTGGCTCTTCTTCCTTACACCAAGTGCCAGTGAACTGAAATGCATTCTAGCAAGGCAGTTCATTGCAAGGCAATGTCCCTTCTCCCCCCACACTGCTGGAGGGGCTCTGGTCTAATGCACCTCCTGGTGCCATTTCATCCACACACTCCAGCCCCAAATCAGTACAACACACCACAAGACCAATTCCCATAATGGCCATCAAAGAGTCTCTTAAGACACTGCACCTTTCTGTTGCCAGAACAGTAGGAGATGGGAGTTATAGCCAGAGGAAAGGAGGTTTGGCTGGGCTGTCCCTGGGCTGATGTTGGGTTTTCAACACACCCGAGACAGACCACACATCAGGCAGCTCTGACCTGCCAGATGGAAGTGGCATTAGGATTAATGTGAGGAGAAGCTTTTCCAGATTACTAATTTGCCTTTTATATTTTCTATTCTTCTGCACCCTGCAATACAGCTCAGTCCATTTCAGTGCTTGACAATTAAAAAGAGAGGAGTTCAGTCAGGACAGAGTAGTGACCTCTCTTTTTTCACAAGCTCCTGTGAGTTTGCAGGTCCAAATCCAGTCACATGCTGGGTTAGTTAGGAATCCATTTCAATTCCAAATCCTCATTGTACACATGGGTCACTGTGTTGTCAAAAAGTGACCTGAATAACATGAGTAACTCAGTACATGTCAGAAATATTTCTGACCTTATTAAACAATCTCTGTGCTCGGAAAAGAGGTTTCCACTCATCAATCACCGTTTTATTCACGCACAATAACAGCCTCATTAAATCATATGAGAGTTGCAGGAGATTTTATATGCTAATTTAATACCAATGTAACCAATTACACAAACTTCACATAATATTTTTCAATAATCAAGTGGGTACTCAATTAGCATGCAGTGACCATTTATTAAAGTCTCAATTAATTCCTTGTTTAAGACTTGTGCAGTGATCAAACCGTGCAAATTCTAAATACACCCACCAGGAGAAGCCCTGGCCCTGAGACAGCAGCACTGCCCTGTGCATTAGCAGCAGAGATGCCCCTGTTCTGCAGGAGCTCTCTGACACTGCCTCTCCCCCTACACAATGAGCACTCGGCATGTCCCCTGGCACTGAATGGCACTGCCCCATTTGGTGGAGAATCAAGTAGAATCAAAGAGTACAAAAAGCTTTGGCTCTGATTCTACTTCAGCTGTCTCAGATCAGACTCGTAAGGTCTAGACACACAGCCGAAAGCAGTTTAGTAAGTTGCCAGCAATTAGCACAGCCCCAGTAATCAACTCCGTTGGCATTAGAGATGAAGTAAGATGTGCCTCAGAAGCAGAGTCAGCTGATGGGCAGTAACTTGTACCATGGTTAGGCAGTCATTTGGCCAGGCATTTTGAAGCATAGCTCTGAGGAGTGCTCCAACCTCGGGATGGAAGTTCCTGGGGCAATTCAAGGCATTCCTATTCCTTTCTCTGTGTCCCTGTTGGAAGCCCTGGCCCCCAAGTAGGAGCTAAAAGAATGAGGTTTGGCCTTTGTAAAGATCTGACTTACATGTGGGAGGGCCACTGCCAACCTGTGTCTGAGCAGGGAAGAATCTCTCAGAGCTGGCCCCTTGCTGTCTGGCCATGAAAAACTCAGTTTGTCTGTGTTGGCAATCAAGAACCACAAATGCACAGTCTCTAAATGTTGCAAATGAAGATTCCTGTTGTAACTCAATAACAGCTGCTCATCTTTGTCGTCACTGTCATCGTAATGCTTTCAGCTCCTACACAAAGTGCATCACAAACATTCAACAACCTTCCACGAGCAGAAAACCACGTTTGGCCTCTCAGCTGCGATGAGGTTTTTATACATTTCCTTATGGAAGACAATTACGTGCATCACTTCCAGCTGAGCAGTTGAAAAACCTGGTTTGCACACACAAAATGTTTCCGTGCACTGAGAGCTCCTCTCTCACCTGTGAAAACAGAGCAGGGGTCGCATGTGTGAACAGCCGTACTTACAAAGTGGCACAGCTGTGTTCTGAGAAGCCGGGTGGAAAATTTAGCCCATAGCAATTTTGCATTTTTCACAGGGTTTATTATGAGCTCTCCGACAGTTTTATGCCGTGGTCTCGTGGGATTGTGTCACAGTTGGTTTTCATTTAATGGTGTTAATCAAGGAGTAACTGTGAAACTGATGTCTGTCAGTGCTTTCAGTGAGACTGTTCACCTGGCAGCCAAGAGAAGTTCAGACTTGGAGGAAAAGATAAAAGTGACTACCCAAAGGGTCTGCTCCTTGTTCATGTTGGGGCCTCCTCCTTTTCCCCCACTACAAATCCTTTAACAGTATTAAGTGCAATAAAAGAAACCATCATACAGACAAACTGGTTGCTCCACCAAGCCTTGCAGGGAAGCAAACCCTGATCTTTCCCGCTCAGTTTCTGAGATGCTTTAGTGAAATTGTTCCACTAGATGTCAGGGCCGAGCACGGAGCCACAGCCCGGACGCGCTCCCCGTTCTGCTGGTCCTGCATCCCTCTGGTCCTGCATCCCTCCGGTCCTGCATCCCGCATCACTCGCAGGCAGCGCTGCCCGCTGGGGAGGCAGATTGTTCTGTTTGCTGCTGCAGAAAGGCCCTGGAAACAGAAGGGGGCCCTTCCCTGTTGGTGTCCTGCCTCCCTTAATCCGCAGAGGGGATTTGCTTGTGTGATTGGCTTAGTGGAGGAAAACAAAGTTAAAAGGGATTCTGGAATGTGCTGGTGTATTACTTCATGGTGTGCAACCTGCCAATGTTTCCGAGGGTCCCTGGGAGGTCACTGTGGGTGCAGCTCTGCAGCAGCTTAAGCAGAGCAGGGAGGAAATTCTCCTGGGAAAAGTCTGCTTGACATGGTTCATCCTACTCATTCTGCCATACAGAACAGCCTGTGGCCTGTCACACATGGGAAGATGTGTGTTGTGTATCAGATCTCCAGATGGGGTATGGACAGAGCTCTCGGCTGCGGTGCAGAAAAGTACCCCTGGCAGGGATTTTAGGGTGCATATACTTCACACCCCTCTCCTGATCCTGAGCTGCCACTCACACCCTCAGCTTCCTGCCATGACCACCCAGGTGTGAGGCTGAGAACTTACATGGCAACAAATCCCTGGTTCAAAGGGCTGCCTGTGGGAGAGCATGGCAGGGGATTCAGTCATGTTAGTCCACACCGTCATGAATGGGTCTTCGGGAGACCTGTATTGGAGAGTGGTGGCTCAGAGTCACAGAGGTGCTGGGAGACACCCTGTGAGATAGGCTGGCTGTGTGTCAGATGCTGAGCACTGAAGCTCCAAGGTGCAGGATGGGGTATCTAAGATTGACACACCCCAACAGAGCTGCCTTTAACATCGTGTTACCCTTTCACAACTTCCCCTGGATAGACTGGGAGTTACTGGGCTCCCAGCTGGAATGAGCAAAGAGCCCACACAAGGGTGTGAGAGGTTCCTTTCTCCTGCTAACTGGAGTGAACACGGGAGGGGGTCCCCAGTGCCATCAGAGATGCTTGCCTACAACATCCGGGTCAGGCCTGGGGGTAGGTGTGTCTGCGTGGATACATGAGCTTCTCTTTAAAGGAAAGGCAGAGCCACCCTGACTGGTTAGGCTCGTTTTTCTCAAGATTTCTGACAAATGCTTTGTATTCAAAAGGTCAGACTAGCAACGGCACCTCACGCCCCGGAGCAAAGAGTCATTCCTCACTGTTTGGCTCTGCTCACGGCTGGCTGCCCAAGCTGGCTTCATCTCCCTGCATCTGACATCCAAACTCTTCTCAATGCAGGGGAAACGTAGCCAAGTCCTGGCATAAACTGTCAGCTCAAATAGAGGGGAACAGCACACTGACATCAAAAATGTGTTGATGGGTATTAGCCCATTACCCAAGTCCTGCCTGCAACTTCCATTCAAGTTCCTCCTTCACCAAGGGCCTTATTCTTCTGCTGCAGCAACAGCCTCACAGTCCTGGGTTTGGAGGGGGAACAGGGAGGCTGTATTCCTTTCCTCTGCAAATCCTGTAGTAAGTAGCTGCAGATCTTGCAAAATATACTTGTCATCTTTTATGTACTCTTGTAAGACAGAAGCAAGCAGAGATAGAGTGTTTTGAAGGTGGGTATACTCCTACAAAGGAGGCAGCTCCCTCCCCTGCAGCACTCTCCTCTCACGGGCTGAATTACATGTCAGGAAGCACCCACCATGACTTAACTCTTTTCACTTCCAAGGAGAAATCATTTCCCCCAGTGACCAGTTTTGATGACTCTTCCATTAGTAGGTGTGAAAGTGCCTCTAGCAACCCTCCTTTCTGAGCAAGGGCAACCCTGGGGAGTCTGCAAGGACTCTCAGCAGGAGGAAATGCATTGTCAGCTGCCAGAGCAGGGAGCAGACTTGTCCCAGACAAGAAAGAGATGTGTTTAAATAAAAAAACAAACAAACAAAAATAAAACAAATACAACAATGTTTACAAATATACTGAATAACCAAATCAGAAAAGTCCTAGCCTGACTGACTGAATCAGAGGGATTTATCCTGCTGACAGTCTCATCCCTTCTGTCAAGGTCTATCCTAGTAGATATTGAACTCCTGTGCACAATCCATTTCATTCTTGGCACAGAAAAAGGCACTCTTTGGTCTCCCTCCAGCATGATGCAGTTCAGGTCACTAAGGTGGCAGAAAATTAACATCACAAAAGGAAAAGAGTACTTAGTTTGTGAACTCTGATCCAACAGTGAGTGTGGAAGGAATGCACAGCTAAAAGCTGTGCCAGTCCCAGCACAGACCAGCTTAGGCTATTGTGAAACAATGCCCCAAGTGATCTGTATTTTTCCAAAAGACCTGTCTCCAGACAGAGGTAAGAGGGCAAGACCAGCCCTCTTGGTGTGCTGATTTAGAGCAGTTTAAGGTAACTGTGAAACCACTCTCAAGTGTAACTGCCCTTCTGTGGTATTCAGAGACCTTCATAAAGGTCAAGGTGGGTGCGTTGGTTGGTTGGTTGAAGAGATATCCAAACACACAAACCAACTGCTCTGGGAGCTGGGAAGTGCCCTGTGTCCAAGCAGAGCTTTTAGCACATGGAAGGCTTTCTCTATAAAACAAAATTATTACAGCCAAAGAAATGAAGGAGGTTAACCCAGACTTCAACAAAGAGGAACAAAGCTGCTCACCCTTTCTCCAGAGAATTAAAGCTGATTGCTTAACAGGAATCCAACTTAGGCAGTTTATTTTTCAAAATAGTTGGCAGCTAGTTTTATTGCACAACAGGGTTTGAGACACAGACTTGTTGAAAGAGGGAACCTTGCACCAAACTGTTCAAATGAAACCTTCAGCATCTTTCAGCATTGGCAATATCTAACACAAAACATCTTATGCCCTTTAAAAATGTTTTTTAAACATTTTTCATAAAACAAGAAGAAAAACTAATCTCTTCCCATCTCCTTAACCATACTTATGATACATGTGTTGAGAGACCAAAAAAAGGATAATATCTTCATCAGCATTCTCATTTAAAAAATTGAAAAATAATATTTGTGGAGCTGTATAAGAAACAAAGAGAATCTTTCCAAATTCTTTGAAGTGAAGGTTTGCAAATGCTGTATTTTTTCACAAGGATACTTTTGTGAGATGATAAAATGTACAGTGAGTCTTTCAGAATTTGAGATCAGGTTCTATTCTCACCTGTACCAGAACAAATAAGGAATAACTAAGTTACACTGGTATGTATAAAAACCACCTGGCTGTCATATTTCCATTAAACATACACATTTTGCTTGATACTAAAACAAAACAATGTAAGTATCACTGTTGTTACAAATTAATAATATTTGATATTGTAATTAAGCTGTGATTTTTCTCCTGATTATTATTTTATGAATCACTGAAGGATTATAATCACGGTGAGATTTAATTTATAGTTTCCAATAACTTATGCTAAAATTTAATCCAGTACTTTTAGACTTCAGGTGTAATATCTATCTGAATACTTAAGACAGGTATAAGGACAATATTATTACAGTGCATAGGAAATTAATCTGGAATTATGGGACCCTTCAGATAAATTACCACATGGCATTTTAAAATAACCCTAATTTCTCCTTTTTCATATATATAATCTTAATAGTTTTGTCATCTCCATGGGGTAAAAAAGGCTATAGAAGTGTTGGGTTGTGAGATTATATGAATTTATCACAGAGAACCTCTAGAAACCCAGAGTTTACTAATCCTTTAACCTTTTCTTATCACAGTAACTCTACCACTGCAAACATCTGGGCCACTTCGATTCTCATTAGTGATATACATGTAAAATGAGAGATACTGATGGCACTCCACAAACCCACTATTTGAATGATTCATCTAAATTCTTTTTATTTAACACATCAGCTTTCTAAATTTAGAAGATAAAGAAATTTATAACACAGAGTAGGAAGATACAAAACAGGGTCATAATGCTATCAATTGGCAAATACAGAATGGACCTGATCTGCCTCTCAGAGCCTGAAATTCAGCCACTGGCAAAAGTCCTACGCAGACATTTTCCTACAGGCAAAACTACCACTCCTGTCTATTATCGAAGGTAAAGTGTTGTATCTAGTTATATCAACCAACAGTTATTTCATAAAATAGGAAATATGCATAAGGTTCTTTTCAAAGAATTCAAGTACTGGTCATGGTGATGATGGATGGATGAAATTAACACTTTTCTATCATTGCTAGGCAAGGTTTTCATGGAGCTATATCACACACAAGTACTCCACCATGTGTCTGGCTCAATGAAGAGTAAACATTCCCATTTCTACTACTCATCTCAGGCTCTGACGTACATGTGTGACCAGACCATCCTATTGCTTTGACTGGCCTGGGCTTGCCAGAGTTGACTATAGGCTGTGGGCTCCCAATAGGCTGAGCACAGAGGCATAATGCGTTCTTTTTGTAAAAAGATACACTGTGAGCCTCATCTTAGCTCCTTAAGAGCAGCCCCAGTAGGTTTTAGTAAAGTCAATCTCTGAAGCTTTTATAAATGTAAATGTCACAGAGGGCTGAAAATCATAATTATTGACATTCTTCATCAGTAACAGTAATTGAGCTACATACTCAGCAGGCCTCCCTTAAATGCTTTAATGGCTTATTATATCTTCAGGCTGCCAATCTATTCCTTTTGCTCCATATTTCAGTCACTTTTATGTTTGTAGTCCAGATATAACACATTGTACTTTTGTTTCTTTTTCCAGTGACTTTCTTTCAAGAAGCCGGACAGCCATCTGGAATGTGTTGTAAATGAGATACCACATCTCAGTGTGGCCACCCTAGGAACAGACATTCAATAAATATGTAAATCAGTTCAAGGGTACCTTTCCTCAGGTGGGAAAAGGTATGGGAATATGGTCAAGTATCACATTAAATTATCTTCTCAGTGGAAAACAATAACATTCTAAGGAACCAAAAAAAAGGGTAAGAAAGTCATTAAAACTAACTAGGGTTTTTTTTTCTTAAAAGGGGAAAATTTGATGCACAAGAACCCCACTTCCAAAATACAATCAACAGGCTGATTCAGTCTCAATTACCAAGAAGCAGAAAGAACATCTCGTATTTCCGTGTTAGAAAAAAAGCTTGTAAAGCCAGAAGAGCTGCACTGACCTTGGCACTGCCCAGCATGAGTGAAGTAAGTCCCTTGCTCAGTGGGGTGGCAGGGCAGCAAACGCTGGGAACTTTTGCTGATGTCTATTATTCCACTAATGGATGAGATTCTGGTATCTTCTTGTTGGCTACAGCTGCAAATGAAAGATATTTCATTTGTAAAGTGTTGTGCCCCAGAATGCAGTCGATGCTTCAGATGAACTTAGTAGAACCCAAGTAATGTGAGTTGGAAGCAGAATGCTTGCTAACACTGCTACAGAGGTAGTGGGGCTGCTCCTGATTCCAGCTACATCACTGTAAATCCAGAGAAAACTTCACTCAGATAAATTAATTAGTTCACATTTTATTAGGATAAGCGAGACAGCTTCTGACAAATCATTCACCAAGCTGCCACTCAGATGATTTATTCTCCTTGATATTTAAATAAACACATAATAAATGTGCACCATCAAAGCACATGGGAACTGAGTGCAGTGTGGCAGCCAACTGACTTCGTTTTCTCCTTGCCATACAGAGAGACAAGGAAGCCACTGGTGGGAACCAAGCTGCAAGGAGACATGCCAGGTCACTGTGCCTCTGCTCCTAATCTGCTGTATAATTTTAGAAGCAGTTTTTTCCTGCCCTGTGCCTCCATCTCCCCTTTTATCATGCCTAGGTAGACTGACAATTATTTGGCATGATAGCATTAGGGACTCAGTTTTGACTCTGACCCACCAAACTTCCATCAAATAACTTCAAAAATAATGTCTTGTTTTAAGAGGGAGGGGAGCTTTTATTCCTGAAAATCTTTCAGCTGTGACACACAGTTTGGAGCACATAATTTTGAGCAATTAACACCACAGATACACCAAGTCTCTAAGCCAGCATAAACCAGCACTGCTGCTGAAGGAAATGGCCCTTCCTTCCCCACACCCCCAGCCCACATTCCACTTCACTCCCTGTGCTACTCCCTGCCTTGTGCCAGTACAAGTGTTCCTGTGGCCCCGCAATGAACCAGATCAGGGAACTCATCCAGGTTGAAACTAACCTGGGAAAAAGGAAATTGTTTAGTTTTAAGCTGGCAGACTTCCCTGGCCTGGTTCACTGTACAATCATGTGTGTGCTGGTGCCAGCACAGGGAAAGGAGCAGCCCTGGTTTGGGAAGGAGAAGGCAGAGGAATGGGAACGGTGGACTGCCCTCTGAAAGAGGCTGATGCAGAGCTGGCTTATGCCAGCCTAAAGTGTTTGTAGAAAAGAGGCACATATTTAAAATCTCTCTCTTCACGGAATATTTGTCTTCAGAGGATTAATGCTTCCCAGGATATTCCAGCCTTTGGACATCTGCGGAGCATTGCTTGTCCCTCTCTCTCCCCAGCCCAATATACTGGCATAGAATTAAAGCCTTGAGAAACTTGAAAGCGACAGGCCTGGGGATTTTGTGACAAATGCAAAAATGCTCATATTTGTCAAACCATTAGTAAAGGGGCACAGCTGTTGTGAGAACCTTGACCCAGTGCCAAGTACGCTCTAGCCTGCTGGAGGCTGCATGCAGGGATCCCACTCACTCTGGCAACTCCCACCCAGATCCCGTCTGTGGATCTGTGGCAGGTGCCCAGACGAGCACAGCAGACTCCAAGATGTCCAGGAGAAGATTACTGCACACTACCTGAGCCACAGGTATTTGCTAAAATGCAGGGCTGCTGGCATGTGGCTACAGCACTTCCAAGGACAACTGGGCTCCAGTGCTGCAGCTGCTTTTGCCCACCATGGAGCTGAAGTCCTGCCAGGCATGAGCCAGCTCTTGCAGGTCAGAGCAGGGCAGCTCTGTGCTGCATGGCAAGAGCCCGTGGTGCTGGGAAGCCTAACACAGGAACAGCAGAGCAGATCTGGATAGCAACAGCCCAGACCATGCCCAGGCCCAGTGGTGGCCCTGGAACTGGAGGCAGTGGCTGCAATTTCAAATTTGGAAGAAGGCAAAATGAAACCACAGCCTTCATTCCTCAGGGCTGGGAACAAGGGAGGAAGGGAAGAAGGAGCAGCCTTGAAGGTGTGGAGCAAGAAAAGAGGAGGTAGAAATTGGGTAAGGAGCAGATGACAACAAGTACCTCTGTAGCACTGTTTCAGGGTACCATATATTTGGTAGTTTCTTTCATTAACCCTGCTGACCCCAGGAGAGCTGGGTAAAGCACAGAGCAAACATCTCAGGTCTGGGTCTGATGGTCTAGGTTGAGTCTACTAGAGACAAGGGTATTAGTCAGGCTTCCTGGCTTTGCACGGAGGTGATTGGTGCTCCACTTTCACAGCACAGAGCTCCAGACACCCTGTTAATAGCTAAGCCCAAAGCATTTCATTTTGACTAATCGTCCAAAGTTCAGGGCTGATCCCAAAGCCCTTGGTCAGCAAAGCTGGCTAGAAATGTCATGCAATTTGGCCTCCACCAGATTCCCAGAAATCTTTGGGCTGGAAATGCTATGAGGATTAGGCAAAAGTGAAATCTTTCTCTTAGATTATCCAGATATTATTTGTCCCTGCTTAGCAGAGCAAATATGTTTGCTTTCCATATTTGCCAATCAGTTTGAGGCTTTTTTGTTACTGCTGCCAATTTTTGGGTACTTTAAAGCCTGACAAATTCTTCCTCTCTTCTGTCCCATGTTATGTTTGCTGGGAACACGGATTAATGCCTTTCCACCTCATTCTTCAAGAGAAACCTTCACTCTCTGTGTTTAGGAGAAGGAACTCTGAGGCTACAACAAGCCAGAGAGAGCAATGTTTGAAAATTGAACTACTACAAATAATCATTTGGCTGATTACCAGGTTACTGTCTGAACTTTGGTCAGACTCTGCCACTTTTTCTCATTCTATAAAGAAACATTTTTTCTTATCTTTATGGTTTGTGCTTCCATAGTACTCCATTGGGTGTGCATGAAGTGAGAGACACTTCCACAAGTGCTGCTCTAACCACCCCTAGTGACAGAGGAAGAGGAGCGAGGGAAGTTTATTATGACTTAGGGAGAGATTTCCTCTTCTCTGTGTCACTGTGCTGGTGTGAGACCCTGTCCCTAACTATGTGACAATGACCTGCCTACCAGAGTACAGCACCTTTCCCTCTTTAGACATCCCTCTTTAGCAGGCTCATGTGAGTCCATCCATCCATCCATCCATCCATCCATCCATCCATCCATCCATCCATCCATCCATCCATCCATCCACCCACCTACCCACTCAGCCACCTGGTATTGCTTGGATTCAGGATCACTGGTGGGATGTTTCACTGGCAGAATGGCTGGGGCAGTAACTTCTGGCAAGGTAGATGATGATGATCTCCTGGGAACAGCAACATCTTCTACCAGAACAGCTGGATTCATTCACAGCTGTGTAAACTTTGACTAGCTAAATCCACCTAGTCAAAAATAGACTTCCAAATGAATCCCAGGCCCCTTGAGCTCAAGTTAAGTGAAGCCTCCTCTATGTCACACAGCCCTTCAGCTGCTGGGAAGAGCTCCAACAGTTAAAAACTACTGAACATCAGGCCTTGTAAAGCTTCTAGTCTCAGTGCTCCTTTCTCCAAACACAACTAACACCTTTCTCAGAGCAATTCAAGTAAAAAGCATTAAAATTGTTGCAGTGCCTTAAGAGAGAGAACATGATCAAGAAATGATGAGTAAAGCTGATAATTACAGATGCCCACACTGAGATCAAAGACAAAGCAGAACTCTCAAACTGCATAAACAAGTAATGTTATCAAACTCTCCCTCAGCCTCTCCAGAAGCGGATTGAAGACCTGTGGATAAGTAAGCAATTCTTTACAGCTACATTAAGCAAGTTTATAAAAAAATATTGTGCTAATGGAATGCCATGTTTTTCCCCATATACAAATGTCTTTGCAGTTGTCACTCAATGTGCTGCAGTGTGCAGTTCAAACAGTAGAGCCAAGGAAGAGAGATGTTTCAGGGACATATTACTCACTACACGTAGATGTATGTGCCCACATTCACACAAGGACACAGGTCCTTCCCTGGGACTGGTGGGCAAATCCATGCTTTTCCAAGGATATTTTCCAGTTAAAATAATGAAGAAAAATTCAGAACCGAGAAAACACAGGGAAATAAAACTCTTCTGGCTGGTTTCCACAGCTGTCAGGTAACTTTCACTAATTAAAGGAGGAAGTGGATTTTGAAAAAATACAATAATTTAGGAAATATCCAAATGTGAAGTTTAAGAGGTATATTCAGAGGGATGGTTACAAACTCCTTGTGAGGCAGGGGAAATAGTTCTGTAGTTTGCCAGTCAAGATAGGTAAAAGTCAGATAGAGTGAAAATCATTGCTGTGATTGTTATCAGGAGAGGAAGAGATAAGGTGAAACTAGAACTTGTGTCTCCTCTGTGTTGTGAATATATCTCAGTCAGTCTGGATGGAGTCAGGAGGATGATGCCTGTTCTTTTCAAGTGATGCTGAATCAGACTAACACTGAAAAGAAAATACACAGAGACTGGAAGGAACATGAACCACCCCAAGTAAAACTCATCTGGAGCACACACAGAGACAGCTGAAATTTCAGAGCCTTTTGTTGGAAAATGTCTACTGGAGGAGCAGGGGGCATTTAGTGGGAACTGGTTTTTCATGACAGTATTCACCCATTACTATGCCAAGGATTATTTCCTTTTATTCAGAAAATGAAAAAGGATCTAAGAAAAATGTTGATGAAATGAAAAAACAAAACTGTAATTGAAATATTTTCCACTGGAAATAAAGGAACTGAGCCATTTGCCTCCTGGCTGTCAGTATGCTCACTTATCCCCCTGGAACTGACTCTCCACATCCCACCTGATGCCTCTTCCCTCCACTGCAGACTGGCCTCCCAAAACTGCAGAGCAACTCAACCCCCTGCCTGAGATCACAGGCAGAACAACCCAGTCTTTCCAGTCTGCC
The DNA here is from genome assembly GCA_013396655.1 of Campylorhamphus procurvoides. NCBI lineage: Eukaryota > Metazoa > Chordata > Aves > Passeriformes > Dendrocolaptidae > Campylorhamphus > Campylorhamphus procurvoides. Next base: position 630,307 of record WBMV01004231.1, on the reverse strand, counting down.
CCAGCTCCCCAGGTATTTTGGCACAAGTTCACTGACAGAGGCCTTTTCACTGGCAGGGGAACTCAGAACTGGAAAAACTTGAGATATTTGAGGTCAGAACCAAACATGTCAGCAAAGCTGAGCTGAAAGGAATCTTGCACAATGTCTGTGTACTCCATGCCAGGAGGCAGTTAGTCCTAATGCCCCTCCAGTTCATTAGCACCAAATTGACTTAAAAAAAAAAAAAAAGACAAAAAAAAAAGCTGGCTGTCCTTATTCCTGATCAATTGGCCCATGCACATACATGTCCCCTCTCCTCCCTGTAATGTGGTATCCCCCTTGCATCTAAATGCCATTGCCTCTGGCAAGGGTGTCTCTTTGACCTGGGGGATTACAGGGGCTAGTTGCTGTGAGCTATGGAAACCCAGTGTCCTGCTGGGGCTGCAGAGCTCCCTGAACATTCAGCCCAGTGCTCTCTCAAGTGCAGCTGGTGTGTTTCTCAAGAGCCAGTCTGGGCTGATCCCATTCTCTGGAAAAGGACACACATTGTTGCTCAGCAATGGGTGTGCTGGGAAGAAATTCTAGCTGTGGCAAGATTTCAGCAGGCAGTTGCAGTCTGCACTGAAACTGAATTCAGCTTGCTACAGCCAAGCCTTGTGTGGGTTCCTGGTGAGTGTTCAGACAGTTGTGGTCCCCAGTGCTGACTGCACCTAGGAACTTGCCCATTTTCACAGGACATTCAGCTCTTTCTTTGTCTTAAGGTCTGTCAGTGGGCATTACGGCCACATTCAGTGTGCATCCTTTTCAGTCTGCTTCAAAAAACTATACTGAACCTCAAGGGAGGCCATGCTGTACAGCAGACTGACTGTGCTCAGCTCTGTGCGTGTGCAGATGTGCTGAAATGGTATGAGTTCCCACCATGAGATTAAGAAATTCTGCTAAGAATCATCAAATCATTAAAGTTGAGAAAAGATTTCCAGGATCATTGAGTCCAACCTTTGACCAATCACCACCTTGTCAACGAGACCAGAGCGCTGAATGCCATGTTCAGTCGTTCCTTGAACACCTCCAGGGATAGTGATTCCACCACTTCCCTGGGCAGCCCATTCCAATGCTTAACCACCCTTTCAGCAAAGAAATTCCTCCTGATGTCCAACCTGAACCTCTCCTGGTGCAGCTTGAGGCCATTTCCTCTTGTCCTGTTACTCATTACCTGGGAGAAGAGACCAATCCCCACCTGGCTCCCTCCTCCTGTCAGGAAGTTGCAGGGAAAGAGAAGGTCCCGTGAGCCTCCTTTTCTCCAGACTAAGCTCCCTCAGCTGCTCTTCATCAGACTTGTGCTCCAGACCCTACACATTTCATTGCCCTTCTCTGGACATGCTCCAGCACCTCAAAGTCTTTCTTGCAGTGAGGGGCCAGAACTGGAAATGGTACAATGTAGAAACCCATCACAGCTTTTTCTTTTTCAGGCTCTTTTGTATGTTGACAACACAACTCTAAGCATGTAAAGTGGATAATTACAAGTTCAAGTTGGGTTTAATGAAAAACTACATCATGCAGAAATCCAGGGAAATGAAGCTTTTCACAGCTTTTGCAAAGTTGCATGGATAGGGAAACTTTGGTTATTGCTTGAGACCCAGCCTGACGAGAAAAAGGGAAAGGAATAGACTTGTTTGGTTAAACTTTGCACTGCAGCCTGTGTCTGGGTTGCCTGAGCAAAAGAGGGTAACCAAAGAGTCCTTGTACTGCCCAGAGCTGTAAATTCTCTCCAGCACCAGATGGGACTTAATTCAGTCCATGGAGTGGTGAGAAGATTCCAATGCTGTTCTTTGCAGGAAAAATGAAACCCTTTCAACTGGCTGGTCACAGCCTCTGGGCACTTATGATTTTGTTTTCTTAACTACTTTGCTGTGAGTGATCAGAATTTTCCTTCACCGAGTCACTTGCATTTTTTACATGACACATTAAAGCCGAGCTGACCAACACACAAACCCCTGGGAGCTCTCTGGGCTGGCTGCAGACACAGCCGTGATACGAAGACTGAAGCTCAGTTATTCCTTCCTGACACTTCATATCAGTGGCACACATCTATGCTTGGATTCAGGCAGTTTTTCCCTGAGCCTTCATACCAAGATCAGAGTTTTAGGAAATGAAACCAAGTATAATAATAATTCTATTCATTAAGGCTAAGGCTTGTAATGGTACTTAGCCATGAAAAGATGCAGCCAGTGGGATTTTCAAATTGGCTAAGTAGATTACACATCTAATTCCCATTGACAGCCAATGGGAATTAGGTCCCAAACTCCCTCAGGCACTTTTATAAATCCTATTAGGTGTCTGTCTGCATCTTTGTATGTTTAAATACCTTTGTAAACCTCAGCAAGGGTTGCTCCCATGCTCCTTAGATGGTTTTCCAGGGTTTTGGTACACAGAACAAGGTCAGACCTACTAACTTTCTTGTAGATGTCAGGATTTGGAGCGTGAACTGCAAATCAGGTGATTTTTTTGCTACCTTTGGAACCTCTGACGTTAGAGCAGTCCTGTTGAGGTGTGTTCAAAGGTTGCTCACTAGTGTTGACTCATTGCTGCTAGAGCAATTCTTTCATGATCAGCTGCCCAGCTCCTCAGCTCTGCCAGAACAGGTCAGGCAGCTCAGAGTGGAACCAGAAAACTCAAGCCTTGTGCAGTTGAACCTAAACACTCAAAAATGCTTCCTCTTTATCTTATGCTGCCATAAACATAGATACTGGAGATTACAATGACAGCACAGCTCACTTATTACCACAGCTGTTTTGTGTGCTCCTGGCTGAAGGGCACCTTAGAATATGTGCAGAGGGATAATCAGACTAAGCTGATTCCCTAGAAGCACAATGGTACAATTTTTAAAAGACCACAACCATGGTTTTTCTAAGTCTTTGTGAATACATCCTTTATTGAAATGGCTTTGTCATGATGTGAAACTAAACAGGCCAAAATGAAAGCAAATATTTTCCCCTCAGAAAGGCTCCAGTGAGATCACAACAATACCAGTTGAACTCTACTCTGAGCTAGAGTAGTGCTGGTGACTACTTAGAAAATAATTAACTGAACTTTACATGACATTCAGATGTTTCTTGGCTCAAATACCAGTCTATTCCTCTACTGAATTCTAGGGATTCTGCAAACAACGAAAAATCTTTCCATAATGGTAGACTTGCATACTAGGTTCATGTTGTGCTGAGTCACTGTGTTGGTGAAGACAAATGCTGAAAAGAATGTTTAGATAGAGAAAAAAACTTTGATAGACTTTGAGCGTGATGAAGACTTGTCATAAATATGAAGCAAATACGGGATGTTTTTATGGAAATGTGTTACTGGGTTTGAAGGCAGGGTGTTTTTCTTTTTCAGTTCTCCAAGGAGATTCTTGAAAGAACTTGGATTTTTCACTTTGTTGGGATAAAATTGCTAATGTCATCGCTAGAAATGTTAAACAGTCTTTGGCTGAAACAAGAGTTAAATCCAGTACCCTGTTCATACCCACTTACAGCATATGAATTAAACTGTGCTAAACAGATTTTTCCAGCTCTCAGCTCTGAGGCTGGGATTATGCAAGACTTCATGGTTGATGATCCTTCATCACTCTTGCTTGACTTGATAATGCCTGATAACTCTCATCTTGAGAGTGGGCTCAAACTTACATCAGGGTGACAGTGTAACCAGATGTGCTACATTTTTCCCTGAAAATCTGAATTATGAGAAGGTTGTTGCTTGGCAGCCCAAAGAATGCTCCAAGACCAAATTGCCAGCTTGTAAAGAGAAAGAGAAAGGCAGACAAATTATGAAAAAAGCTTGGTTGAAACAATGGGTCTAAGAAAGAAAGAAAGACAAAAAAATCTGTGCAGCTTAGTTGCAAGGACATTTTTCCTTTTATTGATGGGTGGAAGGGCAGATGTCTGTGCATGTCCACATGTGTATGTGTACACAGTGTTGGGACTGGAATTGCACATATCTGAGGGAAACTGCATTCTGAATTGTCAGGAAAAACTGGATATTCAATTTATTCTAGAGAGTTACATCCTCTAAAAAGCACCATGACAGGTCTATGAAAGCAAATGAAGCAGTGACTTAGATGGCTGCTAAAAGAGGCAAAGGTTTCAAATCTGGTCATAGCAACTAAGTGGACTTACAAAACACTTGCACATAATATCCATGTTCTTAAAAGCATCTGTTGTCAGCCACTGTTGCCTGTTTTTCACAAACAACAGTTGCAGTGTTTCAGTTTCACAAAGATGTTTTTGTTACGAAACAAATGTGTGCAGGTGCATCCTAAAACAAATGGCTTTGATGCCATGAGTGGGGCTGGCTTTCATTTGTAAAGCAGAAAATAAAAATTACCCGAAATAGATCTTTTACTAAGAGGGATTTATTTACTATAATAGCTGTGGACCTGCTGAAACCAAGAAGATGACAAATAAAAAGTACACAGATTGCACAAGGTATAATGTAATCTCAAAAGAAGAGAGATGGCACCTAGTAAATATTGGTAGAGAAATATAAACTCTGATCAGCAGATGCACATTAGACAATTCCTCACTCAAAATGGAAGCCTGTCTTAATGACTTGCAGCTTGCAAGCTCCTTACTTAATGGAGCCTTGACTGGGTTAAACCATTTAAGACAATCCTTGAGGCAACAAATAGATCTACTCCCAGTATCATCAAAATATCTCTAAGCACAAAAGCATCCTTCATATGTACTAAATGCAAACTGCAATTGAAAGAGCTGTGATGTCAGAAAACTCTGAAGGATTTGAGAAATTCTTTTGAACGGCTTGTTCAGGATGTGTCAGTGCTCCAGATTGGCTCAGCACTCCTAACCAGCCAGTCGAGGAGCCAAGCAGGTTTGCAGGGAAGTACACACACGTCACTTATAGTGGGGACTCAGTGGCAAAGAGCTAAATAGTTTTTGAAAGATCTGATTACTGAACAGTTCCCTTTTATTGGCCATGTGCTTTCTCCATGGATGGATTCATTGGATGTGCAACAATAATTGAGTTCCATCCCATGGGTGAAGTCCATTTGGCGACTTAAGTGCAGTCACTTGTCAGGATGGATTTTTCCACAAATGTACATTTTTCAAGTTTGCATGTCTTTTGTCAATACCTCGGCTCTCCAAGGGACAGCATGTCAACTTCCTACACTCTTACATTTGACTGCTACTGAAAATCCGTCTGCTATGGCTCTCTGAAGTCTGCTTGATGGCGAAGGCTTTTTGACAACTCCTGCCTCTCTAGAGCTCTTACCTCTTTGTTTCTGTTGTAACTTGTTTTTTTCTTCTTTTCCCAGTAACAGAACCTTTTATTCAGTCCAGCAGCATTTACACCCTCTTTTTCTGTTCCTGTCGTCCAAAACACCAAGGATTCCCCAAACTGATGAACCCTAATTTACAAGCACTCAAAGCTTAAGGGCTGCTGGTATCTTCTCTCAGCTCAGCCCTCAGCCTCCATCCAAAGGTAAGCACTAAGTTCGTGACACAGCAGGGAGACAGTAAATAAAAGTCACACCAATGGGAATATGAGAGGAATCACAACTATTGTAAACGAAGAAAGCAGCAGAACTAGTACAAAATTAACCAGGCCACTGTATTAAGGTCTTGTGCAACATACCTGTTTTACTGGGTAGTATTGCATGCAAGGCAAAATTTTATATCTGTCTGGCAATTATTCCAGAAGGAGGAGACAGGCAGTTGGAAATGAGCACCACTTTTTTCCCAAAGCTATCTTCATGATCAGAGTAGATGGTAGTTCTCTCTTTCTTCGATGTGATTGAAGAACTGAAGGTTCAGACACAGTAAACACAATACTGATTGAACCTCACAGAAGAACTTTGGAACTGGAGATGATCCATATGTTCAATTCACTGTCTTTTACCTGTTGGTGGCCAAATAATACCAAGAAAGAAGCTGCAGTAAATGACTACGGATAAGGTTACTCACTGCTGCAAAAGATGTCCACTTAAATCCTAGTGGATCAAATTTGCTTCTTGTAGACAGCACAAGAAATACATGCTGTTACTTTATGATATTTTTTCCATCTGACATTTCTCTTAACTTGACAATAAACCTCATCGGTTTCACCTTTGAGATTTAGTTTGCTTTTTCAACTTTCCTTTTATTTTATTAAAACCTCAGTAGCTTTTGTGGCGTTGAAAGCATTTGTAGTTTGCTTTTGTAAAACACTTATGGTCAACAGCAGCTTTTAAAACTTTATTTTTGTGAAAAACCTCATGAAACAAAACAACCACATTCCATGCAATCAATGAAAATGGAAAAGAAAAAAATGAGGGAAGCATAGAAGTAAAAGTCATTTAAAACCATTTTTTCCCTCTAACAGAAGTTCCTCAGGTGGGAACCCTTTATGACAGGACTTGCATCTGCACTGTTTTCCTGTTGATCATATAAATTGTTACGTAAGCTGATACAAAGAAAAGAAACTCATTAAATAGCACTTTTTACAATTATTATTTGAATGTGGAAAAACCAACAGCACTTTCTTCCATTCTTTTCTTTAAAACATGACCTAATTAAAAATTGTGGTAGAGGAAAAAAAAAAGGCAGCATTTTAAGGCATTGTCTCCTACTTTGAGATAGAAAGCCAGCTTCTCTGACTAAAACTTGCTGGATAATTCCAGTCCAGAGAGTCCCAGTCTGCCAGTGTGTGAAAATATCTCCATCTACTGTGTTTCAGTCCAAGTCCAGCTAAACATTCTGAAGAAGAAATTTGAAGACCATTTTGTGATGTGTTACCCTGGCAGTTTTAATTTCCAGCCAAAATAAAATGAGACCAATTTTTGGTTGCTAAAACACTGCTTTCAGATCTCCCCGTTTTTTGTTTGTTAGCTTGCATCCAGGAAAATGCATACGAATGACCTTTAAGAGAAAGAGCTCCAGTAATTCCATTGACCATATTTCACTGGCTTACCAAAGAGCAGTTGCCCTGGACCACAGCTTGAAGATGATTTTGATTTGCCATTTCCTTCATCTGTTTCAGGAGCTATTTAGATGAGTCAAGAGGGAAGCATGACCACAACTCTGTCCTCTCCATGTTCACAGCTGATGGAAAGCCATAGTAGGGCTTTATCTGATAGGATATGCAAGACATTTATGGTAATAGTTAATCTATATGAGAATAGCCAGACCAAAGTGAAATGGGGTCTTCAGAGAGCAATAAAGGAGACCTGTTTTCCTATACTTTTGTGGTTGGATTCTCCAGTGTGTAAGAATGAACAATCTCCCAGAGAAGCAGGAACATGGTAAGAATGCACTCCAAGGGGATTCTTAAGTTACCCAGTTGAACTCCTACTACACACTCACAGGGCCATTCATTTGTATCTCCACACAGCTGTGCATTTGCACAAAACAACTTCAAATCCTTATGTCTGCCACCCTTGTATCTCATTTGATTGAAACTGGCCCAGCAGTAATTGCAAGGGGACTGAGAGACACAAAAACAGACACAGAAAGATCTCATAAGCTTTTGTATCCTTAGGAAATCAGGCAAAAAAGACCTTTCTGGCTTGGGATCTGGCACAAAGCTGAGAGACTTGGACTACCGTCAAACTGACAACGTAACACATGGGAACACTTACAGGCTGCAACCATCCCCAAGAATTCTGACCTCACTAGTCTGGCATGTGCTTCTGGTTCAGCCCTGTTCTGCTACCAGTTTTCTAACTCTGGCCCCTGTCACAGGCATTTTGGAACTTGAAACCCAGATTGCTAACCAAGACAAATCTGTCAAGGGCTGACTGCGACAAAAAGCAGACAGTGGCCTGTCCTTTTCTCCTCCTCTTGCATAGTTTAAATACCAGAGAGAGGTGAATTGCTGTCAGTGGACAAAAGATCTTACTGGAACAGCTGCATAACAGCAAAGATCAGCAACAATCCTTGGTCTTGATTCTCAGAATACACTGGAGCTATAATAAAAGACGGATGAATCCAGAGATGAGTTTCTGTGAGAAGAATAAAAATCATGTATGGTTCATATGAGAGGATCAGTTCTCAAATTTCCTATGGAAAGTACTACAGCCGCTTTAAGGAGGTGTCTAAGGGCATGACAGAGAGAGCTGTGACATCGGGACATAATTCAGAGGGGGTTTCCCCATATTTTACACTTTTAACAGTGGGAACATTTTACAAACTGTATCTCCAAAGCCTCTCCAAGAATAGTGTCAGATAATGCCACATCATCAGCCTGAAGGAAAGCTCAGAACATCTAATATCATTCATTAATTGGCAATCCCCAAACTCCACATTTCTGTCCTACTTTGGGGACATGCACACACTGCCAGTTACTAATGTGGGAGAAAATGAGAAACCAAAAAAAACCTGAAGTAGTTCTGTAAAAAGTGGAACTAATGAAGACTGCTTCCCTAGGGACATTTGTTCTCACAGTTGATTGGTTTGATAATTAAATGGTAATATTTTGGCATTGGGAATTCACCCCTTTCTAGACATCAGGGAATCCACAACAAAAAGCAACACTGTGAATGCCCCATGCACTGGAAAAGCCAGAATTTACTGCTTTCTGGACAATGGAGAACCCCAAGAAGAGACCCTTGACCTTAAATGCTTTTCATTAAAGGCTGAGCACATCCTGCACTTCTTTTTCAGGAGAAGTAACAATAAGGTCTTTCTTATTCTGTACTTTATTTTCAGGAAACTTGAAGGAATTTTGCATGAATTTGTAATTCACTTGGAGAACAAACCACCTCTGCATCAAGCATGATGCAGGCAGTTGTAGTCTTGGCTCTAAAGCTTAAAATAGAATAATTTTCACATCTTAAAAAACTTTGAAGTTTGCTCCCTACATTCCTTTATAGTGAGTCAGGCAGGTTCTGGACATGCAAATGCTGTTAGTAAATGGGTGTATTATCTCAACAGGGCAGCATTCGGAGGATAACTTTGGAACATCCCTGCCAGTCTCCTTTTCACTTCCCCCACACTTTTCACAGGCTCTATTCCCTGACAGTATTCCCTGTTACCACGTGCCCCCCAAGTCTCTCTCCTGAAATGAGCATGATATGGGCTCAGGTGCTGGGTGGTGGAAGCTTTAGCAGCAGTTCTATGCCCATGGAAGTGACTGGAGGATATTGCCAAAGGCAGAACCATCCAGTGGCAGAGCAGGGAGTGAGTTTCTGAAACAGCCCACCTAGGGACCTTCTGTTTGGAACATGATATGTTTGTGTGTATGGGCTGTGTTACAGAAAGACAGATTTGGATTCGGAGAAGCTGCTATTTTCCAGAAAAGCCTGGATACTAACCAGTCTACAAACAGAAATATTATTTCAGTGTTACTTCTGCCCCACTGACTAATTCTTAGAAAAAACAAACTTTACGAAATTCAGATTTCAGCTGTGTAAGTGGGTAAAAAGTGGAGCTTTATGAAATCATGAAAACAAATGCTGCTTTAAATGAAAAGATTTCTCAGTCTGTGCCACTGCTCCCTCCCCTGCCACAATGTGATTTTCCTTGACATTCCTCTTTTTCCTCCTCCATTTTAATTGTAAATTAATCACTGACTTGGACATGTCTTTACTGTGCATTAATATGGTTGATGTTAACAACAGTATTGCTCTCCAGGCATTTGAAATGTGCAAGACTTTTTGTACACCAAATGGCCCATATTAACTTCTGGAATAGCCAGGTGCAAACTCTATTGCAGTGTTCAAATTAGTTCAATTTCTCTAACTGCTTCTCCTGTAATTGATGGCTCAAATTATAATAAAGTACAGTTCCTCTACATGATATATGTTACAACTACTACCTGTTATGCTGAATATTGCATTGCTTTGAAACTGCATTACCCTCTCCCTACACCGATCAGCTCTCTTTTTATAAAGGAATTACTTATGAACCAGAAAGTGTCTTCACATCATTCAGAAATTATACATATGCTCATGCACTTTATCAGTAGCTGACAGAATGGGGATGGCAAAATTACTGTCAGTCATGTTGCATTCAGTGTCACATAAAGACCTGCTTTTTACTATACCTTAAAATTGACAATAAATGGCAGTCATCCCTCCTTGCCCTATTACTGCACCCAGACACAGAGAGCAATGTTAAGAGATATGCACCTTCATCTTAACTGCTTTAAAACCCCAGCTCCAGCCTTTCTTTATTCTGCATACACTGTTGGTCTCCTACGCCTGCACCTAAAATACTCTTTACTATTCCTCTTTTCTGAAGAGGAATAGTGCAATTTTCTGTGCAATTACAGTGGGTTGTAATTTTTTTTTTAACATGGAAACAATTGCTAAAAACCAAATAAACCAAATCCTGATGGCTTGTTGACCCCTAACTGTTTCAGTTCAAATGTCATCCCTGACGGGAAAATAGAGAGTGGGTGGGTTTGGCTTTGGGGGCATGTGCACCTTGAGATGTGGCTGAGTTTGGACCCTGGAAAGTGCCTCTGGCAGCCCATCATGAGTTGGCAGGTCTGTTCCAGCACTCAGAACTTTGCAGCTGCTTAAGGAAACCAGCACTAACAAGAACATCAATTTCATTGCACCACAGCAGAATCTGGGGAACTTGCAGTTCATCAGAAATGTATTTAGAAATTTGATTTTGATCCAATATGGACTGAAGCCAAACTTAAAAATGACATTTCCAGACAATCAGAAAATGTGAGTTTCTGCAAGCTCCAATTATTATACTTTATATTATTTATTCATTAAACAGAGAATAGAAACATCATCTTCTACTCCTGAAGACCAATGTCCTCGTTTTTTCACAGAAAAAAATGAAGGGCAGATATTAAATAGCAAGAGCCCTTACCCAGCTTTCTTTGCCAGGTGTTGCAACACAAAATTAAGGATCTGCCTTCTCCCAGTCCACAGTGGAAAGGCACATGGCTGTACTGGGGCAGCAAAACTGGTGCTGAGTTCAGTTACACACCAACCACAAACAGTCACCATAGACATGGTGCTGCAGATTAAAATATCACCTCAGTGTTCAGTAGTGTTCAAAGCGGCAAACTCTGTTAAGGACTCTTATGAAGGGAACTGAGAAAAAAATCATAAACCATCACTAGGCTGGTCAGTGTCTTCACTCACTTCTCCTCCCCTTCACTTTCAAATCCAGCACAGCGGAATTGGAAAGGTGAAGCACAATTTCAGAATACACAGAAATTAAGCTTATTGCAAGTCTTAGGTAGTGAAGAAAATAGTGTAGTGAGATTCCTAAATTTGCAGCTGACAAGGAAAGCAGCACTAGGGAATTGTTATGTACTAATTCTTGTAATACTTGAACTAACAATGCTATTAAACAGACAATTTAAAATACACAGAAGGAACTATTTTCTCATGTGACAGTTATAACACTGAATTCATTGCCATGAGGTATTGTGTAAGCTCATCTAAAAGAACTCAAAAAGCAATCAGTTAAACTCATAAAACAGAAGTCCAACCAGTGCCCCTAAACAGGAAGCTTTATCAGGGATACTCCAGAACCATGGCAGGATGTTGGAACAAGATGATCTCTAATGTCCCTTGTACCCCAAACCATTCTGAGATTCTGTCCTATGACTTTGTGATATTATGGGCTAACAACAATACCTAGGCTCTCAATCCCATCCCGTTCCAATCAATCCCATCCCATCCCATCCCAACCAATCCTATCCCACTCTNATCCCATCCCATCCCATCCCAACCAATCCTACCCCACTCTATCCCATCCCAATCAATCCTATCCCGCCCCATCCCATTCCAATCAATTCCATCCCANACAAGATGATCTCTAATGTCCCTTGTACCCCAAACCATTCTGAGATTCTGTCCTATGACTTTGTGATATTATGGGCTAACAACAATACCTAGGCTCTCAATCCCATCCCGTTCCAATCAATCCCATCCCATCCCATCCCATCCCATCCCAACCAATCCTACCCCACTCTATCCCATCCCAATCAATCCTATCCCGCCCCATCCCATTCCAATCAATTCCATCCCATCCCAGTCCATCCCCCCATCCGANNCGGCCCCGCTGCCCCCGCTGCCCCTCCGGCCCTCTGTCCCGGGGCCTGTGCCTGGTGGGCCCTGCGCGTCCTCCCGGCGTGGCTTTTTGGCCTCTCCGGGGCTGCAGGCAGGCAGGGGCTGCTTCTCAGGTGCTCTGTGGCCTTTCCATTATGGCTGGCTGCGTTCCCGCTCCTCCCTGGCGTATCTGGGCCCTTCCAGCTCTTGGCAGGCAGCGCTTCTGCTTTGGGTGCCCCCTCCCCCGTCAGTGCCCCAGGGTGTGTGTGCATGTTTTGGTAGAGGAGCCTTTGGAATCTGTCTCTGCTGGATTTGCTCCCAACATGGCCCTTAGTCCCCTTAGGAGCAGAGACAAGTCGCTCAGAGAAGGAGGGGAGTAAAGAGCCACCTGTACGTTTTCGGAGTGCTTCCAAAGTCACCACATGCTCTCCTAAGTGTTTCCCTGCTCCCTAAGGACAGGTTCCCTGCTGAGATTGCCAATGGCTCGCTACCCCGGGCCTTTCAGAGGTGGGGCACAGTAGAGGAGCGAAGTGCTCATTCCCACCCCTTAAACATTTAAATAGCTCAGATATTTGCAAGTTTATTTCCTTGAGTAGAACCTCCTCCCACTGAAAACTTGGCTGTGGTCTTGGTTATCATGATCACTGCGTTTGCAGCTTGAGAACATGACGTTATTGTTACGTGTGTCAGTCACTCCTTTGTTTTTGGCAGGAGAAAAATTTGACACGGTGGAGAACTTAAGAAAGATGGTTTTGCCTCTTTAAATAGCAAATCTTTAAGGGCAAACTTGGAGCATTTTTGCATTACTCCTTTCAGTGGTGCCCAGTGACAGGACAAGGGACGCAGAGTAAAACACAGAAAGTTTTGTCTGAACATGAGGAAAAGCTCCTTTAGTTTCAGGGTGGCATAGTATTGGAACAGCTGCCCAGAGAGGTTGTGGAGCCTCCTTCCCTGGAGATATTCAAAACTTGCCTGGATGTGATCCTGTGCAACCTGCTCCAGGTGAACCGGGTTGAACAGGGAGTTGGACTGGATGATCTCCAGAGGTCCCTTCCAACCCCAGACATTCCATGATTCTGTGATCTCCTTGAAGATATCTGTGCACATGGCAGGGGGTTGGACTAGAGAATCTTTGCAGGTTCCTCCCAATCCAAACCATTCTGTGAATTGTGGAATGCTTACAAGGATAACTGGCTGGAAGTCTGTAGATCAGTATGTACCAAATGATAGTACCTGGCAAACAGTTGTACCTCGATGTAAAAGTCAAAAGTCTTTCAAAATTGAGGTTCTCTTTTGTACATTTTTTGGTTTTTGTTTCTCTAAACAGTTCTTAAAGCTGGTCTGCTTGATGTATAGGCTTGAAGATAGCAAATTAGAGAGAAATGGCAGCTTATTCATGATAATGAGCTGTTTTGCTTGTAATGTTGAATACCAGTCTGAGACTTTTCTAGGCCAAGAACTGGATGACATTTAAAACCCACTGTGAATAAGATTTGTCCTGAAGAGGTTGTTTATTTTTTACAGCTTCTTGCATGCAAAGTCAGCCCTTGCTAAAACAGCTTTAACAATGTGACAAATGAAGTACTTAGTAGTGCGACCCAAATAGGCCTATCTTGAATTCCAGGACCTAAAAGGACACATTTGTGGAAATAGTTTTCCTAAGTTTTGCTTGTGTACTTTTTTGCATGTAGGTTTAATGATCACTGTAGCATTCTAACAGTTGCTGTCTTTAAAATATTTGCTTTAAAGGATATTTCATAAGTTATTAAGTCAAACACTCCATGAAAATCTTGTTTGGAACAGACATTTCATTTCCAAAACAGGTGCAAGAAGCAAGCATTTCAAATAATAGAAAATAGTTTTTGAATAAAGTTCAGTTTGTGGGATTAACATTATCTAAATAATAAGCAGATTGATTATTTAAAAAAAAGAGGGGGGAGGGAGGAAAGTGAAGCCTGCAGAGTAAATAGTATTTAGAGACATGAAGATCAATAGTCCCATTGTGTGTGGTGCAGATTTGTCATAATGTCTTCTCTCTTAAGGCCCTGACTTACAAAATTCTCTGCAGAGGAAGCTAAGTGATATAATTTGCCTCATAAATAACAGCTGATGCTGTGGCAGCAACATACTGAACTTTGACAAGAAACTGCCTTTCTTTCCTTAAAAAAGGAATATGATTATATGAGGATTTTGAAAATGTGGAAATAGCTTGAAATTTTTCTAGTCCCAAGTTTGATAGGTTTGTAGTGGTTGTGAGTTCTGCATCCTGCCTCCATATTCAGCAGATACTTATCTGAAAATTTCAACTTACTCATCTGGGGGTTTTCTTATCCTTATTTGTGCTTCACGTGGCTGAGAGCTTGGTTACATCAGAGGTATTTCAATGTGGAGGACTTTTATTAAACAATTTTCATAATTTTTGGGGTGTGAAAGTTTAGTAAGCAATGGTGCGTAAAAACCCAAGTAAAAATGGTAACCTATTAAAATTCATCAGTCTTAGCATGTAAAACTACATTAGCAACTGCAAAATGCACACGAAAATTCGGATTTGTGTTTAGTATAATCGAAGTTTTCTGTTTGTTCAGTGTGATTGAAATTTGAGCAATCAGGTTCAATTTAGTCAAGTTGCTTTGCAGTTCTTTTCACACTGAATCACCTTTTATTTTTATGGTAGTAACTCCAAAGTATTGATCTGCATCCTGTTGTGCTTGGGACAGTTATTTTGGATACTGAGTGGTAGTCCTATTATATATGAAATTTAGGAGGAAGATTCTGCTGGTTATTAGATCTACTGTTCTAAGATATGACAGGTTACTTTTGTTATATGTCTTGTTCTCCCTTTTGTTAACCTCATTGTTTTTAGATGCTGATACTGTTCCCCCCCCTTAAATTTTAAGTGCTTTGGTTAGTTTTGATTAAACAGAAACACCTTATTTCCAACTGGGTGTTGTGTATAAGTTTGCAGTTTAAATCAAATAACTAATAAAACCTGTCTGTGTTGAGTAAAACTCGCTTGTCATAAACTTTATTCTTACAGTTTCAAAATAAATGGTGGACTTCTTCCATCCTCCAATTTCTTCCTGGGTACTGCATTGTGTTCAAGAGTTCTTCAAATGGGTGGAATTATATAGAATTTCTGTTGACTTTCTGATTAGCTTGTAGTTTAGGAGGTGCAGGTCTACATTTTCTTATTTCCCCTGGAGTAAATTCTATTTCACATTATTATGTGAATCAATTAACTTCAGAAGGCAGCTTTTCACTTTTTTTATCATGTTTACTTTTTCCCCAGTAATTCAAAACTGAATTGGAAAGTAAACAAAACAACTGGAAAATAAATGCAGCCCTCTGTGCTCAGCTTGTTGGCTCTAGAACAGTAAACTCAGTTTAAATGACAGAGGTTTCTGATGGCTCAAGTCCAGGGTGGTGCTTGGTGCAAAGTTGGTGAGTCAGGTGGCAGTTCTGAGTCACTCCTGAGGCAATGCAATAGATTTTTGTTCCATTCTGTTTTGTCATAGACTTCGGTTGGGGCTGCAGTGTAAACGTGTAGGCTCAGCATTACAGGACAGTCCTTGTGACCTGCTGAGCTGCAAACCAACACATTACCGTGGCAGTGCAGCAGCACACGGTGCATACTTGAGCTGGCTGGTGGGAGTGTGAGCTCCAGAACATTTGGCAGGTGGGAAGTGTTCTGGTCTCCAGCGATCCCACTGCTCTGCTGCACGATGGGATTTGCAGCTTTGTCTCTGGGTGATCTGGTGACAGTAGTCCTGGGTGTTCTGTGGCTCCCATGGCAGAGGGCTCAGGTTACCCCATGCCTGCTCTGAAACAGCCCTGTAGTTGTGATGAAACTTGAGGCCACGTGTTGCATTTGAACTGCTTGTGAGCTGCACGAGACTAAGGATCTGCAGGCTGTCTGGTACTGTATGGAAGCAGCTTATACAAGAAACATACTTCTATTGGTGTAAGTGTACATCAAATCACCAAAGGCCCTAAACAAGTATCTCCCTACTGCGTGATAACAGATCTGGCTAAAGTTATTATAGTCACTGAGATAGTTCAGAGAGATAGCTTCTTAGATGTATACTTAAGAGGAGAGAGCCTGTGTATTTTTTGCCAGTATTAGGAATGACAGCTGCCATAATTGTGTCTTCTCTATGCCCCTCCCAGTTCAGTTTTGTCCACCTGAGCCCTTACTGCTATGCTTGTACTGCTCTTAGCCACACCTTTCTAGTGACCCAGCAGAAAGGTATTTGCAGTCCCTCATGTTGTAGAGTGGGAGTTGAAGCGCTACACAGCTGTTTTCACGTGCTTTACAAGCTTGATGAATTGCCCCAGTATGTAATATTTTAATCTGTTTTTAAATGGAGAGCAAATAGTCTTGTTTAGAACCGATTGAATACATATATGGTTAATAAATGCTGGAAGCATTATAACACTTTAGAATTTATTTGTAGAGTAGGCACTTGGGTCCTCTATTTATTATGATGCTACATCTGTGCAAGGAGAAAGGATTTTTAGTGTTTGTGGAAAAGGAAGGATTAAAGGAGCTGTTGTCATCAGCTCTAATACAACTAGGTAGGGGAGAAGTTCTTTCAGTGAACAAACAGCATGTTTTCTTTAGTGCTTCTAATTGTATAATCTGTAAAGGGAAGGGTAAATTATTGGTAAAATAGAGTGAATTACTGTTTTGATTGCAGTTTCTCACTGTTGTACCCTAAAGCATGTCAATTAGACCTTGAACGTCACTCCCACTTCACAGATGAGGAAAACTAGTAAGACAATTGTATCAAGTAAACTAAATCACATTGAGCTGATAACAGTTAAAACTCTGGATTCTGTCTTCCAGACTCATGTTGTTGTGTGCTGCCTTATGCTATGTCTGCAAGATACTTATTAATGTGGTAAATGTCGTTTACCCTACAATTATATGCCTTACAGTTAACTTTCAGTTGCTCACTGCCTGGAGTATGCCCATGTTTGACCAACACATAAACAGGATCTGATGTATACTCGGCTGGAGGGCTTGAGTCCCCTAGCTGAACTGCTTTGTTTTTTAAATGTGCCTGTAATTGTTTACTGGTGATTTTCTTGTGGTTCATGGATTTGTCCACCCAGACTACTGAGCTCTTTAATGAAGTGCTGTTTGCTGGTTTAGTAATAGCAGGTATTATGGTAAATGATCCATCATATGATACATCCCACAAAGGGGTAAATAACTGTCTAACACTTGTCCATTATTGTCTGACCTTCCTGTAAACTCTTTTGCTTCACTTCTAGGATCATTTAGTTTTCCTTATATTTAAGATTTATTTTGGTTTGCATAAGCAAGATCATCAGAGCAGTGAACACTTCCACTGTTTTATGTAAGGGACAGTTAACCCTCACTGCATGAGTTATCCTCCCATTGCTACTTAAGAGATGTCCTGCTGATAACTGCTTTAAGAGCAGCATTTTGTATCATTATTACAAGCAAGGTGATGATTATTATCTTCAGCCCTATAAGGAGTTGCCCTCTGCTTGGTTAGCAGAGAGAGAGAAGTGGTCTTGGCAATACGAAGGAAGACTGAATTTGGACATGGCATTTGGTTCTGTAGCTGTGCATGGCTGTGTCTGCCAGGCACATGGAACAGCACTTATTTCTTAGGACTTTCCTCCTTCCCTTAAAAAAACTTCCAGAAAGTTTATAAGTTAACAAAGAATAAAAAGGGTTTTAGTCTTTGGGCAATGTAATTTGATATGGATGATAAGCATCTTTGAGAGTATTATGCTGTTATTTCACTTCCATAGCTGTTGTTCTGTTTGAATATTCATCTGGTGGAGTAATCAAAGGTAAGCAAATATTACAAGCTGCAGTATATATTCAGAGTAGGCATAAGGAAGCTGTGGCCAAACACACAGGTTTCATCAACACACTCCAAGTGATGCTTTTGTTAGTGCTCTTTCAAACGTGTTATTGCCATTTTACACCCTGTGGAAGCTGAAGATAGTTTGTATTACATTGCATAAGACTACCTAAGGTGTTGGCTTTAGGTATTTTCAGAGAAGCTAAATGATGTGTGTATGTGTGACAACTTCTGTGTCCCTGAAGTGTTTCTAAATCATAGCTTGGCATTGCCTTGCCATAAATAAGACTGGGCTTCTGCTTGGGAAGTGCATGAAGCTGGTCAAAGATAAGAGCCTTACCTACCTCACTGCAACTGTGGCCAAAAGGATCAAGGTGCTTAGCTCAGTTCTGTGCTAATTCCTCTTGGTTGTGTTGACAACTAGTGTATTATGAAATATTAGCTGATTTGAATAATTATTTAACGTACACGATATAATTACTTCCAAAGCATTGTGCAAATGTGGAACCCACAACTGCTTTCTCTCCTCAGGCTTTGCTATATGAGGGTGCAGCTGTAAGTGTTGCAGTTGTCCTAAAATACAATCTTGAAATTCTAATCTGGTTCTAATACCTTATATCTGTCTATTCATTTTATGTGTTAAATTAATTTTTTTACAAACACTATTTTCATATAAATAAAACCAGAAAGTCTCGACACTGGAGAATGAGTGGAGCAATGTCTCACAGGTCGGTAGGTTAAGAGCACAAAAATGCTGTGATATCATGAGTTATGTGCCTTATTTTTGAACTTTTGGAATTTTTCTTATTGGTTTATTCTCAGGTTTGGGATACAACTTGTCCAAAGTAGTAGTACGGGAAGTCCCATTTAAACTCATCTCCAACATGCAGAACCTGACCTGTTGCTTCAAGTATGTTTCAAATAATCTGTTGGCATGTGCTTATTGAGAAGCTTTAAATTCCAAATTTCCACTGTGTGCTCTGAACTAATATTAAGACAGTATTTAAAAAAGTGCAGGAAATTGAAACTTTTGACTTTGGTAAGACAGCTGTTCCCTTTAATTGCTTTTTTACTGACACAAAGATGTACAATAGCATACATTTCTGTTAAAAGTTGGCTGTTTCACAGACTTTATTTACTTGCTTATCTCAATTTTTTTGTATTCATAAGACAAAAGTAATATAGAACCAGAGAATGAAAAGCTGAATTAGTATCAAAAGTACCAAGTGAATAAAGTAGTTGGATTTGCAACTGGTTGTCTTCCAGCTCCTTGTAGTGTTCTGGATCTTATTGACTCACACCAAATATGGGCCCAGTTATAGGCAAAGATTGACGGCTGCTGTCATGTTTCAGTTTGGAGCATGAGCTTTATTTACCTGTTCCATTTGGAATGAAGAGCTGTGGTATAGCTAGAACTTTCTCTTAAGGAAGCTTGATAGCCTCTTTACAAAGAGCAGGTTTGTAGGAGAATAAAACTCTTCATGACAAACAGTCTCTCTAACCTGCATCTCAGAAAAATAAGATCTGATTCTAACTGGGGTACACTCACTGATTTTTTTAAGGTCATGTGAGGTAGTTACAAGTGGGTAGCTCACTCCACAAAGCTATGTAGGCTGTGGTGCTCTGAGCACTCTTTGAATATTTTTCTAATAATGGTTAGGAAAAGTATTCATTATTTCTTCTTTCATTGTGTCCTGTGTAATGATGGTTTGGGTTGCTGTGCAGTGAACCTGGTAGAGGAACAGATCCAACTGGGAATTGTTTCTCTTCTAAAAGACTTTGTAGGTTATCTGTTTTTAAGTTAGATGAGTTCACTAGACTTGTTTGCCATAGAGCTGTGTTTGCATCACACATCTGAGGAAACAATGTTGGGATGGAAGGGGAGAGGAGAAGGACCTGTAAAGTTCTAGTGTAAGTGGAGGACATAGGAACACAGGGTTGAACCTCTCCTTGTAGTTGCCTTGAAGTCTGAAACACCATCAGCACTATCACAAATAAGAGAACAACCTAAGTCATGAAATCTTGGGTTGTAGTTTCACAGTCAGTGTAAGCGTAGGCTGATGGTAAGAGGTTTCACAGCCTCCTGTCTGCCACAGACTGCACACTTCTCTCCCTTTTGCTGGCACTAGCAGACTTTCTGCTTATGAGAGAATCTCTGACTAACCAATTGTTTTTGCCAATGTAGTTCTCCATTGGATTGGTTCCCTGGTATAGTTAACTCCATGGTCACACAAATATTTGTTCTGGCATAAGGGATGGAATGGTATTTGGATAGGAATAAGTGTCTGGGGGCGAAGTACAAGTTCAGTGCTTGAAGTACACCCTTAGCAAGTGATTTCACAAGCACGTTGAAGAGTTCTAATATTATTCTTCTACTAAAAGATGGTGTCCCACTCTCACACCTGGCCATTCGTTGTCTTTGCCTTCCTTATGCTGCTGTTGTGTGGTTCAGTATTTGCTTGTGCTCTCTTGCTGATATATCTAAAGAAACCCCAAGGTTTTAGGGTTCAAAACTGATCTGGCAGGTGCTGCGTAAGCAGCTGCTAATGGCACCACAAGCACTTACGTTGATTGGGGAAGAACAGAAAGATGAGCTGTGGGGAACTTTTTTGATGAAAATACAGTTTTATGTCTTTTTGTTATTTGAAACTGCACTGTTAGTGGTTTGCTAGATGCAAGTTCAAGGGTTTTTTAGGTTGCTTTTCTATCTCATACATCACTACTTGAAGCTCATAAGCTAACCTCTCTCTGTTTTAAGTCAGTATTGTAATGGGGAGGGTAAGCATCAGTATTTTGGTTCCACTCTTGGATCCTGAACTTCAGAGAAATGATGTTGATTGAAATATAATTTTGTCTTATTTGGTGCTACTTCGAGTGATTGGGGCTGGAGTTGATCCAACAGATCTTCATATGAGAAGCTTCAATTTGAAACTGCATCTTATTCTATTAGAAATACTGGTGGTGTATTTTATTAGTCCACAGTGGTGAGACTGGTATTCTGTGCAGACTGTTATTTTAAATCTTTTTGGAAGTGTTTGGTTTGCCACGAAAAATATAACTACTGTGACAACACCAGTATTGTCAGTATCTATTTGTGTGTTTTAAGGAAGCCACTGCAAAGCTGTTGTACTTTTCCCTCCCCTCATCCAAATAGTGTGTATTATCTTGACCAGTTAAATATTGACTGTATGCTTAATAGATGTTAACTGGTTAATTTGGGATGCAGTTAGAAATATTAGTGTATATTTAGCTTGTTTAATGAGACTGAGCTGCGTTTTTTTTTAATCGGTTTTAATAATAATGAGACCTACTGGGAGTTAGGGAGTAGTTTTTTCTCTACTCCATTCTGAGTCAGAGCAATAAATGTTTTTCTTGGTGGTTACTCTGGCCATCCTGTCAAGCTGTTTAGAATCATCCTAGTGTAAGTTACAGACTGCTCAGTATTTCCTCTTAAGACACTACTTAGTAAACAAACACCTCCCTGTGTGATTCTTGGGAGGGGTGTTTTTTTGTGTTCTATGAAACTATTCAGTTCAAGGTTTGCCTAAGACCATTTTGAATGTAAAGAGAAGAAAACGGCTTTTGATAACCTTGGATAATTTTATTGGAGTTGCAGTGCATGGATGCATCTTCTGAAAAATAAATTAGCCTTGGTAATTTACATCTGCAAGTAGAGCTGATACCTTAATGATCACTGGCGCTTTTAATTATTCGTTTTGACAATTATTTAATTATTTAAATGGTTTCTCTGTATGAACATGTGAAGAGAAGTGGGGAAAAAGCCCCTCTGTTCAAAGGTATTTATTGTCTAAATGAGTTAACTCCTATCAGAGGGGCTTATCTCTCCTTGCTACCAAACATATGATTGCAGTTTTTGAGACAGCTTGAAAACTTAATGCTAATAGACTCCTAATTGGCAAGTGGAGTCTCTCAGTTTTAAACTGCCAGTGTGGTGTTTTGTTAATTACATGGTAACTGTAACTCATGTAACTGCAGACATTAAGTCAGAAAAATCCAGTAATATTACCATTAGTGAGTAAATAAATAGTGCCTGTATTAAACCATAGTGAAATTGGTTTGTTGCAAATACATGGTGTCATTTGAAATTATCATCTATGTGTGGACAGGAACTGGAAACTGGGGCTCCGAGACAAATGAAACGGCTCTTGTTACCTTTTTAGGACATAAGTTACTTGAGCTCCTGGAGAAACCAGTTTTACAAATGATACCTATGAAAGGAGAGGAAACATCATTATGCTCCACAAATAAACATGGCTTGGTTTTTGGAAAGTCAATTTGTATGTAATTTGTCAGACTTGTTTCTCAAAAGAACACTTGCTTTGAATCAAAATGCATGTTTGTGAACCTGAGGAGTTTTAATTTGCCAAGCTACGCTTTTTGTTTAATGTGAGATACCAGCCTGAAAAGTTTAATGAAATAATGTTAATAGAACGTTGCTGCTGTAATAGTTATTCTGAATGGTGTGTCCTTAAATGCTCATGCCCATTTTTGGGTACTCTGGTGTGAATAGCTGTGAGAGAACACTGCCAGTAACTACAAACCAATGTCACTTTCTACAGCTGCTTAATAACAGCAGCAGGAGGATTTCTAGGTTGTGCCCTGCCTTCATAGAAAATTGAAAGACTGAAGACAATAGGTATTAAGCTAATTTAGTCTGTTTAGGATTATGGTGACTACTTCTTATTCTTGGATAGACTTATATCAGGAAGAACCCATGGTAATTCAGGCTTATTAATGGATGAATGGTCTGAAGGAGGAAGGAAAACATTAGGGTTTTTTTTGTTTTTGTTTTTTTTTTTGTTAAACAGGCTTCTTTGTTAATTTAGTGGCTGCAGTATAATAGGCTGCAAAGTAAATAATTGTGCCATTCCTAGGAACTGGCAATTCAGGACTAAAGGTGTGAGGGCAGAGCAAGTTCTGGAAGAGGACTGTATTGCTTGATATCCTCCCACCCCGTGTGGATGGCAGAGAGGTGATGTGGCTGGGAAATGTCATAGCAGTGGGTAAAAAAAGTGGTCTATTGGTGGCTCATGACAAAACTGTTACAACTTCTCAAAGACAGTAATGGAGAAGAGGAAGGTTAAGGAAATAATTCAAAGCAAAAATATGTTTCGAAAAGCTGAAATGTCCATTTGAAGAAAGTGCGAAGTTTAAAGTTGGTTGTCATTCTCATGTAAAAGAAAAAGTAGACAGCTGAGCAAGTTTGAAGAACAGCTGTTGAAAGGTAGCAAGAAGTCACAGAGCACCTTTAGGGCCCCTGGATGCTGAAGGAGCACTGGCAAAAGGTGAAGGCAGAGTAGAAAATCCCCCCAAATCCTTTGTCTCCAGCTGTAAAATCTTGGACGCTAACAGCTTATTCTGCAGGATTATCACTGCATACTTGCCTTTACTCTTTACACAGTATAATGGGCCTCTTTTGACACTGTCAGAGATTATGATACTGAACAGGTTTCCTCTTTCAAAGCCGTGCTGAGGAACTATGTACTTGCTGTGAGACTGCAAAGTTTTAGTTGCAATTTCATTTATAAGATATTAAATTTCTTGTTCTTACTTGTTAGCAAAGTGAAGTACAGAGAAGGGCTTAGTTTTTCAAACATCTTCCTGCCTAAGAAAAGGGTGATGGTACTCTTGGAGCCACTGAAATGAAAGTTTACAGGGCCTCGATTGTGTGTGTTCTCCTATGACTGTGTGTAGTGGAATCAAGAAGTAAGGTTCTTGCATCCAGACATATTCTGTGTAGTATTACTCAGAGGCTACATCTTCCTTAAATTGTCTGAGTGATGTAATGACCTTCTGGATTGGACTTCAGTATTAGTTATGAAAGGAAATGCTGCAGGTGCATTAGAGCTCTTGAGTGTAGCAGGTATTGTAGTTCTGCACGGAATAATGGAAAAGTCCTTGCTTTCAGCTTCAACTAGTAAACAATCACACTGAGAAGAATCAATTTTGAGAAGAGAAGCTCTGTAGTGACATCAGTATTCCTTTTCTGATTTTATTTTGATCATTTTCAGGAAATAAAAGGTCTGGAATCTGATGTTGAGGTGGTGGGGGTTTTTTTTGCAAACAACAGCAACTATAGAATTAATTCCAGTAAGTCTAGAAAATAAGATAGTAAATGATAAAGTGGTTTCCTTTATAAAAGCCCAGATGAAGATAGTGGTCTCAAGTGTGTCTCGTTCCTCCGGAATATATCCTGCCTAGCAATTTCACTGCGAAACACTTGAATAAATGAAGAAAAATAACTGGTTGTGAACCTGCAATTTGATAACTTCTTGTAACCTGTTGTTTCCTCTTCCTTTTTCCTACTCTGAGAAGTGCAGTGCAGCTTTTGCCTTAGGATGTTTTCCAGGGCACAAGGTCATATTAAAAATGCCGCTGAAGCTTTTCTTGTTTAGTTGCTTCACTTGCTGCTTGGGACCACACTTCTGTTGATGATATACATGTCTCAGGCTTTTTTTAGGTAGTATAGTAATACTTTGCTACCACAGAGATGAAATGTGAAGCTGTACAGAGTCATAGCTGTATAGTTAAAGGTAGGAGTAAGCTGCAAGCCCTTCAAAGGCAGTCTGGGTGTTGGGGAGAGAGAACAAATTGTGTTGTAGAAGTCGGGTGTGTTGAATGTGTATGATTTCTGTGGAGTTGGGCTGCTCTTGTCTGACTCTCCTTGCCTTGAGCGTGAAGGGACAGGGAGAGGAGCTGGTAGGAACTGGAGCCCTTGGACTGGCTGGAGGCAAGGGTGGTGCTTTGAGTGGGACTCCCAGGCAGATCTGTTAACCTTACCTGTACTTTGCCTCAGAGAAGAGCTTGTACCGGGTGTTCACTGTTGGCTTAGAGAAGTTATCTGTACTTGGGTTTATTCCTCAAAATGGTGGCAGAAGAGTATTGATATTGCAAAGTACAGGGGTGCATGGGATGTCACAGTGCCAAAGTGATTTATAGTAGCAGAGAATGATCAGTTTTGTGTTAAAAGCTTCAGTGCCTGCATTGTTTAAACTTTAATTAGCCCTCCCCAGTGGAACAGCAAGCATGTGTTTAGAGTACTGTTTAATTTGTAATAAATTTGGAATTAGGGCAGTGTTTTAATGGTACTCGGCTTGCAATGAAGTGATAGCTGAAACTACAAGGATTGTTAAGCATGGTGTGTGTTTTGGCAATATAAAACTCAGTATTACTGCATGTGCATTCTTCTGTCCTCACTAAATACTCTGCCAGCTAACAAATAATTGAAACAGTTCTTTGAGTGTGTAAAGTTTAGATTATTTAGAATTCAGTGTGATTGGTAGCACTGAATAGGTCTGTGCTGTTCATGGGTGCACTGGTTACTCAGCAGAGCTCCTGCTTTTCCAAGTAAAATCTCTTACCTGTAACTATTTGGCCAATACACCTAAAGCACATACAGCATCAGGAGCTTTCCTTGACCAGCTGGTGCACTACTATAAACTTAAAACTGTTACTAGCTCTTCATGGTGTTGGAAAACCCTGGTATGAGGCTTTTTGGTGAACATATTTGACATGAATAATGAGTGAAGTTACAAAGAGCACAGAATTCCAGAAGCTTTAGAGGTAAAGCTCATGAAAGGAGTGGTACCTTTTGGGGATCATCCTAAAGCATTATTGCCAGGTCTTCTGACACTCTGAAAACTTGAGGTTTGTTGTGGGAGTAGGAGATACATCTTAAGGACAGAGGTCACTACAGAACATTCTGGAGGGTTTGGAGTGTCATATCTACTATTAGAGTTTTTTTGCTGTGAGGTTGACTTTTTTTTTTCTTCTTTTTCCCTCCTTATCTTTCTCCTCCATTCAAGGTTACTCTCAAAATATTTATGGTTAAAAATAAGGAGTCTGAAGTGCACGTGTGG
The DNA here is from genome assembly GCA_013396655.1 of Campylorhamphus procurvoides. NCBI lineage: Eukaryota > Metazoa > Chordata > Aves > Passeriformes > Dendrocolaptidae > Campylorhamphus > Campylorhamphus procurvoides. The sequence continues at coordinate 604,598 of WBMV01004231.1, read as the reverse complement.
GTTGAAGTTTCACAGCTTCAGAGCTTACTCTTGCCTCATGTTGAGCATAGCTTCAACTTCCTTGTCATCTGAAGACTTTTACCCCTTTTCTTTGTTGTTTTAAAAGAAGGGTAAGACCTCATTCTTCCTGTAAATACTTCCCTCTCAACATGAAAATATTGTGCCCTAATCCTGAAAACTCAGTGACTGGGAGTATTTGTGAGTCTCTTTATCTGTTGAAAGTTTCTGTACCCTCTAGAGCTGTGGGCTTGACTGTGGTCTCCTAATTCTGTGTGCACACAAGGAAGGAAGGAGCACTAGATGCTTCTTTGTACTACAGCTTATGCAGCACATAACAAACACCTGAAACCAGCTTTTTATCTTCAGAGAAAGTTACTCTTGAAGTTACATGAATGAAACAAAGGGCAAAGAAACAGTTGATTGGAGGCTGCAAGCTATGGTGAAGAGTGCCTCAGTCTCTCCAGAAATAATGTATTCAAATTTCAGTTTTATGTTATAATTGTCTACCAGTGTTTATTAGGATTGACATTTTGTGCTGGTTTTTTATTCATATTAAAAGTACTCTATAGAAGCACGTCTTTAATTAGATTTCACTCACTCTTTGTCTTACTGGTTAAACATTTGTTTCCAGTACAAGTCACATTACTTGATTAGATCACAAATATGGAAGAAATAAAGATAAAGCCTGTGATGGCAAATATGTGGTAGCTCTTTCTGGCTCTTGAAGGATGAAGTGGGATCTGAATTCTGCAAAGAGTTGTAGTTAAGTCTAAAAAAAATATTTAAAAAAAAAAATTTGTGACTTGTTTTTCACAGAAGAAAAAAATATTTGAAGTGTAAGGAGCAAAGTAGCCAAATAAGTCTGAGGATTGAGCAACAGTAAATCGAGTCATGTGACTACAGCATACATATGGAAATCTCTTCAGTTCTGCAGTTACAAAAGGTTACCCAAATTTCGTAATTCCACTTCTTTTTTTGACTGTATAGCTGCTATTGTTTAAACAGTGTGTTGAACTTTGAAAGCAATTAAATCCCCAGGAATATGAGCTGCAAGGCGGTGACTCCAATCCGATGTGCCAGATGTAAACTCATATGGGACAAGGAGACTGCAAACGTGCACAAGGCAGTAACAGTTCACCTTAATGCCTGAATCAAAAACAGAATTGCTGTTCCAGAGTGTAACTGCCCCACCAAAATGGCAAGTGCTGCCTACCAGGCAGCTCTTTTCCACTTGTTTGTGGAATTGGTTTTTATGCTTAAGTTTAATCTGACTTGGCACAAGAATGGTTTAGGTGTCATTGTCCTCTAATTTCAACTAAAATTTGAATAAAAACATGACCTAAAAACTATTACTGAAAAACAAGGGAAATACTGTTATGGTGTTCTTACTGTGTAAGTTGAAAGGAAATATTTTGAATCAATCTACTTACTGGACTGTAACATTTATTGTAGTAAGTCACCTTTTAAAGAATGTGTTTTGAATTGTGTTACAAAATTACAATACTTACTAGGCATTTAAAAATGAAACTGCAAAAATGTGTATTTGAAGGGAAGATAGGCTAATTGGTGAAGATTTAGAGGATGTTAACTGGAAGGTGAGGGTATGTGTTTGTAATTAAAACTTATATTAAAAAAATGGGGAAATAAAGCAATGGGTCTGGGCTTTAGACAAAGACATGCTTTATACACAGGTGGTACAAAATTATGGTCAGTAGTATTAACATGGCAAAATCCTTGGTGAGTCTGAGAAGTTATATGTTGCCATATATTAAAATATATAAAACAGCCATGTATCTGTTGGTATAAACCACAAGGGATTGTTTTATATAAGAACATGAGAGTATTAACGCTGAGATACTGTGGGGAATCTGTAGTAGGAGAGGTGAAATCAGTCTTAAATCAAGTGGGGGAGGAAGTGTTTGTTCCTTGCACAAATATGCTTTAAAACTGCCATGTTCCCATGCTTCATGTTCCCAACATCTGCAAAAAATAATTCAGCTGTAGAAAGCAATTACAAAACCGTTTAGAATAAAGCATGCTACAATTGGGTGACTTTTGACAGGGGGAGACTTTGAAAGGGAAGGTTTCAGTAAGAGGCAGTGGTGGTTTCTGTAGGTGAGAGATCTGAATTTTCTAACAGACTGCAATTTAGTTCTTAAAGTCACTGTTCTTTTTGAAAGTGTGCATGGTGGATTTTGGGTTATCTTGTTTACTTGGTAGTCTTTTGTGATTAGAAGTTGTAAGGCACAGGAAATAGCTTTATAGTTCCTTCCTCCCACAAGTTGTAATTCATTTGTGGCCATCAGGATGTTTTTCTTGGCTTATCTCTTTCTGTGCAGTTTGCCTTGCACATCTGCCACATAAATTATGAAACTGAACTTGAAAAGCTGAAAATGTATTTCAGATCCTACTGTACATAATGAAGATGGTATCGTTGGTCAGAAAAAGCACAACTGCTACTTGCATAGAAGGTCTGTAATAATACCTGGTATTCATGGACTAAATTGACTGGTGTCAGAGTTGCAATGGTTCTGAGGAGTGGCTGAAAAATAAATAACTTCAAACGGTCAAGTGTCTCTAATGTTGTGCTGTTACCTCTCTGTAACCTGAGGTATTTTACCAGGCATTTTGGCAGATGGGTCCCCATCTGTTTCTTCGTTGAATGTGGACTGCTGGCTTCATATTTGGTATCCATATGTTTCATCTGTAAGGCTCTAAATCTAAGCTGCGTGTTTTATAACAAAAGTGACATTACTGACAGGAGCAAAATGAAAATGCATTAAGTTTGTTGCATGTTTTTTAGTTAATCTTCACTCAGCAAGGAAGAGAGATGCTGGTTGAGACAGTATTCAAGTTCACTGAAGGCAAGAACAGTAGCATCTTCATTTTGAAGGCAATTAATGTCTTTTTCTTTGAATAATTATTAGTAGATTTAGGTACATAGTTTCCTGAATGTCTATTACATTGTTTGGGGTAACAGGCAGATAAATGATGTCTTATCTTTCTGTCCTCTGTCTGTGAACCCGTTTGCATGTTGAGCTTTCTAAGGTGACAGACCATCACAGGGCAGTGAAATCTGGCACTGAATTACATCTTTCTATTTGACTTTGTTAAATCCTTTGAGTTTTCTGAAACACAAGTTTGGACCAGTGATCAGAGCCTGAAGGAAGGGATGCTCACAGAAATGGGTGGAGCTAATAGATGCTGCCCTTGTGGCCTCTGGTGATTTGGGAGGCGGTGCTGTGCGGATAAGGATCGGTTCTTTTTTAGCTCACCAATTCAAATGCTCAGTTGAAAGTATTTCATGCCCAGATGGATAAGTATTAAATGATTTTTTTAATTGGCAAAAGTGTTTCTGGAAACTAATTAACAGTTTAATAGATGCCAAGATTCCCACACCTGGGAGTGGGGGAGATGTATCCTGTACTCAGAGAAGTTGTGTAGCTTTTTATTTACTGTGTGCTCTCAGTAGTGGAAACCAACTTCTGCACAGTTTAAAAATGGATCATTTAATATTAAAGCAACTTTTTTGCATTCTCAGAAAGCTTTCCCTCTATTTCCACTCCTTCACAGGAACCTTTTAATCTACATACTAAAAATAGTTTAGATAGACACATGACTCATAGGAGTCGAATGGTGAGGATGAGATGGTGTGTTCACTCCTCTCCAAGGGCTTCATCTTAAATGCATGTGTGTCTGTGGGTGGAGGTTTTCTAGATAACTGTATTGTGAAAATATTGCCAGGGTCTGCCTTATCTCTTCTCCAGATGTTGATGTTCGCTTGGCTCATTTTATAGTGCATTCATTCATTTATTTTTTAAAAACAAATATGGTTACAAGCTGAAATGTCTAGAAGCAAAGCTACTATTATTCATTGGGGGTTTTGTCTTAAGTTGTCAGCCCCTGTACTGATTTCTGGGAAATGTGAAAACAAATTACTGCTGTAGTGTGTGAATAATATTCCTAAAACATGCACCATGGCTCAGATGAGCAATAGCTCGTGGGTCCCTGTGTTGTGTTAGTGGCTGAGGGCTGGCTCCTCAGCCTAGGGGGTCCAGGCAGCCGAACTGTTGGGAGAACATGAGCTGCTGGAAGACAGAGCTGGGGCTTGAACTTCAGAGGCAGGGAATTGGCTCAGCTTTCCAGGTGTGAGTTACTGCTGCCTTTGTTCAGAGCTTACGTTGAAGCTGCTACTGTGCTGGTAACACACCATCCCTTATGAGAAAGCACTCCTGTTATCCTCTCTGCCTTTTCGTAGAAACAGTGGAGAGAGGAGAGCTGAATAAATGAACCATATGCATGTATTCTTCTTTATTCAGTGCAAGAAACTTTTCTTGTGCTGTAACAACGTTTTCTGAACTATTTAATGCCATTTATGATCCTTTCTGGTTAGATAATGCAATCTATTGACTTCTAAATCCAAGAAGCACTGGCATAGAGCTGTGCAAGTGTATTCTGACAGGGTTTGTCCACGTGGACTCTAAAGACTATTACAGTAATAGTCTCCTTTACTGTGTCATCTCACCAAGCGAGATGGTGAGATTTCATTCAGAGTCTGTAACATCTGTTCTGTCATGGGCCAATTTAAAGTGTGCTTTGCTTTTATTCTCTGTGAAAGTCACAGGAAATATGAAGACTTTCTAAGAATAAGGAAGCTGCTAACAAAATTACAGAAGGAATGAGATTAAAGTGTTAATGTGTGGGGACTGCCTATTGAAAGGATAATGTTAAACACCTTATTTAAAAGATAAAATCATGTTGTGTCTGTTTTGGCACACTGAATAACAAAAGGTTTAAATATTTGTTAAAGGACTTTGACACCAGACTTCATAGTGCTGCACAGTAATGGAGCTTCTCTTGTCCTCTGTTCATCCAGAGCCCTTCTGCTCTAACCCTTTTTCTTTTATAAAAAAAAAGTAACTTCTTTAGTGTTGCTGTGGGTTTGAGTTGTGTTAATGTTCATGCTGTATGTATGATACATACATGTAAGTAAAGTTTGAATTTTTATTTCTTCTGCACTTAGTCCTTAAACAGATATTTACAGAATGGTGTCTCATTGGAAACTGTTAATGGTGGTAAAATGTAGAAAGTTTCTCATCTCAGCTTTTAGTATTTTAGTGTTCCCAGTTGTAAAATTAAAAAAAAGGAAAACAGAAGGTGCATAATCCAATGGTGTCCTTGGAGTAATAGTTAAAGGCGTAATATTATGCACATAGGAGTCCCATGTATACATGATATTGTAATTGGTTTGAAATATACATTGAAAAAATATAACTGTGTAACCGGGTTCCTTGTTGCTGCTGCTGAGTCCCTCAGCACAGTGGGCAGCTTCCCAGAGGTTTGAGAAGTGTTTCTAATTAGGCTTACCCTGTCCAATCCAATACCTTTATCATCACTATAAAGAAACTGCTGTAATGTACCCTGTCTGTGGCTTCTGGTTATTTTAGTTTTCATAAGATTAGACATGGCATTTCACAAATCTTCTGTGGATCTAATGTCCAGAGATGTACTTGTGTCCTCAGTGACACCACCCACATCAATAGCAATGCTAATCCTGATGGTGCTTTTAATGGAGTGGTCTGACTCTTGCCCCAGGGCATACTCAAGGCTTTTAAGTTTGTGCAGAAACATTGACTAAGATCTGTTAGACTTTCTGATTCCTTAATATGTTTTCAAGCAAGTTCCATTCTGAATAGATGGATGGGTAGATATTTATTATTCTTTCATGATGATATTTATTATTCTTTCATTACCTTTAAATATCATCTTTTGTTATGGTGCTTTTTTTTCTCTAGTGCATGTTTTCTATGCACATGCTGTTGAAAGGTTTCTGCATGTTTAAGAGACTGCTGATATTTGAGTATTCATACAAAATGCTAAGTGTGTGATGTTTGTAGATCTGAAACTGAGATATAACACTATTCCTTTCCCAATGAATGCTTATCTTAGGAATAGTCCCTTCAAAAGAACACTCCCAAAATCTAACCATGAACTGTGAGCTTCCTTTATGAGTTGTGATTTCATACTTGGGATTTCAAACTTGAGTGTATTGTCAGGATGTTGAGCAAACAGAACACCACTGACCATGGGAAAAATATGGAAGATAGAGGAGGTGCTGGGGAGCATGAAGTGGAAATACCTGTGTGATGTTCTTTTGGGAAGACCATGTGCAGCAAACTTATTTACACGTTCTAGTGCTACAGGCTGCCCTCAAGGTTCTAAGCCAAGTGTTAAGTCACATGAACAAAGACAAAAATTATTGCATCTTTTCCTTTAGCAGGTTTGCTGACATTTTTTTTAAATCATTGCTGTTTTAGCAACATCAAACCTTCAAGTTTGATGGTTAGAGTAGAGATTAGGTGAGAGAATACTCTTCCATTTCTGTTGCTGACTGTGCTCAGAGCCTTCAGTTTCCCCATCCATATTTCCAAAGAGTTTCTGGCTCAAGGCACATGATATGGAGAGATTTAGGGTGGGATTTTTTTTTTCAGTGTGGAATCAACAGTGATTGATGGGGATGATTAGTTCAGGCAAAACAAAACTTGTGATGTTACCAATTGGAAACTATTACTAGCAGCAATACAGTTGCATAAATGATTGTGTATAATTGAGCTGACTTAAGTTACAGCATATGAATCTGTAGAGAACACGGTGTGGTCCTGAACAGTGGAAAATCTTCACTGTGAAACAAATATTTCAATCCAGGATGTTGTGTTTATTTAATTTTTTTATTAAATTCTTGGGTTTTAACACAATGACTTTGCTGGCATAAAAGTGGTTTAAAGAAAAGAATTTCTTAGTCTAGAGGAGAAAAGCATTATTTTTCAGTGCTTAATTTTGTGACTATTTTGTAGAAAAACCACTGAAGTGCTGTTGTTACTGAGCAGAGTATGCTTCATGCTCAGTAATATTGTCCTTCTGATCATTAGGAGCTTGATTCATGTGTTAGATCAGAAGCCTGAGCAGAGTAGCTACTTACATCTCTCAGAGCCTTATACTGGAGTATTGTGAAATCAAACACAAATAAACTTTTTTGCAGATGTTTTTGTCACTTTAATAGTGTTTGTGTGTATTTATGTCCATGCTATGGGTTATGTTCAGTATCTGCTGGTAAGGAGAAGGAAAATAGGACTCATCTTAAAATCTGCCGTTTCCTGTGTCACCTGTGATCCTGCAGTGTGTGATGTTTTATTTTCATGCAGGCCATCCACAAGCTGCCTTTCATTTTCGTGTTTTAAAGAACAGCGCTGAGGAAAATCTCAGACCTGCAGGATTTTTATCCTCTTATGCCTAAAAGTTCAAGTACTTTCAGATTGTTGAAGTGGCAGGTACTTGGTAAACTTTTTGGCTGGACCTTGATCGCTTCTCTGATCTGAGTTTTATATGGGAAGGTACAGAACTTTTTGTTCCTTCTTGCTCTCCCTAACACCAGCTAAACGTCATGCTTACCTCAAGTAATACAATTGATGACGGTCAGATATTTACAACTATTACCCACTGATTATTTATTAGCAATGTCCATTTATTCACATAGAGAAATTTGGTTTCAGATCTAAGCTGCCTATTCAGTGTTGCTATAAATTGTAGATGCAGACGTTTAAAGTTGAGCTTTCTCATGCAAGAAAGTAAATGCTAACATTTTGCTGACTGTCACTGTGCTGCTTGTTCCATAGAGAAGTGACAGTGCCCTCTCTTGGCTTTTCCCAACAGGTTTTGTTTGGAGGGGTTTTTTTGGTTGTTGGTTTTTTTAACCAAACTATACTGAAATAATTTGTAAGGGATACAATAGTGAGTAGAAATCATCTGTTGACAAAAATCTGATTTGATAGACTTAAATGTAAGATACAGAAGAATGCAACAGTTTGATGTTTGTCAGCTCCGTTATTGCTGTGCCTTTATTTTTGAAAGTAACTTTCAAAATACACTTTTCAGTTTGATGTCTTTGTCCATGTCAGAAGTTTCTGTAAGTGTTCTTTCAAGATTTCAGTGGTGCAGAACGTGGGGTGAATCCAGATGTAGTCTGGCAGGTAACAGGGTATTTTAAACACTGACTGCAAAGTTACTTTCTGTCAGCCTTGACTGTTGCAGTGGGTTTGTTTGCAGAGTCCATGCAATCCTGCACGATTCCCTGGAAGCTGCCCAGTATAAACTAATCTGAGAGCCCCCCCTGGTGTCGGAAAGTGTCCTTGGATATTAAATTTATATCAATCACAGGAAGCCTTGGCAATCAGGCTAGTCACTTTTTCCCTTCACATCTGGACGTAAATTATTTTTTTGTTGCAAAGGTCACAGGAATCATGGGTAGGCCATGGAATGAGGGCCATAGAAAACATGGGAAAGGAAGAATAAAACTGTATTTCCACCTTTTTAGAAATGGTTATTTTTAAGTGACCTGGAGTGATGCCAAACTATACAACAGTGGTGTGGGGTTTTTTTTCCTTGAAGTTTACATTTGTTGCTGAATTAAATGTGGCTTAAAGATGCTTTGGTTTGGAATGTTTTGGCATTTATAAAAGAGCTTTCTCCAAGTTACTGAGAACAATAACTTTTCTGCAGGAGGAGTTTAGAAATAGAGCATGTTTCTGTACTTAGAGAGGCTTAACTGCACCTTCTTTCTTTTGACATGACTTAATTTCCCTTGTTTTCCTTCCGTTTTCCCCTTTCAACCCCACTGCTGCTTTAGCCATGTGCTCTGAGCTCTTCCATACCTAGTGCTACCATTTATTTTTTTTCAGTAAGTTTGCATCTTTTCGTGCATTTTGCATTCTTAAATTCTTTCCTCTAAGAAATTAAGGAAATGCTTCATTTTATGCTTCCCCCACCCAAGCCTCCATCAAGTCTCTTGAACAAACGCTTAAGGAGAGGTTATAAAAACAAGCAGAACCTTTCCATTCAGCTTGCCGCCTTTCCTTGCTTTGGACAAGGGAACCAGTGTGCTGGAAGCGGCAAATCCTGAAGCCTGGAGCTTTGGGGTTGTGTTTTTTTTCCATGCATGTGGGAAATAAAGATGGTATTAGTTCACATTTTTATGTATGGTGAAGAAAATACGAGAAACAGAAGCTTGAGGTGTGTTTAGCATAAATGAATTTGTGAAACCTTAATTGCTGTTGTTCCAAACTGCTGCTGTGTTCCTACATGCTTTTTTAAAATATAGATTCTGTTAGCTTGCTGATTATTTATTCAGTCGTGTAGCTTACACTCTCTTTAGACACAAAGTTGAATAAAATCATACATCAGGATCTGACAGCAGGAATTCTCATGCTGAGAATCGAAGATTAAGTCCAGGAATTTTATTCTGTTTTAACAATTACCTTCTGTGTCCCCTTTCAGACTTAAGGGGATCTCATTCTTGTTTCTGCTGTTTATAACTCCCAGCTCCAAGATCTTTGCTATCCTTATGCCAAATAAAATTGAACAGGAATTGCTGAAATGCTGCTTTGTGCCAGCTCCTGCATGTACAGAGGGATGATTATTGAGCATCTTGGGGTTTTTTCTCCTTTTAGATCTTTCAGGTTCAGAAGAGGTTTTTAAGCAGCAAATGCCTTTTCCACATTGCATTATAAATCATTAGAACTTTCCTACAGTTTAATTAATTTGACTTTGTGGAGTGGTTTACGTTGAAAGTCATCATTTTACAGGGGTTGTTCTAACTTCTGAAACTGTTGTATGATGTACTTTTAAGTAAACTGTTAAACTTCTGACATGATGAGTGTAAACATGTTACTTCAGATACATTCCAAGTATGTAGGGAAGGCAGGGGCCACCAGGTCTCTTTTTGCCGCTGATTTCATTAGTGTCCTGGACTCTTTGCTCCAGAACTAGAGAGCTGATTTTAAAATGTTCTCTGTATGAATGAGGCTTTGGGCCTCTTCACCCACTTTAAACGTAAGTAGTGTGATTGTGTTATCAAATATATCTAGATGCTTTTAGGGGCACAAAGGAGGTTGCTGGGCTTATAGGTTACCTGTTTGAGGGATTAATTTAAAAAAACAAAACACCATATTTACTATTTTAATATAAACAGCATGAGAAAATTTGTTTCTTTTTTCCAAGTGGGGCTTTTCTGTGACCTCGTGTAGTGACAGCCTGAGCTCCCTACAGTACCTGCACTGCTGGTAATTGTAATTGAGCGCTCTGCAGTTTTTCTGTTATGCCTTAATTAAATTGAAGCTAGGAATCAGACTTTCCAGTGAATCTCACCTGCCTTACTTCAGTCTTCTCTGTGGATTTTTTTTTTCACCTACACCTGTTTGGTACTGAATTCTTGAGTTTCACTAGTAGCATTTATTTAAAAAGCCCCCAAAACCAAAACTCTGCTCCTGATTGAGTTTTAAGCCTGTTGCAAATAACTCTTCACTGTTACAAACCTGTAAGCAAACCGTATCTAGTTGCAGAAGCTATCAGCTTTGACTCTAATGGTTTGGGCTGGATTTTAATTTGACCAAAAGCCATTTTTGCTGGACTGAATCCAGCTGTAATGTAATCCCTAGTTTCTCATCTGTATTCTTGAAGACTAATAGAATAGTAAAACCTTCTTAAAGATAACTTAAATGTGTTGTATGGTGTCCTCAGGGTAACTTGTGCACTAAAGCTGTTTTCTTTCCCACTCTGTAGAGGTATCTCATTAAGTGAGATACGCACTAGTGTCATTATTAAGTTTTCATGTGTTTCTCAGTTTTGATGCTAATCTTCATGTGTGTGAATTTTTTTCCTTTGCAGCACCAATGTGGTTATGAATTATTCAGAAATAGAGTCTAAGGTTCGAGAAGCAACCAATGATGATCCATGGGGACCTTCAGGGCAACTCATGGGAGAGATTGCCAAGTAAGTGATAATTTGACTCAGTGATGAAGAAAAGAAAGGTGCATTTTATATAAGAATGTGAAATTTGCTGCTAAATCAACTTTGCTGTATGTAGACTGAAAATGCTGAAAAGTTGCTGTAAATCAAGTCTTATTTTTTAAATGCATAATCTTAGAATGTATTAAAGACTGTAAAAAAAGCCCAAGTATTTTTTAAATTCTTGGGTTTTTTCATTGATGTACCCTCAAAATTCTCTCAGTATATCTGACTTTTTTGGACTGTTTATTTTCAAAGTGCTTTTTTGTGACTTTTCCAAACAGAGCAAAACATGTCGAATTGAGCTTTTTTTCTGTTAAAATCAGTTTGACTAGATGCAGTGGTTATGAGGGCATTCATATTCAACGTTATTTTTTTTACAAATTAGTGAAGGTTATTTTACTTCCTCAGATTTTTAGAATTACTTTCTTTTGTAGTTTTGGAATGTAAATAAGTAAAACCGGGGATAGCTCTTTGCCTTGCAATGTAACCCGATGTGCCTGGGCTTAGATCACGCTGCCATCTACTGCCAGCCCCGAGTCTGAACAAGCTGTTGTGGAGAACCACGGAGAACATTTATTCCTTTTGTTTAATTCTTTAGGGCTACGTTTATGTATGAACAGTTCCCAGAACTCATGAACATGCTTTGGACTCGAATGCTGAAAGACAATAAAAAGAACTGGAGGAGGGTTTATAAGGTGTGTATATCTGAGACTTGGTGTTGGTCTGCGAAGGACACAGTGCTTGGTGCTCGTACTGTGTTCTTGTGTAGTGTCTTGTTTAGATACTCCTACAGCACTTTTTCCACCAGCATCCTGTAATTTCTTTCCTGTGTTTTATAATTCTGTTAGTGAAGTCAAAGGTGTCTTTTAAATGCTGTATATGAAAAAAACCCCACAAAGTCTCTGCTTTTAGAAGTATGTTTAAAATGCTGCTTAACAAACGTAACAGAGCAATTACATTTTGCTGATATTCAAGTATTGGAGTAGCATTTGCAGTTTGAATCTACCCAAAGGACTTGTTACAGAGCTCCAAGAGAAGGAGATAAGTTACTGAACTATCAGAAAAACATTTTTGAAGGAATTCAAGAATACTTGAAATAAAACGCAAACTAATCTTAATTTTCTGCCAGTTTGTAGTTCTTTAAAATTTGTAGTTTAACTTTGAGTGAACCAAATTTTCTTACAGGTCTTATAGCACTTTTCCAAAACACAATTAGGACATAAAAGAACTGAGTCATTTGCATTTTTTTTGTCTTTGGCAAATTAACATGGTACAGAAACTTTTTGCTTGAGATTGTATCATGCTGCACTTAAAGTGGTGTTCAGTGTACACTGAATTATGCAAATATAACCTCATTTTTTAGAGTTGATGTAATAGACTAGCTTATATTCTGTTTTTCTTGATGCCAGGATTGTAGTAAGACACAATTAATTCTAAAGCATGGTTTGTGCTTTTCACAGGTGCTTGATGTTTTCTAGTCATAGTAATTGTTTTCCCTGAAGTACAATAGAAATTAATATTTAATGCTATCACACATAGCTACTTAATGTTATAAAGACTTCTTGGAATTGCTTATCAGGTTTGGATTGGATGAAATATGATCGTTTTAGCTGAGAAAGGGACTATTTCAGAGAAGGTACATTATTTTTTTTTCTAGACAGAAATCCTCAGCATAAAGAGTTGAAATTAAGGTATTACTTAAACTTCATTTGTTTGTCACTTACTTAAAATTGTCCTGAAATGCAGTTTTATATAGCCATTGAATCCTTCAGAAGACTTCTTAATTCCTGTAGGAGTTACTTTTCAGTAAAAGCCATTGGAAAACTGTGAACAAAAGAGGCAAAAGAAAATCCTTCGTTTTGCAGGGTTAGCTTTTTCCTCTTAAATTGCTACTACTTTCTCTTAAAATAAGGAGTAGCTGACAAAGGTAACAACTTGTGATTTAGTAGTAACAAGTTATAGAGATTTACAAATACAGTTTTGATAGTCTAAAGAGCAAAAGGTTCATGTGAGGAAAACATGTCTTTTTCTGTGTGAGCCATACAATAAGCATTTATTTAAAAAGGGAAATTCTTATTACTTACTAATTTGGGGAGGGGGGTAGATTTTGTTTTCTATTGCCTATTTAAAAAAAAAATAAGGTAGAGCTTTTGTTCATGCAATCATAAGGTGCTTTGTATTTTTATAGTCTTTGCTGCTCCTAGCTTACCTCATAAGGAATGGATCAGAGCGTGTTGTTACAAGTGCCAGAGAACACATTTATGATTTGCGATCCCTGGAAAATTACCACTTTGTAGGTGAGCAATAGAAAAATCTTATAAGCAAATTAAAACAGTAGTTGGAGTTGTCAGTCACCTGAACCAGCTTAGAAGCTTCCCCAGTCTAATTAAAATGTGACTGTTGCCAGTTGTGTGAAGAGTGCAGAATCCAAGACGTGGGGCCCTAGAGTATTAATTAGTGAAGACAAGAACTTGCAGAAAAGACTGGCTAATAACAACAGAACCAACACAACATGAGTGTTCGGGTTTATATTAAAATATGCACTAGAGACTGGTCCCCTGTGGTGTCCGTAAAGGAATAGCTTTAATCATATGGGAAGAAAAGGTTAGAGCTCCAAAACACACACATCTGTTTGAAGCTGGGTTTTTTTTCCTCCCACCAAATAATATTTACAGTGCAAAGGCAGCAAGGCCAGTGTGTGTTTTGAATGTGAAAAAGGCTGGAAAGGAGCACATTTAGCTTATACTACTTCCCAACTGAAAGAAATTTTTCAAAAAACCAGTTTTACAATGAGATTGAGTTCTTGCAATGAAACTTGCAAAATGCTAAAAAGACTGAGGGGAAAAGGGGGATGTTTTGAGGGGTTAAAATTGCTCAAGTGGAGAATATAAGTTCTGTCTCAGTCTTTATTAATCTTTCCAGTGTTTCAGCAGCAGTTAGATGATTCTAAGTACACTGTTCAGTGAAAACTCATTTATCTAAGGATGAAAATTGGTGTTAAGGTATTTGGTCCCTTTTAAACAAATGCAGCAGACCTCAGTAGCCATGAAATCTTTGATTGCTCTGTTCACTCTTATTTATTTTTTCCTTCTCCCTGCCATTTTCCATCCATCATCTCTATCCTGCATTACCTATACAGATGAGAATGGAAAAGACCAAGGGATAAACATCCGCCAGAAGGTAAAAGAAATGGTTGAATTTGCTCAAGATGATGATCGGCTTCGGGAAGAGAGGAAGAAAGCAAAGAAGAACAAAGACAAATACATTGGGGTGTCCTCGGACAGTGTTGGAGGGTTCAGATACAGTGAGTATTGGGCTTCCTCCCAATCCCCACTTTTATCTTGGCTTAGATCACCTGAATAACTGAAGGAATTTCTAATATGCTCCTTTTGAGGCTTTTTATTTATATTTCTTTAACTGTCAGTGTTGCTGTTATACAGCAAATCTTGCGTATTTCCTCCCATGCAAATTTAAATTAATTACTTGAACAAGTCTTTAAGTTAGTCTTTTCTGATAATAACTAATTAGATATGTATACAAATAACATTAATGCATTGGCTTAACCCAAACTTAGCTGTCTTGTTTTTATCCATAGGCAGAGCCTCCTTGTGAAATGAATGCTGCTGTAGCAGAAGTAGATAAAGAAATGCCCTTGTAAGTTAGGGTTTCTTAGTCTTTTAATTAGGAAAAAAAAGTGATGGTGCTTTGCACCCACTGTGGCACAAGACTTGTTTTGCCTCCTCCTGCCAACCTCCTTTAGAGCCATTGGTTAATTTGGGTTAGGGCTTTTCAGGTAGTGATCCTGCTTGGGTGGCACAGTGTAGATAGGTAGATGCCATTGGACATTTTGATTTCTCAAGTAATACTTGAAAAATAACTGTGGATTTTCTGCATGGATTTTGGGGTCTGTCAGATCTGACTTTAGGCACCAAGTACCTTGCTTTCTCCTTGCTTCCCAGTCCCTGCCATAGTGTGTAGTGGGATCTGAGCTCACACTGGCTTTTACATTGGATATATCCCAGCATGCCATCCATGATCCAGCTGTCAGTCTGTGTTTTCTTTGGCCTAAGTAAATACTTGGCTGCTTTTATTAAGGGATGAGTACTGAAGTCCCAGTGGTACAAGGCTATGGGTTGCTAGAATTGGTGAATTCTTTGAGGCAGGTTTGGTGTAAGAGCTGAGCAGTAACTGTGCAGGACTTAAAATTTCACCTGTCCCTCTCTGGTGCTTTTTTTTTTTTTTTTTTTTTACTCTTCACTGTGAGCCTCAGACAGACTTACTGCCTTCTGGTTTTGACAGGTTATTTCTCTGTTCTCCCTTTTTGTCATATGCAGAGTGGTTGAAAAATCTTTGTAGCAAGATATATCTTTTTTTATTATATTCCTTTGCTACCTGATTGGAATTCTGGTGATTCTCTTTTTAGGAAATACTTATGAGTCATTGTATTTGTACTTTGAGTACATGTCCCTCTGTTCTTTCACTGAGCTTATCTTTTGACTTGCTCTGTACAGAGTCGTGATCTATCCTTGTATGCAGGGTAGAAGCCTTTCTCCATATGCTCTGTAGTTATCACTCAGGTGTTTTAATTTAAAGGCCCAGTTTCTTTGTCTTGTACTTCATTTTTATGGTATTTTTCATTATTCCTTCATTTGTTGAGTAAAGTGAAAAATGGGAAAAAAACCCCCAAAAGAATCTTTGTAGTAACACAAACCAAATCTTTTCCCAGGTGAGAGTTCTAATCAAAAAGATTCTAGTTATTTCAATATAAAATGCTTGTATATTCAGATTTTTTCTTAATTCATTTTGTCCTGAAGATACTGAGCTCTTGGTTGATTTCTTTTTTAATTTTAAAATTTCTGTTGCACAAAGAAGCCCTTCTGAAGGAATTGGCGTTAGAATGCTTGAGAGCCTGACATAAACTGAAATAAAGCCATTTGATTCTCCTGCAAAATTTAACAGCAGTACATTTCTTAGCAGTGTCTCCTTTTCCAGTGATAAAGATCTCACTGAGTATGTCATGGATTTGTAACAGGTTCTCTACTGAAAAAGTGTTATGCATCTGAACAAATATCATTGGGGACTTGCACTTATGTCTTTAGTAAGGAAATACATGCTCTATGATGTGAAATTATCAGACAGGTGTAACTCAAATTTTACAGCTTGTAGTACTGGAATCCATGGTTTTCTTTCTATTAAAAAAAGCTTAATTGAATACATCTTGAATGTTACCTGAGCTGCAATATAATTTCTGTGTAACTTGAAGTAATTTTTTTTCACTGTTATTCCGTTCTGCTACTCAATTTTACTCAGCTTAAGTAAAAAAGAAATTGAAAAATGTGAAGCACTAGTGAAAAATGTACAAAAATTGTCACGTTTCATGTGTGTGATGGCCTGGAATATAAAATGTCTAAAAATGCTGTCTAGAAACCGAGCTGGTTTGTTTGCTTTATACACTAGTATTTTGGGCAGAAGGTCTGATACAAGATCACAATACAAGTTAAAGTGTGCTGTGCTTCTGATAGTTAAGTCTTTGCTAAAATGTTGCTTTTTTCTTTTGAATTAAACTCAAGTTTGGCTCTCTGTGTCTAAATAGCCCAGACTTAAGTGTTTTAAACTTCCTTGATGGGAGTTTACAGCAAATGTGCTTATTTCAAGTAAAACTGACAGCTGTTTGTAATCTAAGATATCAACATGGAGGTCTTGAATAATTGGTTAGAAGAAAAGGGTTGATTTCCTGATAATAGTGGTCAGCAGAGATGTTCAGGGTACTCAGTGGCTGCTGAAAAGGTGAATTGACTGACTCTTCTTTTTTCATATCTTTAAAAGGTTTCTTTAATTGCTAAGTGTGGAAAAGAAAACAAAGTTATTGTGCATTTGTACACATGTTTTTTGATATTTTGATCCTGTGCTCTTCTGTATTCTTGAATGACAGTGTATTAAAAAACCCAGTGATTTACCTCTGAGCACACAGCTTGGCCAGGAATGGAATATCCTACATTAAGTGACTGTCCCAGAACTGGCACGTTGTCTTTCTGACCAGCTGCTTGTGCAGCCAGTGTTGATTGTGCCTCTTGTGCTTCTCCAGCAGAGACCAACAGGATCCTGGTGTGCTGTGCATTAGGATTGTTATTGTCATAAACAAAAGTCTTTGAATCTGCATTCCTGCCACTTAATGATTGGCATTCCATGCTGTGCCTTGCTGTAATAGTGTTGATTCAGCACGGTGGGAGCTTTCAGTTTACTTTGAAAACTTGTAAGGCTTTATGTATGTGGGGCAGGGGGGCTTGAGAGGGATTCCAGGAGGACCACAGTCACATTTATCTTTACTATTTTATATCTTTGTCTTACACAGGTGAAAGATACGATCCTGAGCCTAAATCCAAATGGGATGAAGATTGGGATAAAAAGCCAGCTTTTCCATTCAGTGATAAGTTAGGCGAGCTCAGTGACAAAATTGGCAGCACGATCGATGATACCATTAGCAAGTTCCGAAGGAAAGATAGGGAAGACTCTCCAGAAAGGTGCAGGTAATAACTGGACTATTTTAACACCAATTAATCTGTGAAATTGCTATTATAGAGCTGTTTGACATTGCTGAATATTTGTTATAATACTCTGCCATTCTTTTTGTCCATATGGAAACATGTTTGAGTTCAATACCTGCTTCATGGACTTCTCATGCAGGTCTTTGTGGCCTTAGGGAACAGTGTAGCTCTGGCAGTAAGTTAACTGCTCTTGGCTGCCTTCCATTACTGCCCCAGCCTAGAGAGCTGCTGGCAAAGCAGGGAATTTGGCTGAAGTTTCCTAAGCTTTTCCTTGTCTCAGCAATTCAGTGGTCTTGTGCTAGTGTACCAAGGGCTGCCGCTTAGTGTTACACTTACTTTGAATGCTGAAGTGCCAAGGAAGACAAAGATTAAAATTGCTTAGACCTACCTTGAGACAGTGCTGCTTTCCTGAGCTGATCCCAGGAACCACAACCTGCAGGTGATTTTTTTTTTTTTTTTTAAAAGTCAATTTCAGTTGAACCTTTTCAAGAAAATTCTTGTATTTTACATCTGGTCATTAAACTTTTCAAGTAAGGAAGAAAACCTACCCTGCTTTGCCTCCAGAAACAACTTTATGTGCATCACACTTCAACAGGTGCATTGAATGTAATTATCTGGAGATCAAGTTCGTGCTTAACAGAATCCGAAATTGCTGTAGAGAAAGTGCTCAAGTATATTGAAGTAATTCCCTTTTGGGAAACAGCTTAAAATTCACATTTGCACTTTTCATTAATATTCAGATTTCATTCATATTTTTTATTTAATTTTATTTAATATTTTTACAGGAGTATCTTCAGATACAGTCATGTACATTTATGTATATGGATATATATGAATATAAAAATACACATGGACATGTGTATACTTTACAAAACTAAAGCAATTTTGCACAGAAACAGGAAATAATGATAATGGTAGCATTTCTGAGAAAGAGCTGGTATGGTCTTCTTGCTGGGGCATTAATAAATCATAAAACTGGTATTCTTTGCACACATCAGGGTTCCCTCTTAGAACTTACTATCAATGGACTACAAAGAGAAGGGATCAGAAGGAAAGTAAACAATTTCAAATGTAACAATGGTATATTGCTGTGTGCTTTTCTTACCTTTCAAAAGCAACTTGTCCCATGATGTCTGCAAAGCTCACATTTTTTTAATCTTATTTCCTTTGCTTTATTTCTGAATGGCTCCCGGTCTCTTACACTGGATAAAGTCTTGTACTTTTCAGTGGTTTAGGCAGCCTTTCTGAAGTCTAACCTTTATCAAAAGCAGCTTATTTTGATGACTTCTCCACTGTACATCTCTACCCCAGGTGACACTGATCTTTTTCCTCTGGCTAGTACTACGTTTTTCGTTGTTGTTTTGCTCTTGTAACCCTTGCCTCTTCAGTTCTATTTTTTATCCTGTCTTTTGGTATATATCAGTTGGAGTATTTGTCTTGATATTTATAAAAGCGATAAAGTCAGGACTCAAAATAAAGGGGGATTTTCTGGGGGCACACGTGAGCAAAGGTAGTTTGGTGATTGCAGGTTCCTGAGAAGGAATCCAGGTTGCAGCAGTATCGTTGCTTTGGCTCCCATCCTGGAATTTCACCTCTTGGCATGGTTATTAGATACCATGGAAGGTATTTTATCAAAGTGTTCAAATGAAGGGGCTTCTTTCCACAGAAGCCATCAAAGGATCTAAGAAGGTTGAACTCCAGGTTATAAAATGTCTGTACTTGTACTTAAAGATGCTGTAAATACAAGTCTTTCTGAGTGCTCTATTAGCAAAATACAATATTTAAATATTGAAATTGAAGGAAATGTGAAATTTTAATTGTCATATAACTTAAGCTGAAAAATAACAAAATTCTGTTGTAAATGCCTCATGAAATCCATGCATTTCTATGTTTTCACACTTCAGCAATTTTTTTTTCTGAAAAAAACAAAACAAACTTCCAAAAATTTACTGGCTTGTTCATACCCTGCTGCTATATAATAACAACTAAGCTGCCATTTCTCTTGGAAAAGTGGCTAAAGGGTGATATTCACTCTGATGGCAAATGTGCTGTTTTGTTCTATTGTTTCTGTATAGTAACTTCATAAACATTATTTCTTGAGCACTGTAAAGCCAATAAAGGCCTAGAAGCACAAAGAATGTGACTTGTGCTTCTTCACTGTGCTTAATGGAATTTGGAAGAGATGGTCTTTATGTACCAGAAGAACTTGGCCAAACTTCTGGATTTCTGACTTTACTTACAAAGCCAATAGTTTGCATAGATGGAAAAAAAATGCTTCAAGCAATGAAGAACTTTAACAAAGAGCTAAGAACTGTGATACGGATTGTTGAGTGTGCAGTAGATTTCAGTGGACCGGCTCTACACAGCAAACTGTGGAGTAGCTAGGTCTGCTTCAATACTTAAAAGTCTCAGTAAACTGTTTTTGTTGCCTTAAAGTATGTTCAAAGAAAACCCCACACTGCAAAAAATTTAAGGCAAAGAAAAAGATTATGTCCATACTTTGATTTCTGGAAGTTGTAACCATGTACTTTCTTTGCAGAAGTGTTTTTAATTATTTGGTACACTGCTAGCTAGAATTTTTATTTTTATGTTCTGTAATTCTCAGATGAGGCATGGCAATTTTACTAAGCACAATAAACACACTTAAAGCAAACATTAATCTGTAATTTTTTTTTTTTGTTAATGTGACCATTAAAGAAAAATAAAAAGTGGATCTCCTGAGAGGAGGGTTTGAAAGCAGTACAGGTTGTCATGGAAAATTGAGTCTTGTAATATTTATTGTCCTTGCTGGAATATATGTTTAATTTCTTTCCTCAGAAGCTTTTAGTCCTTTATTTTGGTAGAGATCACCAAAGCCTCACTTTTTCATAGTTGCATTAGTGATATTGATCTATAGCTGTTCTGTATCGATCACTCCATAGGTCAGACTTTGGCTATTGATGATTTCCTCAACCCACAGAGGAGGGTGTGTGGACTTGGTGGGGTCTGTAGTGAGGACAAGAAACATATTGCAGGAGTTTTGAAGAGACTGAGCCTTACTTTGTTGTTCTAGTCTTGGAGGCTTTAAACACACATCTAAAAGGCAACATCATCCACACTCCTCTGAGGCTTTTGGGATGGATGTACCATGTACACCATCTAATGTGCAGGTCTGTTTTCTCTGGGGGCTCATGTTAAAATCCTGATGTCATAAATGGAAATGTGGTTAGTGGTCCCCTCTGATGTGTTTGTGCACACAGGTGGATACCTGCATAACTCCAAAACTAGGACAGTAGGGCTGCAGTCACACATCAGGGTTGAAGTGCCTTGAAAAATGAGGTTAAGGTGGTGCTATTTGAGCTCTTGTGTGTGTCTGTAAGGCTGGCTCAAGCCAATCCCAGGAGCTGCTGATTGGCCAGCAGCTATGATATTTATCTTTTTAAAAGTAAAAAATTGAAAAGGGGAGGGAGCATTTACGTTCAGCAATCTTACAGAATTGAGCTGTCCCCAGTGGTGAGCAGGTAATGTGCACAGAGGAAACGACATATGCAACGTGTTCCAAAAAAGCCCACCATTGTTAGCAGAGAACAAAGGCTCCCCTCCAGAGTATATTGCAGTTACTGTCAAATTCCCACTGACAAAGGGACAGCCTTTCTCAAATCTTGCAGTTTTAGTATTCTAATGCATTATTAAAATAAAAAACCCTTCCACTTTCGACTCTGTTGCTAAGGGAATTACTATTTCGAAATATGTTTCATTGTATTTAGGCTTTCGCTACAGCAATTCTCCCTGTTATGTGCAAATCTTGATTGTAAAAGGCAACATGACTGTTGGTGGGGGCCAGTTGGTTTGTTTGTAAAAGACTTAAAATATGAAAGTAGAAAATGTAACAGATTAAACAAATAGTACGCAGTGACATCTGAAAAGTTTTTGCCTAAATGGTTGACGTTTTTCTTTTTTTACATTTTAAGAGTAACTGTGTGCGCTTTGATAGAAAATGAATAGTATCACTTTCTTTTCCCACAAACATTTTAAAGAATATAAAAGCTGTTTCTCTGAAAAAGGAAATGAGCTGAAATACAAATGGAGTTGTTGAAACCTGAAAGACAGTACTTGTATTTCATTCATTGCTTTCTGTCTCTTGGTGTAAGTCCTGAGCAGACCTGCCAACTTAACTTTTTGTTGCTGAAGTGTTGCATAATGTGTGGGGGTGTTCCTGTCGCAAGGTAATTCAGTGTACTGGATTTAACCACTGATTTCTTGTTATCTTGTGCTGTGGACTTGCAGTTCTTGTTTAACAAAATAACCTGCTTTTCTTCGTCACATCTATATAACAGGTGCAGTGCTATGTGATGTGATGGGTTATGTAAGGGAGAGACATCTCTTTTCTCAAATGTAGGAAGAAACCATATTTTTATTATGAACTTTGCTACAGAAACCTGCCATAACCAAAACTCTTGTGGCTTAAGCCAGATTTCCACTCAAGGAACTGAGAAATCCATCACGAATGCTGTGCTATCACTTTTGTTTTTCTAGTGACAGTGATGAGGAAAAATCAAGAAGAGCTAAATCTCCCAAAGCTGAATTTAAAGATGAAGAGGAGACTGTGACAACAAAACACATTCATATTGCACAAGCTACAGAAATTACAACCATCAGACAGAAACGCTCAGCAAATCCTTCAAAAACCATTGACTTGGGAGCAGCAGCACATTATACAGGAGACAAAGCAAGTCCAGAACAGAATGCTGCTGCTCATCCTGCACAGCCTACAACAAAGGTGAGGCAGCAGGGGGGCACAATAAAACACAGTTTCGGAAACCGCTTTCTTCTGACCTCTGAGACAATTTCTAGTTTAGGGTAAAATTTTTATTATGCAGTATTCAAGGTAATTATCAAAATTGTTCAGTTGTAGTTTTCAAAATCTGTGGAACAGTTTGATTATAATCTATGTGATTGATTTAGGATGTAGAATATTTTAAATATGGTCACTACTATGTTATACTCTTCAAAAAAGCAAAGAGAAAATCTTGGCTTGAAGTGTGAAGGATTCTCTGAACCTGCACGCTTAATAAAAAGTTACCAAATTCTTCAGTTGTAATAAAATCCAAACCTGAATCATGAATTTTTTAGTATTTGAGTTTACATTTAACCACATTCCAGTGATTGTTCGCTTCAAGGACAAATCTGTCATCTCTTGAAAACAAAAGAAAACAAAAAACCCCTCCAAAAATCCAGAAAACTTCTCGATGTCATTTGATTGGTGACATCATGAGATGAGATTGTGTAATTTCTTCTTCAGGCTGCTGTACCCTCTGGCAACAAGTTGTCTAATGACCTGGTTGACCTGTTGTTTGATGGAGCCAGCCAGCCAGCTTCCACAGGTAGGCATGTTTTGATTTTATTTCAGTAATGTGTATTTGGAACCAGTTCTGAGGATAAGCTTTTTTGTTGTTATACAGATAAGGTAGTAGATAGATTGAGAAATGAATACTTAAAGACAATTTAGAACTGCCCAGAACCTTTTGTAGCAAGGTACTGTGTGCTATTGCATGGGACTAATAAATGTTAGCAGCACAAAGTTAAATGCCAGATCAGTCTGTCAGAAACTGTATGTAATGCAGTTATTTATAATTAACTCTAAAAGCAAGTGCAATCCACTCACATTCAAGCATTTCTCATAGTGCACTGCAGGGGCTGGGCAGACGGAGATGGATGATCTCCATAGAAGCTTTTGTGTAAAGTATATGGCAAACTTGTTTCTTTCTTTTCTCTTGGCACTTGGTTGATCCAAACCCTAATGCCAAAAGGAAATTGCCACCTAAATGTCAAATTACTTTTTTTGAAACACGTCTTCACTCTCTAAATGTGCAAGTCCATTAACCTTCATATGGACTTACCCTTAAGCTCTCAAAATGTAGTTTCTTTTAGGAATGTGTTAAATTTCAGTGCATTGCATGCAGGATTGGTAGAGGATTTCACAGGTTGGTGGTTTGCTTTTCAAAACATAATACTTTAAAGACTTATTGTGCTTATAACCTCTTAGTATTGATGGGCTTGATTGTGGCGTGGAATAGAGAAAGGGTTTTGTGCACTTGTGGTCTGCTGGGACAGTTGGGAGAGAGTTAATTGTGGGCAGAATTTCTTTTGTTTAAACGTCACTTTGAGTAGCAGATAAAAGATGAGCGGATACCTTTTCCTAGCTAGGAACCCTCACAGAACTTCTCCCCTTTACAAATAAGCAGGGTCTCATGATAGACAGGATCATATTGACATTGTTTGTAGAAATATGCGTGTGTATCTTAAACTGAGCTGAGTGTCTGCTGTCCCCTTGCTTTAAAGACAAGGTAGAATCAGGCTGTACCAAAAAATGGCAGTCCAGAGTGGCTGGAGGGCCACGTGGCTGCGTTCAGGAATAGGTAAAGACTGCTCTTACTTCTAGCTGAAGTTATGCCACTTTTGGGGATATTATAGGGGGAACCCCTGATCTGTAATGTAATGTATGAGCAAAGCCAGTACTGTGACTACTCAGACACCTTCCTTTCAGCACCACCCTACCACCATGCTACATCTGTAAGTATTTAATACACTATAAAATATATCAAAACAGTACTGGAGGGGAGGGAAATTGCCATGGTAATTTAGTATCAAACATCTAACTTAATTTTTTCTTTATTAGTTTGAATAGATCTTGAAAACTTTGTTCACTATTTTTGGGAAAGTAGACAAAGTTTTCATGTCTGTTCTGAAATGTGTTAGTTCCTAGTGATTAAGAAATAAAATTCATTTAATATGCCTTTTTATTAAAATGCACGAATGCTTAAATGTAAGCAACAAGTTATTTTGTGCTATTTCATATTTTATTAGCTTCATGTATAAAGGTTTTCATTGTACATTGCAGTTACCACAGTCCCATGAAATTTTAAGATCCTGGAGCAGAACCACTACCTCGAATCAATACTGAAAATTCTTCTATTCCGTTCTTACAGCAAAAGGGATTGGAGCCTTTTTAAATTTATATATATGTATATAGTGTGTATTTATTTTTATAAAAATAAAATTGTATTGAGAATAGATGTTTCCACTTCAAAGCAAACCTGCCCATATTTCAAACAGAACTATGGCAGCTTTCATATTACAGTGTATTTAAATCTTTCATCAGTTTGGCTCTTTGCTGTAGTAAGCCTTTTTTTCTTTTTTACCTTTTTTTGCTTCTTTTTCCAAAGCAGCATTTAGAAATGGTGCTGAGAAGAGGCATATTACCAGCTGGTCTTGCTAAATAACCTCTGCTGACCTGAGCAGACAGATGGAAAGGGTTCATTTGTAGTGACAGATCTCGCATGGGAATCTTTGAGGCCAGCTCATGTTGAGAAGATTAGCACTGTCCTTCACGTGCAGGTCACTTGTTATGACCACTGTTCCTTGCAGCACAGGGTGTGGGAACATTCCCAGTGTCAGGCAAGACAGAAGGAAAGGGTCAAATGCAGCCTTTGATCTGTCCTGTGAAGGAACTGGCAGGGAAGTGATGTGAATTCAGGGAACTCTG
Source organism: Campylorhamphus procurvoides (assembly GCA_013396655.1). NCBI lineage: Eukaryota > Metazoa > Chordata > Aves > Passeriformes > Dendrocolaptidae > Campylorhamphus > Campylorhamphus procurvoides. Next base: position 579,686 of record WBMV01004231.1, on the reverse strand, counting down.
GATTTGCTTATCTGTGTATTTTCAGGTGCCGAGATGTGGAAAAGGTTGGTTGGGCTTGGCGTTACACATTACTGAAGCAACACAATTTGTACATGAGGGAGTGGGTTTGTTGCCATACAGGAGAAGACGTAGGATCAGTGTTAGACCTGCTGGAAATAACTTTTTGGTGTTCCTGAAGCTTTAACTTGTGATACCTTTCTTTAGAGAGTAACTGCATCCAGCTTAATCTCTGTCTTTTCTCTCTGGAACTTGATTTCATTAGAAAACAGGCAAGAGAGGTGGAAGAAAAGTTCACTTGATGGAAAATGTTAAGGGGTTATTTTGGGCTTGAACCTAATTCTGTTTTTAAAATTAAATTAATCCCAAGGCACTTTTTCAGGCAGCCCAAGGATAATGGGTATAGCATGAGAGCATTGATTTCTTTTTTTTTTTTTTTGAGCATGTGATCAGGACTATGTCATCTGTGTTGCTCATTGGACTTATAAACTCTCAGATCATTAACCCATTCTGAACTCTAGAAGCACAGGTGATGAAAAAAATTATTTGAAAATATTCCTTGCAGTAGACAGAGTAAACATAATCAAAACAGGTTTTTTACCTTCATATTTTACCAGCCCTTTTTAATTCTCAGGTTTCAGTCAGAATAAAACTTGTATATAAGCATAGGTAAGATGCATATTAGATCTCTACAGAATGTATTGAAGAAATTTCTTAACTTTGTGTGAAATCTTTTCTCTCTCTTGAAAAGGTGGTAAAAGGGTTTCAGTAATGCTCTGTTTGTGAAAATTCAAAGAGACCATCCTTGCATTCCCTTCATGTTTTATATCTGATACTACGCACTCAGCAAGAAGACATTTCCCCCAGGAAGAACAGTCGCGTTCCTGGCAATGTCTACAGTAAAATAACATTAAAAAGAAATACAAGTACACATGTATTAGGAAGTGAATGGTTCCTTTTATTACTGCTGGCCGTTTATTAAAAAGGAGATGGTTTTAGTTTAATTAACCCAGTTGAGAGTAGCAGATGGGGCAGAATGTCTTGCAGCGATAAGACAATTCCGAAATGGCACCAGATGTTGGAAGCTGTCCCTGGTGGTCTTTGAGTGCAGCACAGATGTTCGAGTCCCACCTGGCTGGTTCCTAAGCACTGCAGGCTAAGCAGCTGTGATGTAACCTATATAATGTAGGCATAACACTAAAAGCAAAATAATTGAACTGCTGCAGCTTCTTCTAAGGGTGGGACTGCTTGGAGGTGAAATCTTTGAGGACAAACAAATAAGGTCAACTTCTTGGCTTCCTCAGGTCAGTGGAATCCCTGCTTAAAAGCAGTACCAACAATAACTGGGTGATTTCTTTCTTTTTTTAAAAAAATCCTCTTTTTCAGATTATTTTTAAAAAGCATCTTTACAATATGGTTTTTAAATCTTGTGGTTTTATACCTTGGCTGTATCTTTGTAGTAAAAATGGTTACTATACAGTATTCAGAAGTTAATAATTTATGTGCTGTATACAGATGTCTAGTTGGAAAACTTCACATTCTTGTAGAAAGGGAACAAACTTGTAAAAAAATGAACACAAATGCAAACTCTGTCCTTGAAATCCCAATTCAAGAACATTGCAGAATCATTCATGCTTTAAGTAACACAAAAACTAAATATAAGATGACATGTAATTTTTCATGGGAAGCATAATAAATTAACTTTTATACAGTAGGAATGTTTGGTTTTATATATTATCCTTTTGAAGTTTTAATTTTACAAACTGCCAAACTAGTAGCATTGGTTCCTAGTTAAAAACTTGTTAATCTTTTTAATATCTACATTTATTTTTAGGGGTGACAAAAACTTGCATATTTTAGTTCTTCCCTAGGAAAACAAAACTGCAAGATTGGCAAGGCAGTTGGAAATAATACAGTATAGGAATGAACAGGAAAACAGCTTAATTAGGGAGCAGAATCAATAAATCCATTGTGTCAAGTACAGAACAGCTTTTCTTCATAAATCTACATACAGTTGTTGCAATGGATCTTTGCACAGTCCTGTGACAGCTTTTGGCTTCCTTCTCTTTCTAGGTGCACCAACTGACCCATTTGGAGGATTTGCTGATTTTAGTTCACCTGCTGCTTCAGCAAGTTTCCCATCATCACAAGGTAGGATTCATTTCTGGATTGAAATGCTGTTTAAGGGTAGAAAGAGGGGAAGAGAGGCCATGTGGTGTTATTGAAAGTCACTTCTCTTTGCATGGTAAACCCTGTCTGTGTAACTGGGCCACAAGTTCTGTAGGAGTAAGGAAGATACCCACTGCCTGGCACAGCACACAACTCCAGTGTCCACATGGCTGGCTCAGTGCACATGCTGCCGTTTCGCAGGCAAACATATAAGCTGTTACATAGTAATGGCCACCATCTGAAAAAGGTTTCCCTTAAAATTGGACCCCCCCAAAAAAATAAGATAGGCTGGGAAGCCACCTAAAGCAATCAACTTCCCTTTGGGGGAATGATGTTGGGAGCCTGCGGTGCTGCACAGGCAGTACAGGGCTGCAGGCAAACATGGAGTGGAGAGAGCTGGCTGGTTTTGTGTTGGAAGTTAATTTGGGCATGAGTGTTATTTGTCGCTGGGGGTTCTAAGCCAGGGTGTGTAGGATTAAGTACACAATGAGAAACTAATAGCAAAGAGGTTGATCAGCAAATCTATCTGTGAGCCAGCTTTTAGCCAGCATGTTTGTATCTCTCCCTTTATTTTGGTATGTTACAAAAGCTCTACTGGACACACATTAGTTAATACACCTTTAACTTGCTTGGTAGGAAAGAACTGCTCTAATTTTTTTACAGGCTTTCTTAGTCAAACCCAAGTTGTTTTGCAAACACAAAGCCGCCTACTATGCAAATAACTCCTGTGTTAATACAGTTTAAATTGATACAATCCTTTATCTGCATTAACATGATTAATCTATTCCAATCACCATTATGCAAGGGACAAAGAGTCCTGTGAAATGATTAATCATTCCTGAACAGCGTAAGCCCCTCTAGAAATCTTTTCTTTCTTGATTAATCATCTTTGAAGTCCTACTGAAGGGGTAAAACCTTCTCCCTTTTACCCCCACTTCCATTATTGCTGCTCAGTGCACAGGTCTGAACATAGAAGGAGCACACTCAGCATTTACTTATCTATCAAGAATATTTAAAGTAGGTTTTAATTTTTAATATGTAATACTAATTGAAACATTCTAATATAGCCCCTCTTTGTGAGGAAGATCAAAGCAAATGTTCTAGTAAGGCCCAAAGCTAATGAATATTAGCCCACTTCATGCACTGAAGTGCACTTGGATTTTATGAACAAATTTACTCTCCTACTATTCTTTAAATTGTAATGTCATGGTAAAATGGAGATGACTAAAGGTTGAAGGTGTATGTTGATAAATATTTACATGAAGTGTGACAGACTGCTGCAATTACTGGTGAGTGGGTGGGATAAAATTGTAGCAAATGGCCATGGGTGGCCATTATGGAATCCGCCATTGGATAGACCATGAAATGGAAACTGGCACTAGATTCATCTACCCCAGTTCTACATGTTTGAGTCTTCATTCACTCAGCTAAAGAAATTCAAGAGATGAGCTAAATGTGCATTAGCTCTCAAAGTTCATTTCATATGTCAGCAGTGTTGCTTGTGACTGCTGAAGTACCAAAAGTGTATCAGTGAGATAATCAAAAGCTGACCTGGACGGTGGCCCAGACTCAGAACAGGATTCATTGTGTGGCATGAGAGCTGTTTAAATGGTGTTGCTTTGTATTCAGCATCTCCTGGAGATGTTCTTTTTAAGCTTTTCTTCCCCCATCACTCCTGTGAAGTTACACTTTTCTTGTTAATACAGAAACATGTGTTTTTAAGGCAGGTAACATCTTCTCCTGTTTGACTCAAAGGTTATGACATGCTCTCAGTTCACTGGTTTGTGTCTCAACATCTGTGATGCTGAAATAGATGCTCTTGCAGGTGTCTACAAACAGCTCATACTATTGGATCTGTCTTCACAGTGGGATACAGAGAGAGCTTTAAGTTCTGTGTTTTGATTTAAATGCTTGTCTCCAAAAGCTAGTATGTTGAAATGAAACAACGGTTGTGATGAACTAAGAGCTCAGCAAAACTGCTGCTGAGAGAAATGCTAGATCGAAGATTGAATTTCTGCTTCAAGCCAAGGCATTTAGTTCAGGAATCAAATTTAGAAAACCTAATGCGTTTTACATGAGCACTTCATGGGATGGGAAGTGCTTTCTCCTTATCTCAAATAAGCATTCCCTGACAACCTGCTCTCCAATTTCTGGTTTTTATACCCCTCAGCATGGTCTTACACAAAGAGCTACCAGTTGTATGCAACCAAATTTGAACATAGCTGTCTTTGTTTTATCATGGTGGAATTTGCTTTATCAAGCGGCTCGTTCCTGACAACTGCTCTCTCAGCAACTACCAGAATGCTGAGGAAAAAAAGTTGATAAATGTTATCAAAGTTCTAGGTGTTGTTTTGACTGTAGCCTCCAGTGTACCCCTAAGTTATCTTCCAGTTGTACTTCAGCTGAAGAAAACCTGTCCCTGCATGTCTTGCAACCACAGGTGACATGTTATCAAACATCCTTCTACTTTGTATGTATGGGTGTTTCATATTTCCTTTCCTACCTTGTTAAAATTGTTGGAATATTCATGAGAGGGAATGATGTCCAGATGGAGGTTCTACCTGCAGATGTTAATGTGGACGGACACAGATCAGCTCTCATTTGTTTCAGTTCATGGAATATGGCATTTGCTCAGTGCCTTTCTCTTAAGTCTTTTGCCTTTCTTCTCTCTCTTCCTTCCTCCCACGCTCTTGCCTTTCTTTCAGATACAGCAACAAGTGGAAATGGAGACTTTGGTGACTGGAGTGCCTTCAACCAAGCTTCTCCTTGTCCCAGTGCTTTATCTGGAGAGCTCTTCAGCAGAACTGCACAGCAGCCAGCTCTGGAGCCGTTCGGTAGCTCACAGCCAGCTTCAGGCCAGCCTCCAGCTGCTTCAGATTCTCCAGATCTTTTTGATCTGATGAGTCACCCTCCGACAACCATGACCACCTCCCCAAGCTTGAATTTCTGCATGATGAATTCCACTTCTGTGGGCATCAGTTTACCCATGTCCAGGTCACAGGTATGCTGCTATTCGTGCTATGCTGCTAATGACTTACCTGGATTAATCTTTTGCCTTTTCCTTAATCACAGCATTGAAAAATAATTAGTCTTGCTCCTGGAATCCATTAGACCTGATCACTCAGATGGAATCAGCATGTTATAAAAAAGTTTTGTCCAAAAATATTTGAATAGGCTGCTAAAAAGAAAAGTCCTTTTGTAAGCTAGTCTTCTCAGAGATGGTCTTCATTGCTCTAGGAAGTGTTGCTGCTTTTGAAGAAGTCAAGGTTGATGCTTTAAAGCCATTTTCTGCAGAATGTTATAGGTTTCCAACCTGTTTCGTTGGTTTTATTATTGTCTTCTATAGAAAAATTAACACTTGTTGTCTAGTCCTGTTCCCTACCAGTAAATTGTTTCAAATGAATACCAACAAACTTCTCTTTTTTAGCCTCTGCAAATCATGAACGCGATGATGCCGAAGTGTAACTCAGCTTACGATGCAAGGACAGAGATGGTCCAGAAAAATGCAACCAAAACTCTACCCGCAACTTGGTCAGATCCCAGTGTAAATATCAGTTTGGACAATTTAGTACCTGGGATGCAGCCTTCCAAACCCCAACAGCCATCGCTTAATACCATGATGCAGCAACAGAGTAAGTGATCATTGCAGTGTTTTGTGTGCATGCTGAGCCCTGTCTGTGTTCAGTAGACTGTCCTGAGATCCAAGTGTTCTATCCACTGCTGTTTTCCTACCTTTAGTCACACTTGTTCCTTAAACTGCTGCAGTGTTGTGACATAAGCAATGTTTTCCAAATGGAGATTGAAGTGCCAGGAGGCTGTATCTATGCAGCTTCTACTGCTGACCTTGCACCATTGCTGTATCTTGATTTCAGGCTTCCTACTCCTTAGAGCTTCTCTAGAATATGCAGAGCAGCATGTATTGGTAAAAAATTATATTTAAAACTTTCATAGAACTTTTCTGAGTCTTCACACGGAAAACAGGCAAACAAGCAAAATAAAATCACAGAATCATTAAGGTTGGAAAAGACCTCGAAGATCAAGTCCAGCCTGTGACCAATCACCATCTTGTCAACGAGACTAGAGCATGGAGTGCCACACCACTTGTTTCTTGAACATCTCCAGGGGTGGTGACTACACCACCTCCCTGGCCAGCCCATTCCAATGCTTGACAATCCTTTCAGTGAAGAAATTCTTCTTGATGTCCAAATCAGAAGTAGCTGTGAGTTTGGCCATTGGATATCCATGTTCACAGCAATTACCACTTAAGTCTCTTAAAATACATAAGCACCTTCAGTGTCATCAGATGTGATCAGTGATTTTTGTGTACTTTCCCTTTTCTGCAGATATGCAACAACCCATGAATGTCATGACTCAAAACTTCGCAGCCGTGAACCTCAGTCCTCAGCCCAACATGATGCCTGTTCGACCCCAGACAAACACATTGATGGGAGGGCCCATGCCCGTGGGGATGGGAATGCCCAATGTGATGTCAGGTACGATGGGAATGACCACCATGGGACCCACACCTATGATGAACCAGGGAATGATGGGAATGAACATGAACATGGGAGTGCCAGCCACAGGAATGGGTTTGACAGGCACAATAGGAATGGGGGTACCCAATATGGCTATGACCTCTCTGTCTCCTGGGACTGTACAACCCAAGCAAGATGCCTTTGCAAATTTTGCCAATTTTAGCAAATAAAGATTGTAAAATAGATAAATAAAGTGAAATTAAAATAAAATAAAGGGGCAGACTGAATGAAGGATTTTTAGCTGCACAAGTATAGCTGGAGAAGGAATGGAAAACACTGATTAATACTTTTTTTTCTTTATCAGTTCAAGTGTCTACATAAAGAACCAAAAGCTATTTTCTAAGTGTTGAAATAACTAGTGTTCAAAATCTGGAGAGGTAGGTGAGAGATTCTTCTAAGGAATGTGTTGAATGATTTTACAGAATAATTTGTATTAAGACCATCAAAAAACCTTTCCTATGTAGAAGAACCAATTTTAACTTTGAGACTTGATGGAAGACTGGATTGGGGACTGGGTAAAAATGTTTGAATCTAATTTTATACTTTTCTTTTTTCTTGAAGAGCTTTGACTTTCTTTTCCCCCTCTCCCTGATCGCTTTGTCATAATTGGATCATTCCTTTTACTACCACTGAGTCCACAATTGTGAAGTCACTCAAGTACTATGATCAGTTTTTTATAAGAATATATATTTTTGTCCAAAAATGGCTTACATATGTGACTATGGCTAATTCAAAGGGACCTGGAATGTATATATACTTTTGCTAATGTTCCAGCCACGCTGCTGTATTACCCAAATTTTTATTGTAAAAGTCCTCTCTCAGAAATTTGGTGATCAACAGATTTTTGGGGTCTTAACATGCTTCTAATGTTATATCTGGTATCCTGTGCAAGTCTGAGAGAAGCTTTATCCAAGACTGCTGGAAGGTTTCCTTTCAGAAAACTCCAGAAAATTCACTTTCTTGGAGTTCTTTTCCAGTGGCACTTGGTGTCCTTTGTAGCACCGATGTCCCTATGGAGCCCCTGGTTTAGGCCATCAGCAGCAGGTGAATCACACTTCAGTGATGTAAATCTGTTACCCAGCCTAATCCAAAGGCATTGGATCTTGGCTTTTATACAACACTTGGTGATTCTTTTGTGTAAATATGACATTAGCAGCTGTGGAATCCAATAGAGGAGTAAAAAAATATATATATTAATAAAGGAGACCTGTAGCAGTCAAAGATTTAACTGATTTACTGAAAGCAAAAGAATGAATTAAGATTTTTTTGGGTTTTTATTTTTCCTTCTGTAATTCTGCATTTACGTTCACATGAATCAAGATTTTAGAATCTGGAACACAAAGACATTATATTCACAAGCTGAGAATATTGTTAAGAATAAGCACTATACTATAGGTATGAAATTTATTGCCTCCCTTTTCTTATGTTGAATTTCTTTTTTATTATTAAATTGATAAAACTTTGTTTCCATTGTATTCATAATGTTCTGTTATACATAACATTAAAATGTTCATTAAAATCAATGTTGGGCTGCTTTTCCTTTCATTCCATTTGACGTTTATGAGAGCATTTGGGAAAAAAAAATAATTATAATTTGGGCAAAGTAATTTTTATAAATAATTTAAAATTGTTTAATGACTTCTTATCTGAAGCCTTTCCTATCTGGCTCTACTGTTAGGAATTAAAAATGAAGCAGGCAAGATATCCTGACCCGCTCCAGCCTTGCTAATGCTCCATCTACAACATTTCTAATTAGGCAGAAATTCATGTACTTCAGCTAAGTGGTAATGAAAAGTGATTCATTTGCTGAATAAGAGATGAGAGTGAGTGTAATTAGCTGACTGCGGTTTTTAATCTTTCAACAATTCAATGTGTTTAAATTAGTTTCAAAGAATAGGAGCTTTCAAGTGTTGTTACATCAAAGTAATCAAGGCAGGCTTCAGTGGCTGGGTAGGAGAGATCGCACTGGTTCCTGTTCAGAAACCTTTACACTTATTGGGAATAATCATCCTCAAACCCTTTAGCTGGAACAGATGGCAAGACTCAAACTGGTTCAATCTAGGCAAAATTGTGGTGGGAAGAAAGCTGGTTCCAGGGATGGTACATAGGGAGCAAGGAAAAGTGAACCTGTAGTCAGGGTTACCCTGTTGTGCTGGTGGAGGGGTGCAGTGCTGCTCAATGCTCGCTGGAAGGTTTTTGGATGAGTAGGATGAGTATTCCTCATGGTGACCTTTTATGGTGGGATCATGTCCCTGTTCAGGTTGTTCACATCTTTTCAGAGGAACCAGTGATTTAGCTTCTAATCAAGACATGAATGATAATGAAGCAGACTTGTTAAGGGTTGAGAGTAACTCCAGGGGAAAATATGTGATCACTTTGGAGTGGTTGTGCCAATTGCACCTTAGTCACGGGTGCACAGGCTCAGGGAGCAGCTGCAGTGCTGAACTGATCACTGTTCATCCTTATGGATCAATATGCTTGTTACAAAGCATGGAGTGGGAAAAGCAGCTTTGTTAGCCAGATCATCTGCAAGTGGATGAGAACAAAGTCCTTTGATCCAAAACGAACATCAGAAAAGAAACCCCAGAAAAATTCCTTCATATCAAGGGCTGGGTGCATCCCTGTGCATCTTTTCTACAGTGGGGCAGGCTGAGGCATGGAAGTTTTGTCCCATTCTCTCTCCCAGTTCAGACAAATGGATCACAGGTACTAGTGCTTAGCAGAATATAGTTTACATTTTTAGATAAAAATCGATTGTAAAAGGGGTTGTGTTTGTTTAAAATATTGATTGTATTTAAGATAAATGCATTCTGATTTTCAGATATGAGCAAAATAGCAAAATAATATCTTTAAACTTGAAATTATCCTTCTAGGTGAAAAAACAAATGAGCTATTGTGTGAATGGGGGCAGATATACCACCATTTATCAGCTAGTGCCGAGTAAAATGTGAATATAACCAAAATCATTCTGCTGTGTTAGTACAACTCCTTTCATAATTTTTAAAGCCAGGTCCAGCTGTACCTGTGATTGCTGGCTTTGGCTGGCTGGGTGTTGTGTAGCACTTGCCTGTATGGTCTTTGTATAAGTACATAGAATTCTATATGTAGACTTGTATGAGTTAACTGTGTGTCTGTCTGGTCCTAAGAGGTAAACTTTTACCACTCCTGGATTCTGTAACTTCTAAACTCAGTAAGAGTTCAGTTAAAAGGAGTGAAGTCTTTTGTAGAGGATGTCTCTACTTTAGGACAGGAGAAATGGGCAGCAGAATCCACTTGTTTGCCTTTTTTTTTTTTTAATAGAATTTAAAAAAGGCATCTTGGTGTGTACAAAGGAGTAATAAACTCCAGCACAGGTGCAGGTTCAGTGATAACTAGAGCATCCACCATGTTCTACAAAAGAAATTATATTCAAAACAGCTAAACAAGGGTATTTATAGCAGCATCTGTTTCAGCTCTATCTGTCAGCTAAGAACAGTCTGACACAGCTTAGGGGAGGTGGGGGAGGGATTTATCAATGAAGTGTTTACATAATGCAGGCAGGCATTGTATACTCAAGGTGATACCAGCTATAACAGGATAACAAATATCTAAAGACACTTTTATTCTCAGAGGCCTTTGCTCCAGGAGTCGCTCTACAAAATTGCCTCCATGTTCCTCTGTGCATGACTGTAAACACTTTCATAGCAGATGACATTTTATAGTACCATCACTTGGTTCTGATTAAAGCTTTTAATGCAGAAGAGTTTGGTTTGAGGGGGGTTTTAATTCTTTTTTTCTTGCCCCCAAGTTTTACTCTACAGTGTCACTGACTGAAATTCAGAATTGTTTCAGGCCTGTTTGGTTTGTAGACGTATTGAGACTATTTTAAGTAAAGTATTGGAGTGCAGAGGGAACTTTTTAATTAATACTGAACTGTCACTGCAGTAAAAAACTGTTCATTGTGCAGAGCTGGGTGCTTGCTGATAGATTGGACAGGGGAAGACTAAAAGTATGAATGAAAGATTTGGAAACCAAATCCTGAATACCTACATGCTTCCAGTTATATCCCTCTAGAGCTCTGCCTGCAGCCCAGGAGCAGTAGTTGCCTTTTCTTTCCTGGCAGTGGAAGTGCATCTCCTTGCTGGGACAAAGCAGGGCTGATGCTCCTCACTGGCTGTTGCTGTGGGGTGAGAAGGGCCAAGGGGCTGTGCAGGTCCTGCCCCTCAGCCAGAAACAGAATCCATGTGAACCTTGGATTTCAAGCTTACTTGAACATTTTAAATATTTCTGAGGGCAAAGAGCTTCCTGGAGGATGGAGCAGCTTTTGGGAGCTGCATTTAGAGCTTTGAGGAAAGAAGTTGCAGAGCTTAACTCGGTGAGCTGGGTTAGTGTTGTGAGACTGAGAAGGATGGCCTGTGGAATTTGTAAGTCCACCTGTACAGTCTGTTCAGTGATCTGGTCACAGTTTTATCTAGCTGGCGTGCAAGGGAATTTTGCTGCTCTGTGTAAAATGACCTTTAAAAACAGATGTCTCATTTTCATTTTTTTTCTGTGTTTCTGCATCCACTGTTCACATAAGGAATGACAAGAGGTAAGAGAAATTCTACAGAATGGGGAAAATGAAGAAAGGTGCCTTTGCAGAACTCAGTGTATCCCTGGATTCTGCAGCTGGAGGTTCTTTACGTAGAGTAATCCAGGCTCTACATCCATGTAAATTCTGTGTGTGTACAGCACAGCAAAGGCTCAGTTCATCTCTATTTTAAAAAATGTCTTTACTCCTCACAAATTTGCAGATTTTTTTTTTAATCATGCCATAAGGTACTGGTTCAGTAATTAACTGGTTCTTTAATGGAGCTACAATTACTTTGTTTCATGAGAGGGGGGAAAAAAAAGAATGTACACCAAGACAGAGCTACTTTCGACATCTGGGAACCTCCTAACAGCTGGCTATCTAATGAATATGCATCTGCTTAAGAGGCTGTAGGCCATTAATAAACCAATAGATATAAAACAGAAACAATCTTTGTCAGCTTCAAATGAGATTGGACGCAATGTGCTGTGAAGTGTCACTGTCACATTGAATGCAGCCGGGGAGGTTAACGGCGGCTCGGCAGTGGAAAAGGCGGATGCAGGGAGAGGGCTGGCCCTGCCGAGCTCTGCGGGTGCTTTCTGCTGCATTTTTCCTCCTTATTTCTCCTGGTACCCATTGGGTTTGAGCCACTGGTGACCCTTTATTTGCCACTTCAGCTAGTCTCGTCTCTTTCGGTCTGACAGAAGAGGATGGGGGTTTTCCCACACAAATGAGTTGAGTGACATGGAAAATCAATTGCGTGAATAAATGACTGGGGAGAAGTTACAGGAATGTGATAAAAATGCACCTATTTGAGACCTGGGGCTTTGTAAGGAGGCTCAGAACAGCCCTAGAGCCATGTTGTACAACAAGATTGTTGTAGGGCGAAATAAATACTCTTAAAACAATGACAGTTACCTTGTGTGACTGTATAGGTATCTGCACCCCTAAGAGTTCTATCTGCACTTGTTCCAACCTGTGTAGCATCAGAGGTTGTCCCAGGCTGTACCAACATTTGATACCTGATATAGTTGTGTTGTTCTGCACCTCTGTTTCTTGTGGCAGCTCCCATAAAATAAGGAATAGATTTATTTTAGACATTTGTTTTATCCCTTCTGCACAGTTCAGGTTAGTTCAGTGTGTTCTTCTTTTCAAGGGATGATCACACTGAGCTGTAGCCTCTCACAGCAGTGAGAAATGTTAACTAGGTGGCATTTTCCTAAGTGAAAATCCATGATTTCCTCTCAAGCCCAGTAATGGAACAAGGCACTGTCAGCTGCAGCTGCCCCTGGGACAGGGCTAGGGACAGCTTTAATTTTTAATTTTAATGGTTTTGGGGAACTGGAGTAGCACTTCTGTACCTAACCTGGACTCTGCTTTAGAGCCAGAGTTAGACCATATACATTTCAGTTCTCAGGAAACTCTTTAAACTGAGATTTGGATTAGTTTTCTTTGTAGCTCAGTTGTAAAGGGCAGTCTTGGTTTTATTTTCATTACGCTTTCCCCCCCTAATTTACAGGTTTTCTTTATGAAAAAAGAGAAAAAATAAAATGGGAAGATGAGAGCTCCGTACTTATAGCATCTCTTTTCTAGCATCTTACTGAGAGCAAATTATTGCACCCTGTATTATCACTGATATAATTTAAACCCAAATCTGTTAAAAAGATTGACTTAATTCTTGGAATATTGTTTGTCTTACCCTTAGTTGTAAAACAGAAGATGATTCAAAGTCTGTGTCAGAGTTGCACCCCCACTGGTTCAAATCTGAGTTGAACTCCAGGGTTTACATCAGGGCTTGGTGTAAGTGGAAGGGGTGAACCTCTGCACCACAGCTGAGCCTCTTCCTGGGTTTTTGGGGGTGGAATTTTCTCTTCTTGCTTCGGCCGCAAGTGCTGCTGCTCTGCCACAGCCCCATCTCTGGGCAGCAGCAAGTGCAGCAGGTTGGACACTGCTCAGCCACCCACCTGCCCTCCCCCAGAGCTCTGCCTTTCATCCCAGCATTAGCAGGACTCTCAGATGCGATGGTTTTATCTTTTTTTGAGGCAGACAAAAGAGCTCGCTGAAAAGGAGGGCTGTCCTTTTAAGTACTTTCACTTTTCAAGGTCATTTGTGGAGCTTTTATCAATCAGAAAGCTAAATCCATACAAAAAGCATCTATAATGAACCAAGCATATCTCGAACCTTATCCCTTCAGTTGAATATGAATTATCCAGGAAGGTGCTTCAGTGGCCACGTTCACCAAGTTCAGCATTCCTGTGAACATTTACAAAGTAAGCAGAGAAGCCACTACTATTGTGGTTTGGCATCTATCAGTTTCTTGTCTTTTTTTTCTGTAATTGATTTATTAATTACAGCATCTTAATGATCTATTTAAAATAAATAAACCATTTACACCATTTCAAAGGTATTTTGTGATGTTCAGCTGATATTAAAATAGCACCAGCCTTATGTGCTTTTTCAGCAAGTGACCTAATTAGTTAATAAAGTAATTGAATATTAAAAAGGATGTTGCAAGTGATTAAAATTTAAGAGCCTTCAGAACATTATTAAAGCTATAAATCATACATCACTGTTTTAATTTGCATAGCTACAGAATTACTAATGGTCCCACATGCATAAGCTACTTGGCAATTAGTCTTTTAACAAACTGTTGGTGATACTATGAGGTTACCAAAATCTTTCCCCATTTTGTTTTTGCAAACAAAATCCAGGGTTGGAGAACACTAGGGGTTAAAATCCTGAAAGCCAAGAAATTTGGTTCTTTCGGTTGTCTCTCTGCCTGCCTGGGTTTGCCCCTTGTCCCTCCACATCCTCCCAGGTCCCACTGAGGTGTGGCCTCCAGGTGGTTTCCAGCCCAGTCTAATGTGCATGAATCTCCTTACCTGATGCTGGGACATTCTCCATGTTTATCTCATTTTTACCTCATGCTGTCACAGCACCATCTTCCTTCCCCTGGACTCCTGGTCCCTGCTGGTGCTGGGCAGACTGAGCACAGAGAGTCAGGCAGTCAGACCTTTGTCCCATGGATGTTGCCTTGGGGCTGTGGGAGAATCACTCCCTACCCTGGGGCTTTCAGCTCATGGGAAATTTGAAGTATCTGCAAATTAAAAGAGGGTTGGGAATATGCCACTGGTGGGATCTTCCTGCCCTGTGCAGCCGTGGCACTGAGGGTCAGCTGCCCATGGCCCGTGGCCGAGGCTCGGGCTGGCTGCAGGCAGAGGAGAGACAGGATGACAGTTTTCAACTTAATTAGATGCAAACTGCTCTGGCCAGATGAGCTGCCCCTGTCTCCCCTCTCACCAGCATCCAGCATCTCTGGACAGCGATGGTTCCTGACCTTGGGAATGACGTCCAGTGGAGCACGGTCCAGTGCTCAGTCAGAGAGCGAGTCTGTCTCTGGCTTCAGGACTTCCAGCCTGACAGGAGGCACGACGGTGCTGGGGGCAAAGCCAGTGACCTGGTGTGCGATGGAGCACAGCCCCAGCACCAGCAGCTCTGCTGGAGCAGCCAGGAGGGAAAAGCCCTGGAGCTCTGGCCGTGGCCAGGCAGCACAGCCCCTGTGTGAGCTCCACAGCCTCTGCCCCAGAGCAGCACTGTGGGTTGCACCACGGCCCCCCAGTCCAGTCTTGGCTCCCACTCCAGGACCGGGATCACAGCAAAGGCAGCTGTTCCAGCAGTTGCAGATTTCCCCACCGTTTTCTTTGAGACAGAGTCTGCATGGAATCACAGAATTATGGAATGCTTTGTGTTGGAAGGGGCCTTAAAGATCATCTAACACACTAGACTAATTTGTTCCAAGCCCCATCCAACCCGGCCTTGAACGTTGCCACAGATGGGACATCCACAGCTTCTCTGGATAACCTCTTCCAGGGCCTCAGCACCCTCACAGCCAAGAATTTCTTCCTAATATCTAATCTCAATCTACCCTCTCTTTCAGTTCAAAACCATTCCCCCTTGTCCTGTCACTGCATGCTCCTGTCTTCTCTCCCTTTGGGAGATGGGATTTCAGCATCCCAACCCATTGCAGGCACCGGTACCTGTGTGGCTCTTGCTTCCTGCCCCTGCTCTCCCTCCTTGCCTGGCTCAGTCGCTGCAGGTGGCTGCCTGAGTGAGCTGGTACCTTCAGCTTGTAAGACTCAAGTATTTTCCTTTTTTCTTCCTAATGGGACAAAAAAAAAAAAAAAAGAACAGCATTTATATACAAAACCGAGATGTTGTTTCATCCACTCAGCAGAAGCCTTGATGTAGTTTTTTAGCTATTAAAGTGCTACATTACCACAAGAATTTCTTTTTTGTGCAGCAAAAACTTTTCAGGAGTTTTCCTTTGAAGCCTTTATTGAGGTCAGGGGCTGCAGCCTCTTGCAATCTTTCCATGTCAGCCTACAGCAGTTTTTGAAAGCCTTTACTCTGGATACTGTGACGAACGCCAGCTCTTTGTTCATTAGTTTACACTCGGTAATAGATGTGAGGCCAGGTTGGAGGATGCTCTCGGCAAGCAATTCACACTCTGCTGCACTAACCCTTGCCATGGCTGGAATAGCTGGAGACAGTAAAACTTCTTTTAAGGGTCTGCGTTCTTAATTAAAACACCAAGCTGAGAAATGGGTGACTGCAGAGCGTTTTGACCCAACAAGGAATGACAAGCACATGTCTGCTTTTAAAATAAATTAGTTAATACCTACTATCTTACCGGTATAAAACTGCCAGCACCTGAGGAGGGCGGGCACACCCAGATGCAAAACATTTCTAAACTAAGCTACACACACACCAATGTTCCTGCAGGAAGGTGGCACAGCAGCCACACCTGCTTGGGGCCTTTGGACAAGCATATTCTGTCCACCTGAGATATTCAATTTTTAAATGCACCAGTTTACAAAACACTGCAAACACATGCAATTTCAGAAGCAAACACAGCCAGTGTTTCTCACCCTTTCATAATACATGGTGGGTAACTGTGCTACATACAACACAGGAGTATAACAGCTCTGTATGGAAACAGCCCATTCCATATGGGACCCCTTCCCTATGAGACACTCCTCCAAAGGAGGACAACTAAAAGCCATTTCCTTGCTCTCAGATGTAAACACTTCTATGGTTATGGTGGTGGCAAGAGGGGAAATTGAGGATTTGTCTCACACAGCCTCAGCTCAGGCTCTGCTGAAAACATTTGGGAGCAGCTGGGCACAAGGGCTGCCCATCCAGCTTCAGATGTGCCTCTGCAAATTTGGAAGGTGGTTTTTATCCACACAGCTCAGCCCCCTGGCCAGGGTCTAACAGTAGGCCAGGAAGCACTGTCACCGCACACACAGGTTTTCAAGCCTGCCAAAACAGTGATTCACTCCAAAGGCAATTCCAAGTGACATTGCAGGACTTACTGTCAGAGTATCTTCCCACTGCATGAACTGCTACAGCATCTGCACCAAAGCCAAAAAACAGGACAGGCACACTCCCACTCCCAGACACATTCACAAGGTATTAGAGGAATAAACATTCCCCTGAGCATTGTTTTGAACCTGCTTGTCCCTGTGTTTGGAACAGTCTTTCACCAAAGTCCCAGATACAAAGACATCCTCCTGAGAGTCTCCCCCTCCCATTTTTCAGCTTCCCACTGCTCTCATTTCCAAGCACCCAAGGCAACTACAAATAAGTGTCCTCCAGTTGGTTCTTCCACCAGCTTTGGGGTGTTGCCTAACAGTTGCTGGCTTTTCCCCAAAAGAATCAGCAAAGAGCCCTTGTTCCCAGCAGAGAAGTGTAAGATCAGGAACATTCTGCTCTCTGGTCCAGCTTGTCCCATGCTCCCAATCCATACCCTGGCTGACTCCAGCCCCTGCAGCCCCAGCATCTCTCCGTGCTCTTTCCACTGAGCTTGGTGCAGCATCCTGTTTGCCATCCTTCCTGCTGCTCTGTGCCATTAGCACGATACCATCAGTTTTTCCACTCAGGCTCCCACATCCTTTTCCTGATCAACACGTTGTACAATTGTTCTATTGACTACACTCTGATGGAAAAAACATATCGCGCCTGAGCCTCGTCCCCCAACGGGCAGGACAGCAAGGGGTGGTTTCCTTCTTCGAGTCTGTGTGGTTGTATTTACAGATAACTCTGCCACAGCATCCATATTCTCAAAGAACCATATTGTATAGGATTTAATCCACTGCATCATTGTGTACAAATGAGTCATTATTTCTTCCTGCAAATATATGACAAGATATGGACACCCACAGAGCACTGTTTTACAGCCTGGGCAGCACTGCCAGTGGCCCTATTTCCAGATGTGTTCTAGCAGACCCAACACCAGACAGCACCAACTCCTGCACTCCTCCCACTGTTCCTCCAGCCACTGTTATCATCTGTGCTAGACAGCTACAGGACCCCTCTTACACCCCAAGGCACCCAGAGGAGTTACCTGGGAGAGCTGTGCAGCCTCTCCTGCAGCCTGGCCTGGCTGTGGTTCCCTCCACCAAGCGCTGACTCCCATCGAGTTCTTCAGATTTGTGTCTTCACGTTCCTCTGACAAATCTGGTGATGTTTTGCCTACCCCAGGGTTCCCTTTTTAGGCTCTGGTGCAAACCCAGAGCTCAGCTCACAGAGATGCCCCTAAGCCAACACATGGGGACTGATTTTTGGCCCATTTCCAGCCCTGGCCTGGAGATGCAAGCTGCCCAGGGAAGTGGTGGAGTCACCATCCCTGGAGGTGTTCAAGAAGTGACTGAACGTGGCATTCAGTGCTCTGGTCTAATTGACGAGGTGGCAATCAGATGAAGATTGGACTCGATGACCTTGGAGGTCTTTTCCCAATCTAAACGATCCTGTGATTGCGTGAGGGCTCTCCTCAGTGACTCCAGCCTTGCCACCGACTCCAGGACAGCTGTTTTAAGGAAGGGTGGGGAACCTGCTCCGGCCAGGTGAGGAGGGAGGTGATGCTCTAACCCGTCCCTGCTCTCACGATGACCCCAGCACGGGCAGCGGGGACAGCACACACAAACTCGCGTTCCCCCGTGTCGGCGGGGGCAGGAGCGGTGCCCAGGGCGGTGTTTTTGGGGTGTCCCGCTGTTCTCCCCCCGCCCGTTCCCACGGGATCCCCAGCGCCGCCGCCGGGGGTTTCCCTGCCCGCTGCTGCCCCCTGGCGGGGATCGGGAATGGGACTGGGAATGGGAACGGGAGCGCAGGGATGTCACAAACCAGGGGATGTCGCCAGCCGGCGGTACCTGCGGTGTGTCCGAATCTCCCGTTTCTCCCCAGGGCAGCATCACAGGAATCCTGCTGGTCAGAGCGCGCCTGGCGCTTCCCTGGCTGCGCCGGCCGGACCTGGGCAGGGGAGCTCTGGCCGAGATCCCCAGGGGAACAAAGGGAAGCCTGAAGGGTAGTCTTTGGACAATCTTTCTGGAGCATTTAATGCCCATGGAAGGGAGAAATCCAGAACCCTGAAAATGTCCCCTGCCCTTTCCTATCGAACAGGGCTCCTGCTCAGAACGGGAGCAATTCCCTCCACCCCACGTCGTGCCCACTCATCTCCCACCTGGGATGGGGTTCCCTGGAGCAGGGTCCCCGCAGAACAGAATGGCAGCACCCCTTGCCCTTGTGCCCATCCGCCTCCCTTCTGGATGGGATTCTTCAGAGGGAGCAGTCGGGCTGGGTTCTCCCTTTGCTTTGATCCATTCAGTATGACAGCAGCAGAACAGGGTCTATGGGATTTGGAGCAATGTCTCAGAGGCCAGGCCATCAAAATTAAGCTGAAAAACCCTCTGGGAAATTGGCGGAGATAATTTTTATATATAAAGGGTCAAGGTATTCACCCTCCCAAAGTACCCTTTAAAAGGATCTGCACAAACAGGAGTGTCCTGGAGTGATTCCTTTACAGCTGGACTTGTGCACTCTAAAAGACCACGAGTCTGCTGCCACAGTGGCTGCAAACCATCTTGTAAGAAATCAGGGAGACACCCAACACATGGAAGACAGGGCAGATTCTCAGTGTAAAACGACACTTTAAAATGCAAATCAAAGTCAATGGGTTGCAGACCTCTTCTGTGAATTCTTTCAGATCCTGCTCATTACATGCATCCTCATACTGCCACTCCTGGCTTTAAACTGCAGATTTTGTTCTTTAAACAGTTCCCATTGCAATGGGAATTATTCCTTTTAGCAAACATCAGAATTCCAGAGCACAGGTATGTTACCATCTCCGATGCTACAACCACAGAATTAACAAAGAAACCTGAAATAGCTTGGGTTGGAAGAGACCTTAAAATCATCTCTTTCTAATCCCCTGCCATGGGCAGGGGAACTTCCCACTAGACCAGGTTGCTTCAAGCCCTATCTAACCCAGCCTTGGACACTTCCAGGGATGGGGCAGCCACAGCTGCTCTGGGTAACCTGTGCCAGGGCCTCATTGCTCTTACAGGGAAGAATTTCTTCCTAAAAAAAAGTGTCTGATCCAAATACATCAGCATTGCTTACCATGGGAATAGAAAGGTTCCTGGAAGACAGGTTCCCCACTGGCTATGCACACACTGGAGCAGACACTTGGATGCTGGCTATGGACCTCCCCAGTTCCTGAAAAACCATCTCCTGATGGCATGGTGGAAGACCACACAGTAAGGAAACAGACCTTTTGAGTGATCAGGCCAATGGCTGTTACACTCTTCAGCAGGAAGGTCCCTTCTGCACCTCTAAAAGACAGGTATAAGTTCTTATTTTATAGATTAATACCCTTTTGAACACACATATGACTGGTTTGTTCCAAAATCATGTGTCTAGATAGCAGTGCTTTATCCAAACCTGGTGGCCTCCACTTCCAGCATCTGTCCTCACCACGAGTAGCAGATCTATCACTGACA
Source organism: Campylorhamphus procurvoides (assembly GCA_013396655.1). Taxonomy (NCBI): domain Eukaryota; kingdom Metazoa; phylum Chordata; class Aves; order Passeriformes; family Dendrocolaptidae; genus Campylorhamphus; species Campylorhamphus procurvoides. The sequence continues at coordinate 559,599 of WBMV01004231.1, read as the reverse complement.
CAAAAAAACCATGCTTTGAGGCAAACTGTTACACAGATATATTTATTGCATTGCAATCTTAGCAATTTTAAATATAAACATTTATATCTGGAAAGCAGAATATTGCAAATTCAGTATTATTATGTTCATAGCAGCATCAGCTTCCTAAGAAAACATTTAGGAAGACAGAGAAGGAATTACAAAGGAGTTACACTCTCATTTATCACCATCTGACCCAAACATGGAACTGCAGCTGTGAAACAGATCCTGAAGTCCTTGAAAACATCAGTAATTTCAAGACTGAAGTGCATCATTGTACCTGATATCCCACACAGGTCTCATGTGCGGAGGTGTGAGTCTAACAGTCACATGCCTGGAGAGGGCAGATGGTGGATGTATCTGCATTACCTGACAGAGAGTTTTAATAACAATACTTAGCACTTACCACCTCCCCAGATCCTTGCAAGACAGGCAAGGATTACTCTTAGATGTGCTGCAGCTGTGGAGCATCAGGGAGAAGGCAGGAAAGTGACTTGTCAAGGCTACAGTGAGCAAGTAAAGGAGATCAGAATTTGTCAGCCTGACTCCCAATCCCATGTCACTCTGATAAGTTATGCTGCTCTTCTGTGGTTCTTTAAGAAGTTTATAGATGACTGATTGGTTAACAAGTCCCAGTCTGTGCAACTACAGTGGATGTGTGCACTATTTGAAAAGAGGTCAACACATCTACTCCCCTTGCAGTGCCTGTTTTAGAGAAACCAAACACTCATTTCCTCCTCTCAGAGTGATGTGTCTCACTGAAGACACCATGACACAGCTGCACTTTGCTCTGAAGCAGTGGAAATCAGAAGCAATCGCTATAGGAGCAGCTTTCATTTCTTTCCTGAGGGAGAGCACTGATCTTCTGAGAGGAAAAAAGGATGGATATGTTTTTACACAAACTGATCAAACTACTTTTCATTCTAAATGAATACGAGACTGACTGAAAGTCTCAGGTGTACTAATGTTTTTCAACAGTCATCCAAGTGTACACTACAAAGCTAGAGCCTAATAAGATAGTTATCCAGGAACACCAGAAGGCATTTCCTTCCCTGACAGGCCTTCATTGCCAACACCTAAGAACAAGAGCACTTAGTGACATCTAAAAGGACTTTTAAACATCACAAGACAACCATCTCTGCTATTTCTCCACTAAAGTAGTCCTTTCTCCTGCACCTCTAGGAAGCCAACAAGGACAACCAAGTCTCCTTCATCCCTGCCTCAATAGGGCAAATTTACTTGTCTCTCCTCTCACAGTTTCCTCTGCAAAATTTTAAAGGTAGGATCAAGAGTGTCAGGTATTAGGGACAGAACCTGGCAGATAATCCAGGGGCACTTCATGTGCTGGGAAAGGCTCACAGCACAGGGGGCTGCACTCGAGGGCTGTCTCTGCATCCCCACCTTCATCTGCAGAGCACACCTGCCCAGTGCTGCCCATACTGTGCCCAAATGCACAGCCTGGAAAGCCACTTCCCATGTCAGGGAGTTATCACCGAGTAATTCCTCTCCATTCCTTTTTCTTTGCCTGCTTTCCCACTTTCAGCATGCCATGAAAGCCTATAGTTGGTATAATGTTCAGAGAGGTACATGTTGTACTTACAAGAGATTACACTTTTTTTTTCCCATCAAGAGAAGTCTTCACCAAGTGCACCAATCCTGCAGTGTCCATCTGGAGGAGGACCACTGGACTGCCCTGCCTACCCTTTCCCAAAGGGCTTAGTTTTTTCCTGCTACTAATGAGTAAAGATGGCACAAAGGATGCTCTTAAGTAGTAACAGTTTTCTCCACATTTCATAAAATCATAAAACGCTTTGGGTTGGAAGGGACCTTAAAGATCATCTCGTTCCATCTCACCATGGGCAGGAACACCCCCCTCTAGACCAGGTTGCTCCAAGCCCTGTCCAACCTGGCCTCGAACACTGACACTGATGAGGCATCCACAGCTGCTCTGGGCAACCTATGCCAGTGTCTCTCTGCCCTCACAGTAAAGAATTTCTTTCTAATATCTAATCTTACCCTGCTCTCTGTCAGTTTGAAGCCTTTCCCCTTGTCCTGTCGCTACATACCCTCGCAAATAATCTCTCTGTATTCTTCTTGTAGGCTCCCTTCAGGTGCAAGAAGGCTGCAATTAGGTCACCCCTAATTCTCTTTTCCAGGCTGAACAATCCCAATTCTCTCAGCCTTTCCTGGTATGCAATATCTTAATTACAGTAAGAATTACAAAAATTCTGTAATACTTTAGCTTTCCAATACTATTTCTAGTAATAGCCTTTCATAATGTTATAATTAAGACTGTCTTAGAATTGTTACGGTACAAACCACAGATTTTTAGGCCAATGTCCAGAAGCAAAAGCATAATTGAAATACTTCTGGGCTGCAGATGACGCAGACCTCAGCACTAATGTTTTACTCTTGGCAGTACAGGCAGGACAGAAAACATCTTCATATAAATTGGCAGTATTTGGCAGTTATGCTCTGAGGCACACACTCCTCAGGGAGCAGCTTGCCTGGCTGAGGGAATCACTGCATCACCCCTGAAAAAGCGCAATACTGTGCCTTCCAGTTTTACCCAGTGGCAGAGCTTGCAGTGTAATTTGGTGGTTGTAACTCTGATCTATTCAATCAAAGGCAGGAAGTTCATCTGGAGATAAACATCTTCAAAAACTCTGTGTTTTCAGTGTGCTGTCCCTGTTGCGTCTCCATTTCCCTTCAAGATCCTGCATAAAATCAGCTTCCACCTGTGTCATTTAGGTCAGTGCCAGGAAGAAACAGAAAGGGTGAGTGTGGGCAACGTGTTGGACAGAATGCCAAATACAATAAAAATTAGACACCTTTTTTTCTCTGTCTCTTTTTTCCAGGACACCTTGTTACCCACAGTGATTCACAGCTGCAAGTGGGTGACTGCAACAGCAAACAAGGAAAACCTCACACTGTGGGAAGGAAAGTAAGTAACAGAATTATTTTTCAAAAATTTTTTAGTTTACTTTCAAAAGTAGTATTACCAAAGATAATTAATTCTTCTGACCAAGTCATTCCATAAGTGTGAAGAGAACAGTATGAAAATCAAGAATAGTCAAAGGCTTATCTGTGTTCAAAACTAGACAGGTTAACATTCCTTAGGGAGGGGGAAAAACTAGCAGGTAGTCAGGCTTATTTCTGCTGAGACCTTGCCCTGCTGAGAGAAAGCTGCAAAAGAAATAAGGAATCCAAAAACTGAAGGACAAGAAGCAGATGGAAAACAGCACTCACTGATTAATTCATTAATCACCTGGGGAGGACGTGCTAAGTACCTCTCTAGATCAGAAAAAACCTTCCAGGCAATTAACAAGGTGGACACGTCAGTTGAGAGAGGGAACTAAAACCACACTTTTTTACAAGCTCCTTTTTTAACTTTGGCCTCAACTCTTCTACTACCAGAGCCCTGTTTAAGAAGTGTTTGATAAAAACTGTGCAAAACCATTTCACGGTACAAATAAAACTGCCCCTCTTAAAAGTGAGCCTTGGCTCCCTGCTGGACTGTGTGGGCAATGGAAAGATACACGATGACACCATGAGATATCTCTGTGACATTGCATTCCAAGACTGTGGCATTGCATCCTTTCTGCACCTGGCATCGTAACATTTCACAAGTTTCATTATTTGTCTGCCATTTCAGAAATTGTTCTAATAATTTCTCAAATTATTCCAACACTCCTCCAAAGTTAGTTCAGAAAACTGCACCCTATAGTTCAGTACCTCACCACAAACACACTTCAGGAACCACTGCTGAGTACCAGGATGAGCAATGTCCTAGAAATATGGGACAGGGAACCTGTGGATCCTTTTCAGAGGTGCTTTGTATCTGCCCAAAGCTTTTTCACTCTCACAGATCTCTGTGTCTCATAGGACTGCCTCCTGCTCCACTCTTCATTCCGGTGCTCCCAGCATCTTTGTGACACTGCAGCCAAGAGCGGAAAGGCTGGGAGCAGACAACTTTTTGAACAAAAATTTGATGCTGAGTTTGAAAAAAGAAAAACATGGAATGAAAAAATCAGAAACAATAAAAAAAAACTCCCAAAGTTCATTTGTTTCCAAGGATCATTTTCTACTTTTTTTTCTGAACAGATTTAAGTGAATACTTAGGTGAGGTAGAAGAATTCAATTCAGAACATGACATTCAATTTTATGTAGAGAGCAACATTATCTGAAGTTTAAAACATGCAAGTGTCAACATATACAGGATCATTTCCTTAATCACAATCATGATGGTTGAAAGAGACAATATCCATAAAATAGCATTTTAATAATGCACTTTAATGCCAGAAAAAGTGGGAAAAGGAAGACATTTTGGAAGATCTGAAGTTGTAGAAGAGGAAGCAGCTGTATTTAGGAAGTAGCTTGGAAATAAGGAGAAAGGTCGACAGGGAAGTGGGAAACAAACTAAGAACCAACAAACAGGCCATCACATCTAAATTGGAAGAGAGAATTTTAACCAGCTTCACAGATGAGAGGAGGAACATTTTAACAATGAGGTAGAGCAAACAAAAAAGAGACAAAGTGTAGTTTTTAACCAGGTTTGTTGACCAAGGTGACAATTCTGGAAGAACAGGTCAGGATGATATAAAAATCAAGGCACAAATGCAAGTCTAAGCACCAGTATTTTTCGTAAAATGTAAACAAAAACTTGTAGATGTGAAGCAAAAAACACCTGCAAGGTTGCAGAGAAAAACTTCTGACTAGAGGAAACACTGAGACTTGCAGTAACAACTGAGAACTTGGGCAAGTGTCAGTCGACGAGGAAGGAGGGCAGGACAGCCACAAGAACATTCATGGTAGTTCTATCTTATTTAACACATAAGGCAACACAAGGCAGACAAACAGAATCAAGAATATGAGATAAAGAACAGGAAGAATTTAATTAGATGTCATAGTACACAGGCCTGAGGGTAATCTGGCCCGCTTTGGTCAAACACGAAGGAAAGAGGAGGGGTCAAAACCAGCAGCCTTTGGCATGAAAGGAAAAGGCAGAGAGCAGTCATCCCAAGCAGCTGAAATGAAAACAAAACTGTCAGAAAACAGAGGGGGAAAAAACCCCAACCAAAAACAGAATGAAGAAAATATTCACTTGCAGTAAAAGCTGCTGGGAAGTCAGGAGCAGAAATAAGCACCTTGGTTTTAGCTTCACACATTTCCAGTGATTTGTGAGGGTTCTGGTTAGTTGGCAACCACAAAGAAAGTCAACCAGGCAAGGTTCAGAAAGCCAGAACAACTAGGGATGAATACAAGAACAGTCTTCATAAACCAGAGTTTAGAACATCCTGAGGGGACAAAGTACGGACAGGAAAAGAGGGAAGGAAAATGAGCACAGGAGAGGAGAAAAGAACCTCCAAGATAAGAATCTTTTCAGTGCTTGGTCTCAGTTCATAGTGGGAAAGAATTACAATAAATCAATATAAAATAAGAAGCTGTAGATAATATTTCTTTCTTTTCTTTTTTGCTCTTGATGAAACTGTTTTGCCTAAACAGTACTTTTTATTCTGAGGCGTTTCTGTCCCAGGCTGAACTTGGGCTTGCAGCTCAGTGGCTGAGCTCATCAGCTGTCAAAGTCCCATGTCATGTGAAATGCTGACAGAGGTTTCAGGTTCCCCCAGAGACAAAAACAGCTGCTTTGTGTGTGTGGGAACTCCTGCTTAAAGGATTTCTGTGATTCACCCAAACACCAGACATACCCCTTAATGACAAGCAAGCAGAATGCTGCATTTGCAGCAAGACATCTATGTCACCCACAGAACAGTCACTCAATTCAAGAACTTATGACCTCTATACGCAATACAAGACCTGCTATAAAGCAATTTCCCAACTTTATCTTAAACACACAGAGCTCTTGCAAAGCACAAGGTAGCTGAGATGAATACAGGAATAGCAGCATGAATTCTAGTGTCCTTTGATAACAAAGGGACAATACTAGATAATGTAACAGCTTCATTCACACTCAAACTTTGCATGTGGGTCTCTTGGAAATCAGTTTATACCTGCAGAACCCTGGCCTGATGTACAATAATTTAACAGCCTTGCTAAAATAAAACACTGATGAGTTGAGTTTGATTTTTATACTTCAAAGCATTTTCAGGGACACCTCCAAAGCTCAGTTCAGCTGGAATTAGATGATGCATCATTCAAGACCCACGAAGTTTTTTGCTCCATGAGAACTGCTGGAAATACAGCAGCTCTAGTTTCAACAGAGGGAGCTTGAAAGACCCTTAGATACAGTACAAGTGTGCACAGCACAAACACATCTGAGAAAAACCCCACACCTTTGCCAGCTTCACTATTACACTAAATAGTATATGGTTCAAAATAGAACAGTACAATTTTCCATCTGCATCCACAGCACTCACAAATAAACTCCAAACATGGAGGTCCCTGGATCAGCTATGTCACCTGCTTGCTGGTGACTCGGGGCCAAAGCACAGCATTGCAATAAGAAACCTAAGCTTTGATATGGAAACAAATTACAGTCCTGCCATCACTCACATTAAGAGCAGTTTTCAGTTAAGGGGTTTTCTATCACACAGGGCATTACAGAGCTAACTATGACAAAGAGGCCAATAGCCATCAGTAGTTTGTCACTCCACCTTTTTACAAACTATTGCAAAATGACTGTCAGAATTATGTCTGGAAAAGAGAACATCCATGTAACAGCAGCAGATAAACTGTTGGTTTCATCAGCAAGCTCCTCTTGAGAATACTCAGAATACTCAAGAGCATTTCTGATTCATTGCAGGTGGAGATCTTAAGCTCCTTAAATGTGTGGCAAAAGTAGTTCCTATAACAGGCTACACCAAAGTTCTTTTCCAATCGTCTCCATTTAGCTTCTTTTTAAGGAGCAGTGGGAGTGCTTACCTCCCCTATATCACAGAAACAACTGCATTGCTGACCTTGTCCTGAGACTCCCAATAGGGATCTAAGGAAGCTGCTTTGGCATCAAGCTCAGGATGCTCTAGTTACAATTACTTCCCCTACCTTGTTATGGCAATGGGAAACCAGCCATGGTACCCTCATACTCAGTGACAACTCTGCATAGCAATGGGAGCTGCAGCAGCAAGTCATGCTATCAAATAAATATGCTGACCAAGGCTCAGCCAAGTCAGTGTGCCAAATGAACAAGCAAGACATTCTCTCCTCGAATAAAAATCTGGTTTATGTGACGTGTGAACACCTGTTGATAATCCACTTTGGGCCTCCTTCTTCTGCGTGACTGGCTTTTTGCACGGGTGCCACTAGCACTGGCACCCTCTGTGTGGGCAGTCCTGCTGCCCACCTCAGCTTCACCTCTGGCAGCCAAACTGTCACCTGGTGTCTTCTTTTCTCCAGCTCTGCCTGAGTGTTTCTGCCTCTCATGCTCCTCTTCTGCTCTCCCTCGCCCTGATGCAACTTTCAATCCCAGTGTCTGAGAGTCACTTGTCAGGGCCAGCTCCTCTGAGACAGTCTTTGAGTCAGCTCCCTTCTTTCCAGAGGAATCCTGAAGTTTGAGTCTGTCAAACAGCTGTAAAAGGACATTTATGTCTATTACCACACTCATAAAACAAGAGAGGCTGCTTGTCCCACACATGGTATTTGTGTATATGATCCCAAATCAGAGCTCACAGGACACAATAGTGAAGAATCTTCATCAGCAATAAAGACTGTGTTTTCTTACCCAAGACAAACAGTGACACAAGGTGAATGGATCTCTTGCACAGTCATGAGCGTCTATGGGAGCACCAAGGAATTTAATTTGGGGAGAAACACTGCTGTGTGGTAGCATTTAACTTTGGTCAGGAACAACAGAGCGATACCAAGTTGCTCCAATAGCTCATTTTCCCAAAGCTCATGTAATGTTGTCACTGTTAGAGACATTTGCATCCTTGTGTCATGAATGCCTAAGATAAGGGGCCTCCATTAACAAAAGGAACAAAGTGAAAAAATGAGGGACCTTTTGTGTTCCCCAAAACAAACTAAAAGTTGTTGCAAGGGTATTCCGGGAGGTGAGCAGACCACAAACAACAGAAAAATAATGAGAGCTACAGCAGCAGATCCAATGTGCTGTATGAACTCATTAATCTAAGAATACATGGTGCTGAAATGGGGAAAGAAACTGCTTTTATAAAATTCTGACAAGTGAGAAGGATTCTTGGTTGGCCTGTCTCATCCCAGCAACAGGATGGAAAGCCAATCCCTGTTAGAGTGGGCTAAAGGAACAATGACAACTTGATTATTTTTAACTAATCTTTAAAGAAGGAAGGGTGGGATCTATCAGAAAGCAGATTTAAATAGCAGGAATTTGAAAGCAAACTCCTCACAATGAAACTGTTTAAATGTTCTTGTGATGTTTCTCTGATGTTCAAGAGGCCCCAAGCTGTTGCCATTCAACAGGCACAGCCCTGTCACATTTTTTTTCCCTTCATTGTTCAGAAGTTCATTTATCATCTCTTCAGTTCTCAGCTTGGTAAACAACTCCATTTGCAGTTGGATCCTAGAGAGTGTCTTGCTTTAGAGCAAGAATCCTGGGCTTCACAGTACCCCCACCAGAGGCTCAAGTGACCAAACAGCTGTGTTGTTTCTCTGGCTGCAGACACAGACTGTGGCTCCATGAATGTCTGTACCAGAGGGGTGCTTTGCCACATCCCCTGGCAGGACAAACAGGGACCCAATCAGTCACAGGTGCAGAAAACACACAGAACAAATAAATCCAAAACCACAGAGTGAGCGTCTAGAAGCTTAGCATATTGCACTAAGCAGTGGCAGCAACTGTGATCTGAATAACAGGACTCTAAAGTGGAACTTTAGTAACACTGAATCATGGCCAAAGTACCTTCAAAAAGGTCAGAAAACATTTTGGGTATTTTCTTCCCCTCAATTCAAGTAATTTTAAAGTCATCTGTAATAAAAGGAGGTAAAATATTTCAAATGTAAATACAATTTTCTAAGCAACACTCCCCTTTCACTACTTTGTAAAAGGAGATACTAAATAAACTGAAGATGGTCACCCACCCGAGTCAGTGTGAGCTGAGGTTCTGCGTAGAAAGCTTTGCCCATTACTGGTTTCCTGTAAGTCTCATCCACATCTGTCAGGGCCTAGAAGAGAAAAGAAATGGAAAGGTCAAAATTAAAAGAAGACATGAAGCAGCTTTGGACCAGCTCCGTGTCAAAGCATATTGAAATTATGTTCTTTCTGAGAGAAATTCCATCCTAGGAACAAGCTGTGCTTTGGAGCTGGTTTGTTAATCATCTGAATTGTACTGAGGTATAAAAACAGCAGCAAAGTGTTGCATCCATTCTGCATTACTTGCAAATCTTTGTAGCCTTGCCAGCAAAATCCTTCCTACTTCCCCATTTCCAAACTTTTCACAGCTCCAGGCTCACAAACATTTAATAGCTGCTTTTGTATCCACTGTCTTTAAGATCTTCATGAGGTAGAGCACAGGGAAAAGCTTTAGTCACTGACAGCCCAGTGATGTTAGTGAAAGAAAACAGAGAAGCAAAAAGCACTGTAAAGAGATTGTGTTTTGCAGAGAAACCTTTGTAAGCTTCTGATATTTCTTATATTCCACATTCCTTATACAGGGAATGGGCTGTTCTACAAAACCTTTGAAGGTGCTGGGAACTCTTCAAAGCTTCTCTCTCACCTAAAACCTCTCTAAAATGGTTGGCACCTCCCAGACATACCAGCCCAATCAATCACTTACACTTGAAACCCGGCACCTGCTGCCAGAACAAATTAGTTTGTGACCGAGAACACCACATTAATCTTCTTCAAATGTAATTTGTTTAAAACTATTGCAAATTTCAAGTTTTCAACATAATAGACATAAATCAAGAGCTGGAACAATAATTACCATATTCCAGAATTTGTCAAATGCAACCAGAAACCCTGTGCAGACTCCACGAAGTCCTTTGAAAGTGCGGATGTGAACGTTAATTTTTACACCATCTCGGACACAACGATGAAGTTCTCCCAGTGGGCTGCCTTCATGGACTAAAACAGAAAGAGAACATCACCAGTCTTCAACAAAATATAAAGAATCGTAGAATAGAATCATAGAATGGTTTGGGTTGGAAGGAACCTTAAAGGTCATCCTGTTCCATCCCCCTGCCATGGGCAGGGACACTTTCCACTAGGCCAGGTTGCTCAGAGTTCCACCCAGCCTGGCCTTGAACACTCCCAGCAATGGGGCAGCCACAACTTCTCTGGGCAGCCTGTGCCAGGGCCTCACTACCCTCACAGTGAAGAATTTCTTACTAATATCTAGTCTAAAATTATTACTGTCTTTCAGTTTTATGCCATTCCCCCTTGTCCTGTCACTACCTTCTCTTGTAAAAAGTCTCTCTCCAATATATATGTGCATGTATTTACATATATATATAGGGAGAGATATAAAAAATTATGTAGAAATCTACTCTATGTACAAGTATGGCAGATCTTGACACAACACTTATCTTCATAGCAAAGGGAATGAGAAGCCCCAGAGCACTATACCACACTGCAGTTGTGATTACCAGACCACCAACACTCTTCTTACAGTGGGGACTTCAGAAAATGGGAAGATTTTCCCTTACATAACCTACAGCCAGATCAGCCTTAGCTGAAAAACTTTTTGCTATGTTTCAAAACCATGTTAAGTAATGTGAATCGTAAATAAAAGTGGTTCAGAGGGAATAGAGAGTTCATGGGGGTAGAGTCAGTTTCCCAGAAAAGACAAATGCCTGGTTAAGGCCACCTCAGATTAGTTATGATCTGTGAATAAAGGATTGTATCAGATGTGGGGTTTTATTTTACAAGATTTCTGAAACAATGACTCAAAATCCTTCAACTAACTAAAGTGGACCAGTCTAAATTGATGAAAATGTACCGTTTCACTTAAAATTTCAGCAGCCAACTGAACATCCTTCAAAGACATACAAATCTTTGGCAGAGGAATAAAATGACTCTAAGCAGCAGTCAGTAATGAAACCATGCTAAACCACAGGGCAATAATGCTTTTAGCCAGGGCAAAACTGAAGGAATTCAGTAAAACACACAGCTTACCTGGCACACACAAGCCTTATCTGCACACTAGAAATCTTTGCAAGTGTAAGTTACCTAAGGGGTAAATATTATTTACTGTACAACTTCCATGCCTGCCATGAGGAAGCCATTCCAGTGATAAATCACAGGTATCCACTTGCCTGTGCAAACAGGATTGCTGTATAATTCCTACTGAGAGTAAGGGAAAAAGTCTTGGTCTAACATCTCACACAGTTTTTCATATTAATAAAATATGTGAGTCAGAGATGATGTTTCACCTTGTGCTTTAGGGACTATATATTCAAGGTTTGATTTGCACAGTAGAAAATGCTTCCTGTGAGTGTAAAGTTACTGCATGACAGCTGATCTGCAGGATTGGGCTGCAGGGCAATTCACAGCCACAGCAGGGAAATCTAAAGCAGCTTCTTCTGAATAAATCTAATCATGTTTATTTTTTGAGATTCATTGTCCTCTTGCCAGGCCCCTCCAGCTGGATAACTGGAGGAAATTGGTTTCTTACAGAGCATAAGCTATCTCAGCACCTCCCAGCTTTGCTTATGGGGGTCTTTCTGTGAGTCTCTGTGCCTCCTTCAACTGATGACAAACTTATGTTCTGAATTCACAGATCCACCATGGGAACCACAGAGGACACCACCATGGCACCAGATTGATGCTTTTAATCATTAAGAGCATTTTTTCTAACCAACCCTGCGAATCTGAGTAATAATTTAAAATATTTTTTAATATATCTTAAATTTCAATATTCCCTTGACATAGAAATTTTATCTAATCCTTTTTATGAAAAGCCAAATACAACCCTAATTTCCAAATATTCCTCTGCCTGTCAGCACCCTGATAAACACAATACAGCTCTACCAAATCTAGACTCTGCCCACTTTTCCTTGCTGTGTAAGTTCTGACTTCTCCATGGCAAACCTCCAGCTTCACCTGACCAAAAGGGCAGAACACATCATCCAAAAACCTCTAAACAACCTGACATCTCGGAAAAAATAAAACCAGCAACGCAAGGAATTTATTTTTGGAACACACCTCTTCTGCAAGCACCATGGGCTGTTGTAATGACCAGGCTCTGCATGCAGCTAAATCTGTCTGTGCATTCTGATGCTGTTAAATATTAGTATTAATTATCTATAGCCATGAATACATTGTGTCTAAGCAAGAAAAAAGTTCTGCTTTGGGTAATCAGAATTTAATGTTTTGGACTTTGCCCCTTTTATATAAAGAATATTAAGGAGGTGGTGGTGAAGAGATACTGATTTTTAAAAAAAAACACAAACAGTATTTTTAATTAAGTGCACTAAAGCTACATCTCATTTGATACCAAACCTGTTTGATCTTTGATGTGGATGCACAAGTGGCACCCCCTTCACGTTTAGGGGGTATTACCATGACTGCATGCATAAATCTATACCAAGAAACTTGTATCATCATGGCAACTGATGAATTTAGCAACATCACAGCTGCCTCCCAACTCAATCCACATTATGTTATCAGAAAAGCCAGTCCTGTATTTATGCCCCCAGGAAGTATGTTTAGTAACCAAGTAACAGCAGTGTGTTACAGACTCACCCTGTGGTTATGATCTAACTATGAGGTGCACAGACTCAAACCTGATTCCAGGTTTATAATCGCACTTTTGGAAGTCCAGCAGTTTCTCATCCTCTTTCCCCTTAAAATCGAGCGGATGTATGTCATTAACCAAATAACAGACATCACCATACAAAGTCAGACAGGACATCACCACAGCAAAGTCAGTATCATTTCTGCATAAGCAGCTCTGGGAAATGCTGTTCCCCATTCCTGCACACCATTTCACAGAACCACAGAATGGTTTGGGTTGGAAAGGGACCTTTGAGATCATCTCTTTCCAACCCCTCTGTGGGCAGGGACATTCCCACCAGACCACGTTGCTCAGAGCCTCGTCCAACCTGGGGTGGCACACAGGGATGGGACACCCACACCTCCCCTCTGTGACCTGTGCCGGTGCCTCACCGCCCATTTCCCATGGACCGCCACCTCCTCCCGGCCCCGCTGCCACCCGAACGCTTCCTCGGGCCACCGCTCCCTTCTCACCCCCGAACTGCCCCAAAACTCCATCCCGACCGCATGCCAGACACCGCCGCATCCCTCCACCCACCTCAGCACCCCGCACCACCCAACCCATCCCACCCATCCCCATTCCATCCCACCCAT